>CM065590.1:597594918-597619918 GCA_033119425.1 Bufotes viridis | reverse complement strand
GGAATAGGAAACAGAACCCATCGTTATTACAACTTTTTATTTAAAAACAATTGTGAATAGATTTTTCTAGTCCTCCCTGTGCGGGCAGTGGGCACCGGGGGCGCTGTTTTTAGTGGTCGTGGGGGGAACTCTATTGGACCTGGTCAGTGGGTGACGGCCCCCTCAATGTCGGCTGCATTATAATGTGTGTTTTTATTATTCTTTTATGTGGTGTAATCATGGGAAAGAGATGGGCATCACCCTCACCCATCATCCCAAACCATCGCCCTATTCATCATCCATCACCCCAAACCATTAACCCCCAACCATCAAGCCAAAACCATCACCCCATTTTTCCGCCCACCACTACCACACATGCCCCTGCCATCATGATCCCTCATTACTAAGCCCCCTCCATCCTCCTACCCACCACCCTACGGTCATCACCACCCGTTATTTGTAACCACCACAAACCACTTCACATCCACCGATTAAGTCACTGACACGACCGATCCCTCCCGAAGCTTCAACACCGCCACCCCGCAACCACCAGCCATCCCCATATAGTCATCAACCATCACCATGTAACCACCACCTACGCCCATGTATTCACCATCTGTCATCATGTACAGTAACCATCACCCATCACTGTGTAACATCACCCGTCACCATGTAACATCACCCATCACCATGTAACATCACCCGTCACATGTAACATCACCCGTCACCATGTAACATCACCCGTCACCATGTAACATCACCCGTCACCATGTAACATCACCCGTCACCATGTAGCCATCACCCGTCACCATGTAACATCACCCGTCACCATGTAACATCACCCGTCACATGTAACATCACCCGTCACCATGTAACATCACCCGTCACCATGTAGCCATCACCTGTCACCATGTAACATCACCCGTCACCATGTAGCCATCACCCGTCACCATGTAGCCATCACCCGTCACCATGTAACATCACCCGTCACCATGTAACCATCACCCGTCACCATGTAGCCATCACCCGTCACCATGTAACATCAACCATCACCATGTAACATCACCAGTCACCATGTAACATCACCAGTCACCATGTAACATCAACCATCACCATGTAACATCACCAGTCACCATGTAACATCACCAGTCACCATGTAACATCACCCGTCACCATGTAACCATCACCCGTCACCATGTAGCCATCACCCGTCACCATGTAACCATCACCCGTCACCATGTAACCATCACCCGTCACCATGTAGCCATCACCCGTCACCATGTAGCCATCACCCGTCACCATGTAGCCATCACCCGTCACCATGTAGCCATCGCCCGTCACCATGTAGCCATCACCCGTCACCATGTAGCCATCGCCCGTCACCATGTAACATCACCCGTCACCATGTAGCCATCACCCGTCACCATGTAGCCATCACCCGTCACCATGTAGCCATCACCCGTCACCATGTAGCCATCACCCGTCACCATGTAACATCACCCGTCACCATGTAGCCGCCACCACCTATAATTCCACCATTGCCTCCACCCAATAATCTGACGGCGGACATACTTATAGGTGGTGACATTTGACCAGTAAAGCGCCAAATTAGGGGCTTAAAATGAAGATGGCGGCTGCGTATTGACAAAGCCTCATGATTCAAATGTCATCACTTTCCATATCACCCATCATCCGCTAACTACAAGGCCCATCATCCCTGAGGCCCCCCCATGTCGCCCTGTTATCGCCTATTGTAAATCCTCCATGGTGGCAGCGACGCCGATCCGCGGCCTCCGACTTAATGAGCCTCAATGGCTGACGTGGTCTGGAGAGCGACCCCAATTATGGAGAGAGTCGGGGCCGGACCACCGCCGACAGACGGACCGGCGAGCGGGCGGGGGGGCGACCACCATGTGCATATAGAGAAAAACAGAGACATCAGCGAGCGGTGACGGAAAAACGGCTGCGGAGAGCGAGGCGGTAAAAAGATGGGGATTAATATGGAGGACGATGGGCTGGAGGGGGAGACGGGGAGACGGAGGAGGCAGGTGAGGGGCAGGTGATTGGGCGCAGACAGGGTTAGGTGCCTCCAGCTTAAACTGCAGCGAGTGGAGAGAAAATCAATACGTGGACGGGAGCAGCTGAGGAGGAATGTATCTTGTCAAAATAATGTATTACCCTCATCCCGGCTGATCGATGGCGGAATTAGCAGAGCTGCAGCTTTAATATTTACCTCCGCGCGGCCCGGCCAATCTAAATTTTAATTGATTTCGACACCAGTAGGGTGGGAGCGAGCGCCGGGAGGAGGGTCTAACGCACAGAGGCCAGCCGGGGCGACACGGGCGACGGGGTCAGCAACCTGGGCAACTACAGCTCCCAGCATGCACATTTGCTCTGCTGTTCTCAGACCTCCTATCGAAGTGAGTGGAGCATGCTGGGAGTTGTAGTCGCACTATTGTGGTTTTTTTGTTGTTGTTTGTGGTGTTTGTTTTTGTTTATTAGAAATATTGTGTTTTTTCTGTGATTTTTCCCCTGGTTTCTTTATAGGACGCCAAAAAAAGTAACAAATCTAATAAAATTATAATATTATAAAAAATAAAAAAAAGACACCAAATTTTTATTTTTATTAACATTTTTCGCTAATACCTCATCAATAAGAGACATTACGATCAGACGAGGTATTTCTAGGATAGATTGGGGGGCGTTATCTGGGAGGGGGCGTCACAAGAGGGCGATGTCTCCGTACACACTTATTGCATGTAATATCGGATAACGTCGCAATCACGTAACATTCCGCACCATATGGCGGCCGCTTGAAATGACCGCTACATGTGAAGATTTCAGGAGATCGCTGCGGGCCCCCTCGCTGGTCTTCTGCCCCGGTGATAGTCTGCGGAGCTGGTGAGATGCTCTGCAGCGCGTTACATCTGCTGAGACGAGCAGCATGGAATCGCACGCGGTGAGATGAGATGCGGCGTCGGTGGCGCTGGTACTGGAGGCTCGCCCGGGGCACAGGACCTGGCATGGAGAGGTGTGGGAGGTCGCCCGCTGCGCTCAGGCAGCGTGTGAACGTGCGTACCTGTGACATGTACATGGCGTGTGTGCGCCTCTACCCCGCACTGCGCGCACCGCTAATTATCAGCTTCACCGCGACGTATGGAAATATCCACCAGGTGCCCGAGGGGCCACCGTCACCCCCCGCACCCTGCAGGGCTCCGCAGTGTGCTTTCTGCTTTGCCTTTAAATGTGTCAGTTTCCACCATAGTTCTTGCATTCTGTTCATGAACCAGGAAGATCAGGATGAACGATTTCAGATATATTGTCTAATTATTACCCCAATGAGGAATAGACCTTGGGGATGAATTTGGTTTGTGCGCCTGCACCCCCACATCACCTAGTATGGCGGTGTACATGGACGCACACGCGTGTATATACTGTATACTGCGCCGATATGATGAAAGATGCAGGAAATCGCCAGCGCAGTGAGGGCCCCTTGAGGCAGCACTGAGGGCCCATTTTCATCAGGCCAGGAGCTTCGTCCTGTCCCTTAGACACGCCGCTTCAGCTTCCAGTGGTCCGGCGGAGCGCTGACACACTGTGACGAGCTGCTCTGCGATGGTTTATTTATGTTCTGTCCCAGACACGATTTACTCACAGCAAGCAGAGATCTTGAAAAGCTTATTTACACAGAATAGCATGGAAATGCCATCAATGTGGGGTGTGCCGGACTGATCACCTCGCGACCAGGAAATCCGCCACATGAGGGCTGCTGGAGCCGCCATATTGGAAGTCACCCAGCTTTCCCAGATGCAGATAAATCTGTACATTCTTCTCTTTAATTGGGGGCAGGGGCTCTGCGGAGATATTACAACTCCCATTATCCTCTGCAGTGGAATGCTGCTGGTGGCTGAATATATTAAGAGGCAATTAAAGATGATTTGAATATTTAACGGCGTCACGTGATCGGCGAATATGCAAATGCTCATTAGCGTAATATCTCCTTCTTGTTACCGCCACATCGATTGCTGCTGCCGCTTATCGCCTGTCGATGGTCGAGGCTTCACAATGAGGCCTGGTGTGTAATACCTGGAGCGGGGCCCGAGGGGCGGAGCATGGGCCCCCGGCCCCTGCCCTGAGAATAGCACCGTTTTATTATTAGGGGGCTCTCCATTCTGTGGTGTCGGACTTTACCAGCACACAAACCAAGCAAATACTTGGGGCCCGCAGAGATCAGGGGGGCCCCTGATGGTGGATGGCTGCAGAAAAAAAACATCTAAAGGGTCTTACCTACCTCCTTGTACAATCAGTTCAGTTGCACAGGGGCCCAGAGTTGAGGGGGCCTGAAACGCTTAGAGGCGCGATGGGGCCCCAGACATAGATTTGCTTGGGCCCCTCAGAAATGATAAATCCGCCCCTGGGTGCAGATATAGGGGATGCAGAGGGTTCAAATGCCCCTCATAGGGACACACCCATTAAGGGGCTCTAATACAGATTAGGCACTCGGGCCCCAGAGCATCCTGGTCCTCCTGTCTCTAGCACTACAATTCCCAGCAGAAGCAGGCTAGGGGTTGTAGTACAGCAGCAGCGCTGCATAACGCGGCCATGATGGGGGTTGTTATACGTGGCCATATTGTCAGTGGAGCCTCCACAATGGCTGCTCTTCTCCCTGTAAGTAGGAAACACAAGGTGACCCTCCATGTTCCCCACCCCCAGGCGGCAGCGGGAATCTGGGAGCGTCACCCAGCATATTAAGGAAACGGCGCCACTGTTGGCGATAGGCTGTGCCGGGTATTGCAGCTCATATTTTGGGACAGAAAAGCATTAAAATCTGTGGTGAAGAACACGGTGGGAACGCTCCCTGAGGGGCGGAGTTTCTCCGGATCAGTAAGCGCCCGCCTCGGATATTTCCACTACATTCGGCCGGCACTGAAGGGGTTAAGGCCGGGGATATACATACGGTATAAAAGCTCTCAGAATGGAGGTGGGAGCGGCTGCCATTTCGCCGGCTGGAATTATCCAGGTGGATGATTGGGATCGAGCCGCTGTTTATATCTCTAATGACAAATTCTTTTTAGAAGTGTCGCCACGACGTGCTCCAAAGCGCTATCTAAACGCGGATCTATACGCCGCGAAATTACCTCCCAGGAAAACACTCTCCAGTCAGCACTCAGCCCGCCGCATTGTGCAAGGAGGTCAGCGGGGCACCCACCTAATGTCTACAGACAGCAGGGAGGACCACCTACCTCCAGAGTATAGATACTGCTTGTCACGTGCAGCAGAGCTGAGTCTGTCACTTGGTTCACCTCTAGGTAATGTCCCTGGTTTTGCGCAGCTCAACAGGTAAATCGAGCGCTATCTTTTCTTAAAGAACTAGGAACCCAAATGTATATAATCAGAGAGTTATGGGGTCTTCTGACCAGGACCCTCATCTCCGTCCTAAATGGCGGCTCTCACTCTGGAGGACCCGTCCTGTATAGACTGACCACCCACTGATGGGAATGGACAGTGTAATGCTTCATTTCCCCTCCGGGGGCACTGCAGGCAGATGAGACCGGTCTCTGGCCTTTAGATTACAGCAGATCACTGGGTTCAGCAGGGGGAACTGTTTGATCCTCATGGTGTTAATGGGGTTCTACAAGATCTTTCCCTATACGGCAGAGAGCAGGGGCCATGTAAATAAATGTAGAAACCCTTATCTGCCCTGGGTATCAGAGATGTGGGGATCATAGTGGAGGGATCAGAAAGGCAGAGATCAGAGTGGCAGGGATTAGAGAGGCCGGGGATCGGAGATATGGGGATCATAGCGGGGGGATAGGAGAGGTGGGGATCATAGCGGGGGGATAGGAGAGGCGGAGATTGGAGCAGAGGGGATCAGAGTGGCAGGGATTAGAGAGGCCGGGGATCGGAGATATGGGGATCATCGGGGATAGGCGGGGGATAGCGGGAGAGGTGGGGATCATAGCGGGGGGAAAGGAGAGGTGGGGATCATAGCGGGGGGAAAGGAGAGGTGGGGATCATAGCGGGGGGATAGGAGAGGTGGGGATCATAGCGGGGGGAAAGGAGAGGTGGGGATCATAGCGGGGGGATAGGAGAGGCGGAGATTGGAGCAGAGGGGATCAGAGTGGCAGGGATTAGAGACGCCGGGGGATTGGAGATATGGGGATCATAGCGGGGGGATAGGAGAGGTGGGGATCATAGTAGAGCGTTTGGAGAGGCGGAGATTGGAGCAGAGGGGATCAGAGTGGCAGGGATCTTAGCTGGGGTATGACAGAGGTGGGGATTATTGCAGGGTGGAACAGAAAGCCGGGCATGAAAGGGGGGAGATCGGTTAGGTGGGGATCAGAGAGGAGGGTATTAGAGAGGAGGGGTATTGGAGAGGTAAGAAGCATAGCGGGGGGTGGGGGATCGGAGAGACAGGGGATCACAGCCGGGAGGATCAGAAAGGCGGGGATCATAGTGGAGGGATTGGAGAGGCGGAGATCAGAGAAGCGGGGGCATCGGAGAGGAGGGGGATCAGGGAGGTGAATATCGTAGCTGGGAGATCGGAGAGACGGGGATCAGAGAGGCGGGGATCATAGTGGAGGGATCGAAGAGGCGGGGATTGGAGCGGAGGGGATCAGAGTGGCAGAGATCATAGCTGGGGGGATCAGAGAGGTGGGGATCAGGGGATCATAGCACAGGGGAAACGAAAGGCCTGCATCAGAGCGGCAGGGATCATAGCTGGGGGATTGGAGAGGTGGGGAGTGGCTCTAAAGTGGGGATCACAGCGGGGGGATAGGAAAGGTGGGCATCAGAGTGGCGGGGATCATAGTGGGGGGGATCAGAGAGGTGGGTATCAGAGAGGCAGGGATAATAGTGGAGGGATTGGAGAGGCGGAGATCAGAGAGGCGGAGATCGGAGAGGCGGAGATCGAGAGGCGGAGATCGGAGAGGCGGAGATCGGAGAGGCGGAGATCAGAGAGGCGGAGATCGGAGAGGCGGAGATCGGAGAGGTGGAGATCATAGCTGGGGCATCAGAGAGGCGGGGATCATAGTGGAAGGATCGAAGTGGCGGGAATTGGAGCAGAGGGGATCAGAGTGGCGGATATCATAGCTGGGAGGGATCAGAGAGGTGAGGATCATAGCAGGGGGGAACGGAGAGGTGTGCATCAGAGCGATGGGGATCATAGCGGAGGTGATTGGAGAGGTGGGGATCACAGCATGGGGGATCGGAGAGGCGTGCATCAGAGTGGCGGGGATCAGAGAGACAGGCATCGGAGAATGGGGGGGATCAGAGAGGCAGGGATCATAGTGTAGGGATCGGAGAGGCGGAGATCGGAGAGGCGGGGGGGGGGGGGATAATAGAGGCTGGGATCATAGCGGAGGGATTAGAGAGGCGGGGATCATAGTGGAGGGATCGAAGAGGCGCAGAGGGGATCAGAGTGGTGGGGATTATAGCAGGGGGGAACAGAAAGGCATGCATCAGAGCTGCAGGGATTGGAGAGGTGGGGATCACAGCGGGGGGATCGAAAAGGCGGGCATCAGAGTGGCGGGTATCATAGTGGGGAGGATCAGAGAGGCGGGAATCAGAGAGACAGGCATCGGAGAAGCGGGGGGGGGGGCGAATCGGAGAGTCGGGGATCGGAATGGCGAGGATCATAGCAGGTGTTCATAGGGATCTGCACGGTTTCTAGAATTCAGGATTCCTTCTTCCTGCCCCTTACTGCAGCAGCTTTAATCCTCCTGACACTATTTCTACTGGCTGCCGTGCAGGGAACAGAGGGTCATTATGTAGGCACCTGACTGTGGGGAGGGAGACCGAGCATGCATGTCCACGAGCACTTAGCTTTGGATAGACATGTACTTTACAATACACTGTAAACACCAGGTGGCGCCATACTATAAAAGGAAATGAACAGCATGCAGCACCATACTATGTAAGCAAATGAACACCAGGTGGCGCCATACTATGTGGGCAAATGAACACCAGGTGGTGCCATACTATGTAAGTAACTGAACACCAGGTGGCACCATACTATGTAAGTAACTGAACACCAGGTGGTGCCATACTATGTACGATAACTGAACACCAGGTGGAGCCATACTATGTAAGTAACTGACCACCAGGTGGTGCCATACTATGTAAGTAACTGAACACCAGGTGGCACCATACTATGTAAGTAACTGAACACCAGGTGGTGCCATACTATGTAGATAACTGAACACCAGGTGGAGCCATACTATGTAAGTAACTGAACACCAGGGCGAGCCATACTATGTAAGTAACTGAGCACCAGGTGGAGCCATACTATGTACGTAACTGAACACCAGGTGGAGCCATACTATGTAAGTAACTGACCACCAGGTGGAGCCATACTATGTAAGTAACTGAACACCAGGTGGTGCCATACTATGTAAGTAACTAAACACCAGATGGGGCCATACTATGTAAGTAACTGAACACAAGGTGGGGCCATACTATGTAAGTAACTGAACACCAGGGGGAGCCATACTATGTAAGTAAGTGAACACCAGGTGGCACCATACTAAGTAACTGAACACCAGGTTAAGCCATACTGTGTAGGTAACTGAACACCAGGTGGAGCCATACTATGTAAGTAACTGAACACCAGGTGGAGCCATACTATGTAATAACTGAACACCAGGTGGAGCCATACTATGTAATGAACTGAACACCAGGTGGCGCCATACTATGTAAGGAACTGATCACCAGGTGGAGCCATACTATGTAAGTAACTGAACACCAGGTGGAGCCATACTATGTAAGTAACTGAGCACCAGGTGGAGCCATACTATGTAAGTAACTGAACACCAGGTGGAGCCATACTATGTAAGTAACTGAGAACCAAATGGAGCCATACTATGAATGTAAGTGAACACCAGGTGGAGCCATACTATGTAAGTGAACACCAGGTGGAGCCATACTATGTAAGTAACTGAGAACCAGGGGGAGCCATACTATGTAAATAACTGAGAACCAGGGGGAGCCATACTATGTAAGTAAGTGAACACCAGGTGGAGCCATACTATGTAAGTAACATAACAGTAGGTGGCGCCATACTATGTAAGTAACTGAGAACCAGGGGGAGCCATACTATATAAGTAACTGAACACTAGGTGGAGCCATACTATGTAAGTAACTGAGAACCAGGGGGAGCCATACTATGTAAGTAACTGAACACTAGGTGGAGCCATACTATGTAAGTAACTGAACACCAGGTGGAGCCATACTATGTAAGTAACTGAGACACCAGGGTGGAGCCATACTATGAGTACTGAACACTAGGTGGAGCCATACTATGTAGTAAAGAACACCAGAGGGAGCCATACTATGTAAGTAACTGAACACCAGGTGGAGCCATACTATGTAGGTAACTGAACACTAGGGGGAGCCATACTATGTAAGTAACTGAGAACCAGGGGGAGCCATACTATGTAAGTAACTGAACACTAGGTGGAGCCATACTATGTAAGTAACTGAACACCAGGGGAGCCATACTATGTAAGTAACTGAACACCAGGTGGAGCCATACTATGTAAGTAACTGAACACCAGGTGGAGCCATACTATGTAAGTAACTGAACACCAGGTGGCGCTGTACTTCAGTAAATGTCAGAACTCTTCACTGGATGCATAGAATGGGCCCAATGAATATGATATGTAATGGTGGAGCAGCCTCTAAAAATGTGGTGCCTGTAACAATCTCTCACAGCTACACCCCGTCAGAACTGTTGTAGGTACAAACTAATAATCATTTTGGTAATTGTCATGAGACGGTGTTGTGGTGGTTTTTTCGTCACTTGCAGTGTGGCAGGTTTCTGTAGGACTCCCTGTGCCTTCCTGGCCTCGTACATTCCGCCTAATCCTAGATATCTTGCTGCAGGAGAATCAAGGTGTTCAGTGATTGGAGTCAGGCTGGGGAAGGGGCCCGGCCCTGACAGGAGGAATAAATGATGCTGAGTCTGAGAAGTCGGGAGTTCAATTAGTGAACACACTGAGTGAGTCGTCGGTGTAAGTGACCTTACACGTTTAATTAACATCCTATCATTATGAAAGATGGGAATCAAAGTTCCGTCACTTTGATAAATTAACAAATTATGTGCGAGTCCTGATCTCAGAAGCCTCTGTCCAGCTCCTCTCCCCTATCCGCTCCCCTCCCCCCCTAATAGTTAACACCAGGAATCAGTGACGAGGGACTTCTACTCCTCAGTTATATGACTTCACCTTCTTCCTCTGGACTTCCTTCTCTCTTCTGAGTTACTTTTCTGTTCTCTTTTCTTTTGGATCAGGTATTCGGTCTCATTGACACTTCTGGCTTTTTCCTCTGCTTTCCCCACGTTTCTTTTTCTCATTAGTTTCATTTTTCCTGTCCATTTACTCGCCTTCCTTTCCTCTTATTTCCTTATGTTTTTTTTCCACGCTCCCTCTATTTCCATTCTTGCTCTTTTCTTTTCTGTCATCACCTTTCCTTGAGTTTTATTCCTACTTTACATTTCCTCTCCACTCTTTTCTTATACTTCCCTTTCCTTCTTGCCTCCTTTCCTTGTCCACTTTTCTCACCGTCCATTATCTGTTTCCCTCTGTTCTTTTCCCTTTTCCTGCCTTCTCTCCCTTTCCATTTACCCAGCTTTCCATTCACTTTCTCTTTTCCTCTCGGCTCTTCTCCATTCCTTTCCCTTCTCGGGGCTCTCTTTCATTTCCTCTTGTTTCTTTTTAATCTCCTCTGTTTTCTTATACTTCTCTTTCCTTTCTCTCATTCCTCTTCCTCTTTTATTTTCCCACCATCCATTATACTTCCTTCCATTCTTTTCCATTTGCTGTCATTCTCTCCCCTTTCATTTACTCACCTTTCCATTCATTTTTTTTCTTTTCCTCTCCACTCTTCTTCTCCACTCTGCTTTCCCTTCCATTTCCTCTCCTTCCTCTTTTACTCTTCGCTCTTTTTCTTTAGTTTTCTTTTCCTTTCAGCTCCTCTTTTTTCCTCTTTTTTTCCTTTCCTCTCTCCTCCATTCCTTCTTTTTGTTTTTCTGTTTCCATCTATTCTTCCTCTTTTACTTTATTGTCATTTTCTTTCCTATTCCTTGCGCTCCATCTCCTCTCTTTTCCTTCCCTTTTCTCTCCGCTATTGATTTCCCTTTGCTATTGATCTCTTCCCCTCCATTTCCTTTCCTCTTTTGTTTTATCTGTTCCTCTCCTCTCTTTTATTTTCTCTATTTTGTTTTTCTCTTTTTTGCCTTTCCTTCCCTCTCTTTTCCATTACTTCGATTCCTGACATTCCTTTTAATTTCTTTACCTTCCCTTGCTTTTCCTCTCCTCTCTTCTTCATTCCTTTTCTATTCTTCTCTCACTTTCATCTCCTTTTGTTTCCACATGTGATTTATCTTTTCCTCTGCTCTCTTCTATTTTTCACTATTTTTTTGTTTATCTGTGTTGCCTTCCCTTACTTTTATTTACTTTCCTTTTTTTTACTCTTCTGCACTTACTTTTACACTCCTTGTATTTCCTTCCCCTTTCCTTGCCTTCAGCCTCCCCCTTTTAATCTGTTTTCTTCTCCTATTTTCTCTGTTCCTTTTTTCCTCTATTTTTCTTCTCTTCTCTTCCATTTTCCCAACTTCCACTCTTTTCTATCTTTTTCTTCTCCTCCGTTTTATTTTCCTTTATTTTGTTTTCCTCTTTCCTCTTTTCTTGTTTTATTCCTTCCTTTTCTTTTCTGGGTTGTCTTTTAACCTCTTTGTTTTCCTCTCATTTCCTTTCTTTTCTTCATCTTTAATCGCGCCATTTTTCCTTTATCTTTGGTTTTCTTTCCAATACTTCCCCTTTACTTAGCAGGAGCTTGCCCCCTATACTTCCTGGTTTGTTTCCTTTCCTATTATATCTCATTTCCCTCTTGTATATGTTTTTATGCTCACCCTTCTTTCCTGTCACTTTTCTTTCTGTCTTTTTGCCTTTGATGGTGTCTTCTCCTCCTGTTTCAATCGCTCTTTATTCCTCTCGCAGTGGCTTCCGCCCTGGGGACTCATCTACTTCCTGTTAGTGTGATGGACAGGCTGATCTGTCCCTCCTCCATGCTTTACACTGCAGCTGTGCCTGATGACTCCCAAGGAGGCCAGTTAATCGAGAGCTGTTCCATTACAGCATTTACATAATAATCATAATTTAAAACTAATTAATCCAGCAGTGAGAAAAAGATTGGGAAACAAAGCAATACTGAGAGAATGAGCCCTAACAAGGGGCGGCTCTGTGAATTAAAGGAGCACTTGGGGTGAAGGGGATGCAGGGTGCTGTGTCTGGCGCAGGACATGAGGGGGAGGAGCATGACACACCACTCTGTTGTTCTTTGGATCCCTGTGTCATGCTCCACCCCTTGGGTAATGCACAAGTATAGCCCACACATCAGCTTTGCCTGGACGGTTCCTTTAAGTAGATGTTCTGTTCATTAGGCCTCATGCACACGACCGTTGGTGTTTTGCAGCCCTATTGAAGTGAATGGGTCCTCGCCCGAGCCGCAAAATATGCGGCTCGGACGTGGACCACAACAACGGCCGTGTGCATGAGGCCTTAGGCCTAGCAGGGTTTTTATTGACTCATTTTTATGGCAAGATCATATAAGGCTGCAGCCTCCATGCCATCATTCTACAGCCAATGAAACACTGCAACTCCCAGCATGCCCCAGAACGGTTTCTTACCAGCCCCCCCACTCCATGATCGGAGATCTGTCCTTCCATATACTCTCTCTGCGTGATGCTCGGCAGCGGTTTCATTATTCTCTCTTCTTCTGTCCATCTTTCTCCGAGTTTCTCTTGATCTTATATTTTGGTCTGCCGTTCCTCCGATGCTGAGAACATAAGAACACCTTCCACAGTTAAAGACTATGAATTCCTTCAGATAATTTTTTTTAGGATTGCATTTTAGTCATTTTCTGCTAAATGTAATTTTTTTCAATTGGTCTGTATTAAAAATGTTCTGCAGTTTTTGTGATACAGGGGTTAAATTTCAGTCTATTGCAAACGGTCACTTGCTGAAGGCTCATGCAGCGCTCTCATCTCTGGACCTCTCACCTCATAACCAATTATTTAGGCCACATTCTTATCAGTTTAATAACAATTCAGCTATAATGAGTGTTTATGAGGTCAGGAGATCAGAGATAGGTGCTCTAAGATGAGCCATCAGCTGACGGGACTCAGAGGAACAGAAAGTGACCCTCTGCAAATAGACTGAGATTTAACCCCTGGATCACAAAAACTGCTAACATTTTATAATAAAGACCAATTGCAAAAATGATTTATCCATTGCCTTTTATATTACATTCTGTCCATGTAAATGGAGCCACCATCCATGATCCCATCCACCCGGCCGCATCTTACTGGTCAGCGAATGGGACAGATAATGTAACAGAAAGTGTAAGAGTCCGGGCTGCCCACCAGAATGCAGGAGGACCCTCCATAGGACAATAGCACCGTAATAGTCCCCATACATCCAGCAGAAGACAGTTCTATTTAGCGGGGACTTTATTAGCTATTATTACACAGGGGAGAAGGGTGTTTATGAAATTACCCCCAAAAATTGTAGACCCCTTTAACGGTTCTGCTCCAGCGTCAGATTTAGATGAGGTTACCTTCTGCCGGACCTCAGAACGTCTGGTGGACCGGACCTGTGCCGAGCCATCCTTCTGATAGGGAGACATCGAACTACATCCATCAACTATCCGTCAGCCATTCATTCATTCTTTCCTCAATCTGTGCATCCATCCAACCAAGTCACCCTCATTCATTCATCCCTATATCCATCCTTCCATTCATCTCTCCATCCCGATATCCATCCTTCCATTCATCTCTCCATCCCGATATCCATCCTTCCATTCATCTCTCCATCCATCCATTCTTCCATATTATTTTTTTATTCATTAATCTCTCATTAGTCCTTTCATTTATCCATTGCTCCAAAACTCTATCCACCCCTTCTTCTAGTCTTTCTTTCTTTCTTTCTTTCTTTCTTCTTTCTTTCTTTCTTTCTTTCTTTCTTTCTTTCTTTCTTTCTTTCTTTCTTTCTTTCTTTCTTTCTTTCTTTCTTTCTTTCTTCTTTCTTTCTTTCTTTCTTTCTTTCTTTCTTTCTCACATTCATCATTTATTCTTTGTCCATTCATCCCACTATATAAATATGTTAATATAATGTTCATTGTCCATTCATCTGTCTATACATTCTATCCACCCATTTCTCTATAGATCTATTCATTCTTTTATTAATTCATTCCCCATTTATCCCTTATCCATTCATTCGTTCCACTATCCAACTATCCATCTCTTCTGTGCATGTAATTCATTCATCTATCTATACATTGCATCTACTCATTCCTCTGTTCACTCCTTTACCCATTGTTAATTCATTCAATCGTTTTTTCATTCGTTCCACTATCCAGCTATTTATTAATCTGTCCATCTAATTCATTCATCATAATTCATCCGTGCACCGTATCTTCTCATTCCTCTGTTCATTCTTTTTCCCGTTGTTCGTTCATTCATTTATTCATTCGCTTGTTTGTTCCACTATCCAGCTATCTATTAATCTGTCCATCTAATTCATTCACCATAATTCATCCATACACTGTATCTTCTCGTTCCTCTGTTCATTCCTTTACCCGTTGTTCGTTCATTCATTCATTTGTTTGTTCCACTATCCAGCTATCTATTAATCTGTCCATCTAATTCATTCACCATAATTCATCCATACACTGTATCTTCTCGTTCCTCTGTTCATTCCTTTACCCGTTGTTCGTTCGTTCATTCATTCATTCATCCGTTTGTTCATTTGTTCCACTATCCAGCTATCTATTAATCTGTCCATCTAATTCATTCACCATAATTCATCCATGCACCGTATCTTCTCGTTCCTCTGTTCATTCCTTTACCCGTTGTTGGTTCATTCCACTATCCACCTCTCCACCTAATTCTTTACCTACGCGCTCATTCGTTCTTGCAGCATGTATGCAGTCACAGGATGACTATTGGCCCTTTTGCCCGGCGCAGGACAGGCAGAAAGTTCTGCAGCTTCTCCGCGGCTGGATCCTCATGACAACACTGCGGGGATTTCTCGCACAGCAGATCTAATATTGTTGTTACTTTAAGTCTGAGACGAGTTAGTTACACAAACAGAAGACCGCAGCATTTTAGCAGCTCCTGGGATATTGATAAAAGACCCCGGATTGTGTAGGAGTGATTTGTGGGGAGGGGGCGCCTGCCCCCCTCCTTCTGCTCAGAGACCCCTTTGATTTGCTGCCTGTCTGTGATTCTTTGCCTGCAGCTCTGTCCCCCTGGCCAGCCATTTTCTTTGAAGTGCTGGAGCCCCTCGCACTGTCCTCACTATAATCTGCTGCATATTACAGGAGCCTAATTAGAAATCGATGCCACAAGCCTTGCGGGTGTTTGCAAAGTGTTTGTGGATGTTAATAAAATTCCCAGCTCGATAGAACTCATCCTAAAGCTTTGGGAGAAGAGAAACTACTGACTATTGGAAAAGATGGAGGGAGACGGGGATGAGGGGGAACAAACAGAACTTTCCGTCCAGAATTCCACACATTGTTATCCCTGCGAATGTGGCACAAACCGATGAACTGAGAACCGGAGAGATGTAGCAGAGCTGAATACGTACACGTGCTGTGTAAAGGGAGAACTCTCTTATATGCATGTAAATCCACAGAGTAATTAACGCAACAAACTCAGCTCTGCTGCATCCTTCAAAACTCTGCTGTATCCATATAGAGCAGTGATGGCGAATAGTGTTGATCGAGCACCAAAGTGCTTGTGTGTTCGAGTAGAACACTTCGCAATGGAAGTCAATGGGAGAACCCGAGCATTAAACCAGGCACCCCCTGCTTTGAAGAGGGGAGGGTGTTGGGACTCTAGTTCGGCTCTGACTCCATATATAGCTATGTCCATATATGGAGTCAGTGCTTTGGGACACCCAGTGCTTTGGGACACCCAGTGTATTTCAATCTAATTTATGCCGAGATTCGAACTCCCGACCTTCTGCATTAGAGGCAAGGCACTTAACCACTCAGCTATACGGTAGAAGTCTCTTTTATTTTTTTCAGTGACTGGCTATGCAGCTATATAGTGTAGTCGTTAAAGTTCTGGGCTGTGATGCAGAAGCTGTGAGTTCAAATCCTGTCACAAACTTTTTCTGAAATAGTGGCTAAACTTAATTTAAACATATATATATATATATATATATATATATATATAAAGTTTTTAGCCATTATATATTTACACATATTATTATATATTTAGAATATATAATATATTACAATATATGTAAATATATTATGGCTAAAACATCAGTAGTAGTTTCCCACATATTATGCATTCATATATATTAGAAGTATGATTATATATATATAATTATATATAAAAAAAAATTGTAATTACACGTTTATTTTGTGACATACATTTTTTATAACTACTAAAAAAAATATTAAATATATAAATCTAATTTAACCTCGATCTCTGAAAAAGTTTGTGATGGGATTTGAACTCACAGCCTAGAACTTTAACCACTACAAAAAAAAAAAAAAATATATATATATATATATATATATATATATGAGACTTCTACTGTAGAGGAATACTTACTACTATATGAAGTCTCATTTTTTATTTTTATTTTTTTAAGTGACTGGCTATGCAGCTATATTGTGTGGTGGTTAAAGTTCTGGGCTGTGATGCAGCAGCTATGAGTTCAAATCCTGTCACAAACTTTTTCAGAAATACAGGTTAAATTAGATTCATATATATTTTATATTTTTTTAGTAATTGTAAAAAATGTATGGCACATAAAAACAAACAAATTATAGATAGATAGATAAAATCATACTTCATAATATGTGGGAAACTACTACTATATTTACATATATTATAATATATTATATATTCTAAATATATAATAATATGTGTAAATATATTATGGCTAAAAACATATATATATATATTTAAATTAAGTTTAGCCTCTATTTCTGAAAATGTTTCTGCATTACAGCCCAGAACTTTAACCACTATACTATATAGCTACATAGCCAGTCACTAAAAAAATAAAATATGAGACTTCTACTGTATAGGAATACTTACTGGTGTTTGGCAGAGCATGCTTACTCAACACTAATGGGGAACCATTTACAGACCGAGTGCCCAAACTGCAACCCAAAACCCACTTATTTATCGCAAAGTGCCAACACAGCAGTTTACCCTTAATATTACAGTCCAGTATAGTATATCTTCCATGTACTTTATAATTTAGCTATATTAGCCTGCCTGCATTCAGTGCGCTGCCTGTGCCGTGCATAGTGCGCCCTGCACTGCCTGTTCTGTTCATAGTGTGCCCTGCGCTGCCTGTTCTGTTCATAGTGCGCCCTGTGCTGCCTGTGCTGTACATAGTGCGCCCTGCGACTGCCTCGCTGCCTGTGCACATAGTGCGCCCTGCACTGCCTGTTCTGTTCATAGTGTGCCCTGCGCTGCCTGTGCCGTTCATAGTGCGCCCTGTGCTGCCTGTGCTGTACATAGTGCGCCCTGCACTGCCTGTGCTGTACATAGTGTGCCCTGCGCTGCCTGTTCTGTTTATAGTGCACCCTGCGCTGCCTGTGCCATTCATAGTGCGCCCTGCGCTGCCTGTGCCGTTCATAGTGCGCCCTGTGCTGCCTGTGCTGTACATAGTGCGCCCTGCGCTGCCTGTGCTGTACATAGTGTGCCCTGCGCTGCCTGTGTCGTACATAGTGCACCCTGCACTGCCTGTGCTGTACATAGTGCACCCTGCACTGCCTGTGCTGTACATAGTGCACCCTGCACTGCCTGTGCCGTACATAGTGCACCCTGCGCTGCCTGTGCCGTACATAGTGCACCCTGCGCTGCCTGTGCCGTTCATAGTGTGCCCTGCGCTGCCTGTGCTGTACATAGTGCGCCCTGCACTGCCTGTTCTGTTTATAGTGCACCCTGCGCTGCCTGTGCCGTTCATAGTGTGCCCTGTGCTGCCTGTGCCGTTCATAGTGCGCCCTGTGCTGCCTGTGTCGTTCATAGTGCGCCTTGCACTGCCTGTGCCTTTCATAGTGCGTGCTGCGTTGCCTGTGCCTTTTATAGTGCGCACTGCGTTGCCTGTGCCTTTCATAGTGCGCGCTGCATTGCCTGTGCCTTTCATAGTGCGCGCTGCGTTGCCTGTGCCTTTCATAGTGCGCGCTGCGTTGCCTGTGCCGTTCATAGTGTGCCCTGCAATGCCTGTGCCATTCATAGTGTGCCCTGCGCTGCCTGTGTTGTTCATAGTGCGCCTTGCACTGCCTGTGCCTTTCATAGTGCGTGCTGCGTTGCCTGTGCCTTTCATAGTGCGCGCTGCGCTGCCTGTGCCATTTATGGTGCGCCCTGCGTTGATGAATAGCAGGAAAAGTCTAAGGCCTATTGGTACACCTTAGACTTTTTCCAGGGTGCGGGTGCCCACAGAGAGGGCTTTAAGTGCCACCTCTGGTACCTGTGCCATAGGTTCACCACCACTGATATATAGCATACATTGCAGCACTTCGGCAGCAGGAAGATCTCAGAATTTGGTACCCCTTACCCTTTACAGTCTACTCCTGTCCAAAGGCACCTCCAAATAATAATTGCCCCCCAGGTGACCATCCTTAGGGTCTGGGTATTTGCCGTCATTATAACACTCCCACCTATGTGAGGTTTACATAGGACTGCAGGTTGACGTGTAATCTGACGTTTTGCGTTGTGATGTTAAAAATGGCAGGACAAGGGGTATAGCTGATGGCTCCTGGTGGGGAAAGGGTTAACACAGACATGACTTATTGAAAACCAATCCCCTCATTAAATAGAGATGTGACTTTGGGATGGCGGCTTTATAAAGCGGCTCCAGCGTCATTATTCACCTGTCAGCAGGAGGTGGGGGCACTTATTAATGACCATCCAATGAGCCCCTCCTTATGTACAGGTTAGGGGGTTGTTTGGGTGCTGGGGGGGTACGAGGAAACCTAATCATGGGCCACTCACTTTACAATTCATAATCTCCAGTCTTTGGACAGCTGTTAAATGAAAAAAATAAAATCAATATTAATTCCAGTTTTGAAGATGGTTTAAATGAAAAAGAAAGAAGAGGAATTGAAAATACAAGAAGTCGTCTCAAGTTCTTCTTCCTGCCCCGCTCCAGTAATTACCCTCACATAGAAACCATAACAAGCCAAGGACTGAAATCGGTGGAGACCTGAGACTGGTGCAGCTCTTTATATAGGTCCACACCAGACACCTGGTCGGTGGCTTCGAGGCATGCAAGGACTCTTAGTTCTCCCACATCTGTGCAATTCTATAGAAAGTTCTTGCATCCCATCTGCTCTTATCGTCTTCTTTGTGGTAATTTGAATTTCTCTTTGAAGGCCACTTAAAATAGTAACTCATGTGTAACACAAGGTCTACTCATGGGGAAGATGGAGTCTAGTCTTGGAGTAACTCTTACAACAAGTCAAGGTTTACTTTTGTGGTAATTCGAGGTCCTCTATTGATTTAACTGAACTCAGGATCTACTCTTGAAGAAGTACAAGGTCCAGTCTAGTCATGGTTTCACTGTATTTGTGTGGAAACTGAAGTCTACTCTTTCAGTAACGTCTTCGCTTGCAGCAAGTCAAGATCCACTCTAGGGTAATCTAAGGTCTACTGTTTTGGCAACCAAAGGTGTTCCCATTGAGGCAGCTCAAGGTCTCTTTTTGGGGACCTCAAGATCTACTCAGTATAACTCATGGGCTATCTTGCACAATATACTCATGATGAAACTTGTCTGCTTTTAGTGAAATGCAGGGTCTTCCCTTGCAGCAAGTCAAGGTCTAATATTGTTGTAACTCAAGGTCTTCTCTTACCATAACTACAGGTCTACCCTTACCATAACTACAGGTCTACCCTTACCATAACTAAAGGTCTACTCTTACTATAACTTTAGGCCTACCATTACCATAAATTAAGCTCTACCCTTACCATAAGTTTAAGTCTACCCTTACCATAACTGCAGGTCTATCCTTACCATGAACCAAGGTCTGCTCTTACCATAACTCCAGGTCTACTCTTACCATATAAATCCAGGTCTGCTCTTACCATATAACTCCAGGTCTACTCTTACCATATAACTCCAGGTCTACTCTTACCATATAACTCCAGGTCTACTCTTACCATATAACTCCAGGTCTACTCTTAGCATAACTCCAGGTCTACTCTTACCATATAACCCCAGGTCTACTCATACCGTAACTCCAGGTCTACTCTTCCCTTATAACTCTAGGTCTAGTCTTACCATAACCACTGGTCTACTCTTACCATATAACTTCAGGTCTACTCCTACCATATAATCCCAGCTCTACTTTTACCATAACTCCAGGTCTACCCTTACCATAACTCCAGGTCTACTCTTACCATAACCACTGGTCTACTCTTACCATATAACTCCAGGTCTACTCTTACCATATAACTCCAGGTCTACTCTTACCATATAACTCCAGGTCTACTCTTACCATATAACTCCAGGTCTACTCTTACCGTAACTCCAGGTCTACTCTTCCCTTATAACTCTAGGTCTAGTCTTACCATAACCACTGGTCTACTCTTACCATATAACTTCAAGTCTACTCCTACCATATAATCCCAGCTCTACTTTTACCATAACTCCAGGTTTACTCTTACCATAACTCTAGGTCTGCTCTTCCCTTATAACTTCAGGTCTACTCTTACCATAACCACTGATCTACTCTTATCATATAACTCCAGGTCTACTCTTTCCTTATAATGCCAGGTCTACTCTTACCATATAACCACAAGTCTACTCTTACCATATAACCACAAGTCTACTCTTACCATATAACCACAAGTCTACTCTTACCATATAACTCCAGGTCTACTATTACCATATAACCCCAGGTCTACTCTTACCATATAACTCCAGGTCTACTCTTACCATAACCACTGGTCTACTCCTACCATAACCACTGGTCTACTCTTACTATAACCACTGGTCTACTCTTACCATAACCACTGGTCTACTCTTACCATAACCACTGGTCTACTCTTACTATAACCACTGGTCTACTCTTACCATATAACCACTGGTCTACTCTTATCATATAACTCCAGGTCTACTCTTTCCTTATAATGCCAGGTCTACTCTTACCATATAACTCCAGGTCTACTATTACCATAACCACTGGTCTACTCTTACCATAACCACTGGTCTACTCTTACCATATAACTCCAGGTCTGCTCTTCCCTTATAACTCATGGTCTACTCTGCGGCACCTCAAATGTCCATCTTCAGGTGAAGTTACAAAGGAACAAAATTTAGTTCATTTCTTTAAAAAAATTATTTTTTTCTGCATGTTCCAAACATTTTCATCACCTCAGAAAGTCAACTGATCTTCAAACTACCGAACGAAGGGATGTATTGATCCTTATTAGATCGGTGTGAGGTGGAACCGTTTTATGTCGGTCTTCAAAGACTTTGGGCAAAATATTGAGTTTTCAGACACTTTTCTCTCCGCTGCATTTTAATCAACACCAAAATAAATCGCTTCGTGGGAAGGATTTTCAGTTAACCCCTTCAGTGCCAGATCCATCCCACCTTCCGGCCCCTCCATAAGTTCATATCCTAGATGATGATGAGAGGGATGGGCCCC
This sequence comes from Bufotes viridis, assembly GCA_033119425.1. Classification (NCBI taxonomy): domain Eukaryota; kingdom Metazoa; phylum Chordata; class Amphibia; order Anura; family Bufonidae; genus Bufotes; species Bufotes viridis. The sequence goes on along the minus strand of CM065590.1, from coordinate 597,598,258 downwards.
TCACACCTTCATCTGAACCCACAATGGAAATCTGCTTCATGGAGGCGAATATGTGAGATGCTGAAATAGAAAAGAAGAGAGGGCAAATACAGATCTAGAGACCCCTGTCTATCTGTCTGTCTGTCTATCTGTCTGTCTATCTATCTATCTATCTATCTATCTATCTATCTGTCTATCTATCTATCTATCTAGTCACTGCTTAAGAAAGGTCCCATTGAGAGGACTGAAATGTCGCTATCTGTTGAATAAACGCACATTTTTTTGTTTGGAGGTGCCGTGGAGTTTCTTTTTAAATTTTTATATAGTTGGAGGATCTTCAGCCGCTGTCACTAAATATTTACAAGAATACTGCGTGCTGCCCGTCACATTTTTTCTTATCTATCTATCTATCTATCTATCTATCTATCTATCTATCTATCTATCTCATATCTATCTATCTATCTCATATCTATCTCATATCTATCTATCTATCTATCTATCTATCATATCTATCTCATATCTATCTATCTATCTATGTCATATCTATCTATCTATCTATCTGTCTATCTATCTCATATCTATCTATCTATCTATCTATCTATCTCATATCTATCTATCTATCTATCTCATATCTATCTATCTATCTATCTATCTATCTATCTATCTATCTATCTATCTATCTATCTATCTATCTATCTACAGTATCTATCTATCTATCTATCTATCTGTCTGTCTGTCTATCTATCTATCTATCTATCTATCTATCTATCTATTATCTATCTACAGGAAAAAAGAAATGTAATGGGCAGCACCACAGCATTTCAGTAATGATGGAGCCAGCAGCAGAAGAGACGATCCTCCAACTATACAAAATAGATAATAAAAAACTCCACGGCACTTCCAAAAAAAGAGCGTGCGTTTATTCACCAGAAGGCGACGTTTCAGTCCTTTCAATGGGACCTTCCCCGAAAGGTCCCATTGAGAGGACTGAAATATTGCTTTATAATGAATAAACGCACACTTTTTTTTTTTGGAAGTGCCGTGGAGTTTTTTATTATCTATCTATCTATCTCATATCTATCTATCTATCTATCTAATCTGTCTGTCTATCTTTCTATCTATCTATCTATCTATCTATCTATCTATCTATCTATCTCATATCTATCATCTATCTATCTATCTCATATCTATCTATCTTTCTATCTATCTCTATCTCTTCAGTCTTTCTTTCCTTCCTGTCCTCCTTTCGTCTCCACATTCCGTCGCGTAGTACAGAGCCTTTCGGTGCACCGAGCGGTTGCCCTCCTAATTAGCGGGGTCCCTCTCACCCCGCTCCCCCATTTAGCAGGTAGCGTGTGTGACATTTGATCTGGGATTCCACATGAAAGCCTCTCTGTAGTTGTTAGTTAAGATCTGTCATTGATCCCCATTGATTGAGTCGGGTTTACGGTAACATGCTGCGTCTCATTGGGTGGGGGGCTGCCGGAGAGACGGGGGATCTGTGGATTTGTAGCTTTGCCGGGGGTTATAAAACAATGAGGTTATGACTAGAAAAAAAAAACCACTTCCCTCCTTTCAACTCTCCCAAACGTTGCCGTCGGATATAGAAATCGATAATTAATGACAATGAATAATTTAAGGGATCGATTTTAGTTGCCACATATCCTTTCCCACTGAAGGTATGTCTCTATATGGAGGCTAAAGGGGCGCTCCGGAGAGGCGGCGGCGGGAGACCTCCCCGGGTTTGGTGTGTTTGTTCTTGATGTGTATTCTGTTTAAATAAATGCAAAGAAAAGAAGAGGAGGATGAGGAGGGGGTCGGGCCGGGGGGAGGAGGAGGGGGTCGGGTCGGGGGGAGGGGGGGTGCGCTGCTGCAGCACAGGGTGTGGAGGGTATTCCCTCAGCTGCTTGTTATAACATTTCTCCAGGAGATTTAACCAAGTTGAAAGCTCTTGTAACTAAAATCAAAACTAACAAGGAAATGATTGGTGTCTCTCATCTGGGCCGAGCGTCCTGGGGCCCGAGAGGGGATCGCGAGAATCGGCTTTGATTTCTAAAAAATGCATTACCTCCGAAATCAAACGAGACATTACTCAGAAAAGAGTCTGCGGGAGGGGGAGAGCTTGTGGAAGGAGCAGAGCTGGGACCGCGTCCTCTGCATCCAAATCCCCAATTCTCGGCTCCCCTGGCATCGCCCCTATGTTGATACTGGAACCGCAGACGGCGGTGGTACCGCCGGCGGCCGCGCTGCGTCTGGGCACACGATTCATGGCCGCGTGTTTGTTTTGTAGATTTCTGCTCTGTAACCTGTGGCTTTTCGGATGCGGAGAGCTCGTCAGCTCTCCTGCTGGGAGTTGTAGTCTCAGATCCAGTCGTTTGAAGCTTCTGGGCCACTAGGCAGAACCTGCAATGTACTCCCCCCCCCCCCCCACTCCAGATATCATGTGATCGGCCCAATCACCTCTGATGTGGTAGAAGGACTGGCGGGCCCCTGCAGCCCGGGGCCTCGGTGGGGCGGCACCCTGGATCCCAAAAATAGACGGGTGTGAAATAAGCTTTTTTGTAGAATTTTCTCTTGTTCTTACGGTGGCTGACAGAGTATTACACTGCAGGTATATTGGCCGTGTGTGTCTGGTACTAACCGGGGTGGTGCTGGACACAGGGACCGGGCCGAGACCAGAACCAAGACAGGCAGCAATACAGCACCAGGACAGCAACCCGGCTCTGAGTATTAGAACTCCTATCATCCTCTGCTATTAGAACTCCTATCATCCTCTGGAAATAGAACTCCTATTATCCTCTAGTATTAAAACTGCTATCATCCTCTGGTATTAGAACTCCTATCATCCTCTAGTAATAGAACTCCTATCAGGAGGCAGGCGATGTCAGTGACACCTGGGGCAGGTCCTCTCCTCGCTCGCGGGTCAGGTTCTGCTGTCTCTCCAGGAGATGTCTCGCTTATGTAGCTCTCTGTCTCGGCCGTCTCTCTCCGGCGGGAAGACTCGGTCTCCGCAGTTTTCCTTCTTCTTGTTTCTGCTCTGAAAATTGAAGCCGAAGAAAGAAACAAACAGGAACCTAATGAAGACAAAGCGACTGCTCCAGAAGAGTAATGTACTGCAGGAAGGGAGATAGACCACTGAAAGAGAGGGATAGACAGATAGAAAGATAGATAGATAGATAGATAGATAGATAGATAGATAGATAGGAGATAGATAGATAGGAGATAGACAGATAGATAGATAGATAGATAGATAGATAGATAGATAGATAGGAGATAGATAGATAGGAGATAGATAGATAGATAAATAGATAGATAGATATGAGATAGACAGATAGAAAGAAAGATAGATAGATAGAAAGAT
>CM065590.1:597579918-597592418 GCA_033119425.1 Bufotes viridis | reverse complement strand
CTAGAGGCTGGATGTTATACACCTGTGGTAATGGTAGACTGCATGGCTAGAGGCTGGATGTTATACACTGTGGTAATGGCAGACTGCATGGCTAGAGGCTGGATGTTATACACTGTGGTAATGGTAGACTGCATGGCTAGAGGCTGGATGTTATACACTGTGGTAATGGTAGACTGCATGGCTAGAGGCTGGATGTTATACACTGTGGTAATGGTAGACTGCATGGCTAGAGGCTGGATGTTATACACCTGTGGTAATGGTAGACTGCATGGCTAGAGGCTGGATGTTATACACTGTGGTAATGGTAGACTGTATGGCTAGAGGCTGGATGTTATACACTGTGGTAATGGTAGACTGCATGGCTAGAGGCTGGATGTTATACACTGTGGTAATGGTAGACTGTATGGCTAGAGGCTGGATGTTATACACTGTGGTAATGGTAGACTGTATGGCTAGAGGCTGGATGTTATACACTGTGGTAATGGTAGACTGCATGGCTAGAGGCTGGATGTTATACACTGTGGTAATGGTAGACTGCATGGCTAGAGGCTGGATGTTATACACTGTGGTAATGGTAGACTGCATGGCTAGAGGCTGGATGTTATACACTGTGGTAATGGTAGACTGCATGGCTAGAGGCTGGATGTTATACACTGTGGTAATGGTAGACTGTATGGCTAGAGGCTGGATGTTATACACTGTGGTAATGGTAGACTGCATGGCTAGAGGCTGGATGTTATACACTGTGGTAATGGTAGACTGTATGGCTAGAGGCTGGATGTTATACACTGTGGTAATGGTAGACTGCATGGCTAGAGGCTGGATGTTATACACTGTGGTAATGGTAGACTGCATGGCTAGAGGCTGGATGTTATACACTGTGGTAATGGTAGACTGCATGGCTAGAGGCTGGATGTTATACACTGTGGTAATGGTAGACTGCATGGCTAGAGGCTGGATGTTATACACTGTGGTAATGGTAGACTGTATGGCTAGAGGCTGGATGTTATACACCTGTGGTAATGGTAGACTGCATGGCTAGAGGCTGGATGTTATACACTGTGGTAATGGTAGACTGCATGGCTAGAGGCTGGATGTTATACACTGTGGTAATGGTAGACTGCATGGCTAGAGGCTGGATGTTATACACTGTGGTAATGGTAGACTGCATGGCTAGAGGCTGGATGTTATACACTGTGGTAATGGTAGACTGCATGGCTAGAGGCTGGATGTTATACACTGTGGTAATGGTAGACTGCATGGCTAGAGGCTGGATGTTATACACTGTGGTAATGGTAGACTGCATGGCTAGAGGCTGGATGTTATACACTGTGGTAATGGTAGACTGCATGGCTAGAGGCTGGATGTTATACACTGTGGTAATGGTAGACTGCATGGCTAGAGGCTGGATGTTATACACTGTGGTAATGGTAAACTGCATGGCTAGAGGCTGGATGTTATACACCTGTAGTAATGGTAGACTGCATGGCTAGAGGCTGGATGTTATACACTGTGGTAATGGTAGACTGCATGGCTAGAGGCTGGATGTTATACACCTGTAGTAATGGTAGACTGCATGGCTAGAGGCTGGATGTTATACACTGTGGTAATGGTAGACTGCATGGCTAGAGGCTGGATGTTATACACCTGTGGTAATGGTAGACTGCATGGCTAGAGGCTGGATGTTATACACTGTGGTAATGGTAGACTGCATGGCTAGAGGCTGGATGTTATACACCTGTGGTAATGGTAGACTGCATGGCTAGAGGCTGGATGTTATACACTGTGGTAATGGTAGACTGCATGGCTAGAGGCTGGATGTTATACACTGTGGTAATGGTAGACTGTATGGCTAGAGGCTGGATGTTATACACTGTGGTAATGGTAGACTGCACGGCTAGAGGCTGGATGTTATACACTGTGGTAATGGTAGACTGCATGGCTAGAGGCTGGATGTTATACACTGTGGTAATGGTAGACTGCATGGCTAGAGGCTGGATATTATACACCTGTAGTAATGGTAGACTGCATGGCTAGAGGCTGGATGTTATACACCGTGGTAATGGTAGACTGCATGGCTAGAGGCTGGATGTTACACACTGTGGTAATGGTGGACTGCATGGCTGGAGGCTGGATGTTATACACTGTGGTAATGGTAGACTGCATGGCTAGAGGCTGGATGTTATACACTGTGGTAATGGTAGACTGCATGGCTAGAGGCTGGATGTTATACACTGTGGTAATGGCAGACTGCATGGCTAGAGGCTGGATGTTATACACCTGTGGTAATGGTAGACTGCATGGCTAGAGGCTGGATGTTATACACTGTGGTAATGGTAGACTGCATGGCTAGAGGCTGGATGTTATACACTGTGGTAATGGTAGACTGCATGGCTAGAGGCTGGATGTTATACACCTGTGGTAATGGTAGACTGCATGGCTAGAGGCTGGATGTTATACACTGTGGTAATGGTAGACTGCATGGCTAGAGGCTGGATGTTATACACTGTGGTAATGGTAGACTGCATGGCTAGAGGCTGGATGTTATACACCTGTTGTAATGGTAGACTGCATGGCTAGAGGCTGGATGTTATACACTGTGGTAATGGTAGACTGCATGGCTAGAGGCTGGATGTTATACACTGTGGTAATGGTAGACTGCATGGCTAGAGGCTGGATGTTATACACTGTGGTAATGGTAGACTGCATGGCTAGAGGCTGGATGTTATACACTGTGGTAATGGTAAACTGCATGGCTAGAGGCTGGATGTTATACACCTGTGGTAATGGTAGACTGTATGGCTAGAGGCTGGATGTTATACACTGTGGTAATGGTAGACTGTATGGCTAGAGGCTGGATGTTATACACTGTGGTAATGGTAGACTGTATGGCTAGAGGCTGGATGTTATACACCTGTGGTAATGGTAGACTGCATGGCTAGAGGCTGGATGTTATACACTGTGGTAATGGTAGACTGCATGGCTAGAGGCTGGATGTTATACACTGTGGTAATGGTAGACTGTATGGCTAGAGGCTGGATGTTATACACCTGTGGTAATGGTAGACTGCATGGCTAGAGGCTGGATGTTATACACTGTGGTAATGGTAGACTGCATGGCTAGAGGCTGGATGTTATACACTGTGGTAATGGTAGACTGCATGGCTAGAGGCTGGATGTTATACACTGTGGTAATGGTAGACTGCATGGCTAGAGGCTGGATGTTATACACTGTGGTAATGGTAGACTGCATGGCTAGAGGCTGGATGTTATACACTGTGGTAATGGTAGACTGCATGGCTAGAGGCTGGATGTTATACACTGTGGTAATGGTAGACTGCATGGCTAGAGGCTGGATGTTATACACTGTGGTAATGGTAGACTGCATGGCTAGAGGCTGGATGTTATACACTGTGGTAATGGTAGAATGCATGGCTAGAGGCTGGATGTTATACACTGTGGTAATGGTAGACTGCATGGCTAGAGGCTGGATGTTATACACCGTGGTAATGGTAGACTGCATGGCTAGAGGCTGGATGTTATACACTGTGGTAATGGTAGACTGCATAGCTAGAGGCTGGATGTTATACACTGTGGTAATGGTAGAATGCATGGCTAGAGGCTGGATGTTATACACTGTGGTAATGGTAGACTGCACGGCTAGAGGCTGGATGTTATACACTGTGGTAATGGTAGACTGCATGGCTAGAGGCTGGATGTTATACACTGTGGTAATGGTAGACTGCATGGCTAGAGGGCTGGATGTTATACACCTGTAGTAATGGTAGACTGCATGGCTAGAGGCTGGATGTTATACACCTGTGGTAATGGTAGACTGCATGGCTAGAGGCTGGATGTTATGACACTGTGGTAATGGTAGACTGTATGGCTAGAGGCTGGATGTTATACACCTGTGCTAATGGTAGACTGCATGGCTAGAGGCTGGATGTTATACACTGTGGTAATGGTAGACTGTATGGCTAGAGGGCTGGATGTTATACACCTGTGGTAATGGTAGACTGCATGGCTAGAGGCTGGATGTTATACACTGTGGTAATGGTAGACTGCATGGCTAGAGGCTGATGTTATACACCTGTGGTAATGGTAGACTGCATGGCTAGAGGCTGGATGTTATACACTGTGGTAATGGTAGACTGCATGGCTAGGAGGCTGGATGTTACACACTGTGGTAATGGTAGACTGCATGGCTAGAGGCTGATGTTATACACTGTGGTAATGGTAGACTGCATGTGCTAGAGGCTGGATGTTATACACTGTGGTAATGGTAGACTGCACGGCCAGAGGCTGGATGTTATACACTGTGGTAATGGCAGACTGCATGCGCTAGAGGCTGGATGTTATACACTGTGGTAATGGTAGACTGCACGGCTAGAGGCTGGATGTTGATACACTGTGGTAATGGTAGACCGCACGGCTAGAGGCTGGATGTTATACACTGTGGTAATGGTAGAACTGCATGGCTAGAGGCTGGATTTATACACTGTGGTAATGGTAGACTGCACGGCTAGAGGCTGGATGTTATACACTGTGGTAATGGTAGACTGCATGGCTAGAGGCTGGATGTTATACACTGTGGTAATGGTAGACTGCATGGCTAGAGGCTGGATGCTATACACCGTGGCTAATGGTAGACTGCATGGCTAGAGGCTGGATGTTATACACTGTGGTAATGGTAGACTGCATGGCTAGAGGCTGATGTTATACACTGTGGTAATGGTAGACTGCATGGCTAGAGGCTGATGTTATACACTGGGGTAATGGTAGACTGCATGGCGCTAGAGGCTGGATGTTATACACTGTGCTAATGGTAGACTGCATGGCTAGAGGCTGGATGTTGTACACTGTGGTAATGGTAGACTGTATGGCTAGAGGCTGGATGTTATACACCCGTGGTAATGGTAGACCGCATGGCTAGAGGCTGATGTTATACACTGTGGTAATGGTAGACTGCATGGCATAGAGGCTGATGTTATACACCGTGGCAATGGTAGACCGCATGGCTAGAGGCTGGATGTTATACACTGTGGTAATGGTAGACTGCATGGCTAGAGGCCGGATGTTATACACTGTGGTAATGGTAGACCGCATGGCATAGAGGCTGGATGTTATACACTGTGGTAATGGTAGACTGCATGGCCAGAGGCTGGATGTTATACACTGTAGTAATGGTAGAATGGCATGGCTAGAGGCTGGATGTTTATACACTGTGGTAATGGTAGACTGCACGGCTAGAGGCTGGATGTTATACACTGTGGTAATGGTAGACTGCATGGCTAGAGGCTGGATGTTTATACACTGTGGTAATGGTAGACCGCATGGCTAGAGGCTGGATGTTATACACTGTGGTAATGGTAGACATGCATGGCTAGAGGCTGGATGTTATACACCGTGGTAATGGCAGACTGCACGGGCTAGGAGGCTGGATGTTATACACTGTGGTAATGGTAGACTGCATGGCTAGAGGCTGGATGTTATACACTGTGGTAATGGTAGACTGCATGGCTAGAGGCTGGGATGTTATACACCTGTGGTAATGGTAGAACTGCATGGCTAGAGGCTGATGTTATACACTGTGGTAATGGTAGACTGCACGGCCAGAGGCTGGATGTTATACACTGTGGTAATGGTAGACTGCATGGCTAGAGGCTGGACATGTTACACACTGTGGTAATGGTAGACTGCATGGCTAGAGGCTGGATGTTATACATCTGTGGTAATGGTAGACTGCATGGCTAGAAGCTGGATGTTATATACTGTGGTAATTGGAGACTGCATGGCTAGAGGATGGATGTTATACACTGTGGTAATGGTAGACTGCATGGCTAGAGCCTAGATGTTATACACTGTGGTGGTAATGGTAGACTGCATGGCTAGAGGCTGGATGTTATATACTGTGGTAATGGTAGACTGCATGGCTAGAGGATGGATGTTATACACCTGTGGTAATGGTAGACTGCATGGCTAGAGCCTGGATGTTATACACCTGTGGTAATGGTAGACTGCATGTCTAGAGGCTGGATGTTATACACCTGTAGTAATGGTAGACTGCATTGCTAGAGGCTGGATGCTATATACTGTGGTAATGGCAGACTGCATGTCTAGAGGCTGGATGTTATACACTGTGGTAATGGTAGACTGCATGGCTAGAGGCTGGATGTTATACACTGTGGCAATGGTAGACTGCATGGCTAGAGGCTGGATGTTATACATTGTGGTAATGGCAGACTGCATGGCTAGAGGCTGGATGTTATACACCTGTAGTAATGGTAGACTGCATTGCTAGAGGCTGGATGTTATACACTGTGGTAATGGTAGACTGCATGGCTAGAGGCTGGATGTTATACATAGTGGTAATGGTAGACTGCATGGATAGAGGCTGGATGTTATACACTGTGGTAATGGTAGACTGTATGGCTAGAGGCTGCGATGTTATACACCTGTGGTAATGGTAGACCGCATGGCTAGAGGCTGGATGTTATACACTGTGGTAATGGCAGACCGCATGGCTAGAGGCCGGATGTTATACACCTGTGGTAATGGTAGACCGCATGGCTAGAGGCTGGATGTTATACACTGTGGTAATGGTAGACTTGCATGGCTAGGGGCTGGATGTCATACACCGTGGTAATGGTAGACTGCATGGCTAGAGGCTGGATGCTATACACTGTGGTAATGGTAGACCGCATGGCTAGAGGCTGATGTTATACACTGTGGCAATGGTAGACTGCATGGCTAGAGGCTGGATGTCATACACTGTGGTAATGGCAGACTGCATGGCTAGAGGCTGGATGTTATACACCTGTTGTAATGGCAGACTGCATGGCTAGAGGCTGATGTCATACACCGTGGTAATGGTAGACCGCATGGCTAGGAGGCTGGATGTTATACACCCGTAGTAACGGCAGACTGCATGGCTAGAGGCTGGATGTTAGTACACTGTGGTAATGGTAGACCGTGTAAGTGCTAGAGGCTGGATGTTATACACCGTGGTAATGGTAGACCGCATGGCTAGAGGCTGGATGTTATACACCTGTGGTAATGGCAGACTGTATGGCTAGAGGCTGGATGTTATACACTGTGGTAATGGTAGACTGCATGGCTAGAGGCTGATGTTATACACCGTGGTAATGGTAGACCGTATGGCTAGAGGCTGGATGTTATACACCGTGGTAATAGTGAGACTGCATGGCTAGAGGCTGGATGTTATACACTGTGGCAATGGCAGACTGCATGGCTAGAGGCTGGATGTTATACACCGTGGTAATGGTAGACTGCATGGCTAGAGGCTGATGTTATACACCTGTGCTAATGGTAGACTGCATGGCTAGAGGCTGGATGTTATACACTGTGGTAATGGTAGACTGTATGGCTAGAGGCTGGATGTTATACACCCGTGGTAATGGTAGACTGCATGGCTAGAGGCTGGATGTTATACACTGTGGTAATGGTAGACTGTATGGCTAGAGGCTGGATAAGTTATACACCTGTGGTAATGGTAGACTGCATGGCTAGAGGCTGGATGTTATACACTGTGGTAATGGTAGACCGCATGGCTAGAGGCTGGATGTTATACACTGTGGTAATGGTAGACTGCATGGCTAGAGGGCTGGATGTTATACACTGTGGTAATGGCAGACTGTATGGCTAGAGGCTGATGTTATACACTGTGGTAATGGTAGACTGCATGGCTAGAGGTTGGATGTTATACACTGTGGTAATGGTAGACTGCACGGCTAGAGGCTGGATGTTATACACTGTGGTAATGGTAGACTGCATGGCTAGAGGCTGGATGTTATACACTGTGGTAATGGTAGACTGCATGGCTAGAGGCTGGATGTTATACACTGTGGTAATGGTAGAATGCATGGCTAGAGGCTGGATGTTATACACTGTGGTAATGGCAGACTGCATGGCTAGAGGCTGATGTTATACACTGTGGTAATGGCAGACTGCATGGCTAGAGGCTGGATGCGTTATACACTGTGGTAATGGTAGACTGCATGGCTAGAGGCTGGATGTTATACACCTGTGGTAATGGTAGACTGCATGGCTAGAGGCTGGATGTTATACACTGTGGTAATGGTAGACTGCATGGCTAGAGGCTGGATGTTATACACCTGTGGTAATGGTAGACTGCATGGCTAGAGGCTGGATGTTATACACTGTGGTAATGGTAGACTGCATGGCTAGAGGCTGGATGTTATACACCTGTGGTAATGGTAGACTGCATGGCTAGAGGCTGGATGTTATACACTGTGGTAATGGTAGACTGTATGGCTAGAGGCTGGATGTTATACACCTGTGGTAATGGTAGACTGCATGGCTAGAGGCTGGATGTTACACACTGTGGTAATGGTAGACTGCATGGCTAGAGGCTGGATGTTATACACCTGTGGTAATGGTAGACTGCATGGCTAGAGGCTGGATGTTATACACTGTGGTAATGGTAGACTGCATGGCTAGAGGCTGGATGTTATACACTGTGGTAATGGTAGACTGCATGGCTAGAGGCTGGATGTTATACACTGTGGTAGTGTAGACTGCATGGCTAGAGGCTGGATGTTAGTACACTGTGGTAATGGTAGACTGCATGGCTAGAGGCTGGATGTTATACACTGTGGTAATGGTAGACTGCACGGCCAGAGGCTGGATGCGTTATACACTGTGGTAATGGTAGACCGCATGGCTAGAGGCTGATGTTATACACTGTGGTAATGGTAGACCGCATGGCTAGAGGCTGGATGTTATACACTGTGGTAATGGTAGACTGCATGGCTAGAGGTTGGATGTTATACACTGTGGTAATGGTAGACTGCATGGCTAGAGGCTGATGTTATACACTGTGGTAATGGTGCAGACCGCATGGCTAGAGGCTGATGTTATACACTGTGGTAATGGTAGACTGCATGGCCAGAGGCTGGATGTTATACACTGTGGTAATGGTAGAATGCATGGCTAGAGGTTGGATTTTATACACTGTGGTAATGGTAGACTGCACGCATAGAGGCTGGACGATATACACTGTGGTAATGGTAGACTGCATGGCTAGAGGCTGGATGTTATACACCAGTGGTAATGGTAGACCGTATGGCTAGAGCCTGGATGTTATACACCCGTGGTAAATGGTAGACTGCATGGCTAGAGGCTGGATGTTATACACCTGTGGTAATGGTAGACCGCATTGCTAGAGGCTGATGCTATACACCGCCGGTAATGGCAGACTGCATGGTTCAGAGTGCTGGATGCTACACGGACCTGTGGTGATAGTGTAGACCGCATGGGCTAGAGGCTGGATGTTATACGCCGTGGTAATGGCAGACTGCATGGCTAGAGGCTGGATGTTACACACTGTGGTAATGGTGGACTGTAGCCATGGCTGGAGGCTGATGTTATACACCCGTGGTTAATGGTAGACTGCAATGGCTAGAGGCTGGATGTTATACATTGTGGTAATGGCGGACTGCATGGCTAGAGGCTGGATGTTATAACAACCCGTGAGTAATGGTAGACCGCATGGCTAGAGGCTGGATGTTGGCGCACTCGTGGTAATGGTAGACCGTATGCATAGAGGCTGGATGCTATACACCTGTGGTAATGGTGAGACCGCATGGCCAGAGGCTGGATGTTATACACTGTGGTAATGGTAGACTGCATGGCTAGAGGCTGGATGTTATACACTGTGGTAATGGTAGACTGCACGGCCAAAGGCTGCATGTTATACACTGCGGCAATAGTGCAGACTGCATGGCTAGAGGCCGGGATGTCATACACCTGTGGTAATGGTAGACTGCATGGCTAGAGGCTGGATGTTATACACCTGTGGTAATGGGCAGACTGCATGGCTAGAGGCTGGATGTGTCATACACTGTGGTAATGGTAGACTGCATGGCTAGAGGCTGGATGTTATACACTGTGGTAATGGTAGGAAGATAGATAGATAGATAGGTAGGAGATAGATAGATAGATAGATAGATAGATAGATAGATAGATAGATAGATAGATAGATAATAGATAGATAGATAATAGATAGATAGATAGATGATAGATAGATAGATAGATATGAGATAGACAGATAGATAGATAGATAGGAGATAGATATATGATAGATAGATAGATAGATAGATAGATAGACAGACAGATAGATAGATAGATAGATAGGTAGGAGATAGATAGATAGATAGATAGATAGATAATAGATAGATAGATAATAGATAGATAGATAATAGATAGATAGATAGGAGATAGATAGATAGATAGATGATAAGATAGATAGATAGATATGAGATAGACAGATAGATAGATAGATAGACAGATAGATGATAGATATTATTGATGCTGTTTTCTGCAGTTCCCCCTCGGATGGAGAAGGGTCTTACACGTTTCGCCCCCTCCTCCCTCCGCACCCGCAGCTTCCATGTCACACAAGAGGCGTGAAAACAACACAAACTCTGCCCGGGGCCCCACTTTTCCGCTGCACCCCATCTGCTGTTCGGTTGATCATTATCTGGCTTTGGCTTGTCTTGCAGATGCCGGGGGGCGGCAGGGGCGGGGGGAGCCGCGCAGAAGACTTGGTGAAAAGATCAAGCACAGGGGGGGGGATTGTGCTCCTGGCTTTGAAGGCGCAGGATACTTCGCTTCCCTATTATATTATCAAGTTGTTTGCACATGGAGCCGGAGTTGTCAGCAGTACTGCGCAGTGCGGGGGACCCTCACATATAGAGCCGGAGTTGTCAGCAGTACTGCGCAGTGCGGGGGACCCTCACATATAGAGCCGGAGTTGTCAGCCTCACATATAGAGCCGGAGTTGTCAGCAGTACTGCGCAGTGCGGGGGACCCTCACATATAGAGCCGGAGTTGTCAGCAGTACTGCGCAGTGCGGGGACCCTCACATATAGAGCCGGAGTTGTCAGCAGTACTGCGCAGTGCGGGGACCCTCACATATAGAGCCGGAGTTGTCAGCAGTACTGCGCAGTGCGGGGACCCTCACATATAGAGCCGGAGTTGTCAGCAGTACTGCGCAGTGCGGGGACCCTCACATATAGAGCCGGAGTTGTCAGCAGTACTGCGCAGTGCGGGGACCCTCACATATAGAGCCGGAGTTGTCAGCAGTACTGCGGGCGGGGACCCTCACATATAGAGCCGGAGTTGTCAGCAGTACTGCGCAGTGCGGGGACCCTCACATATAGAGCCGGAGTTGTCAGCTAGTACTGCGCAGTGCGGGGACCCTCACATATAGAGCCGGAGTTGTCAGCAGTACTGCGCAGTGAGCCAGAGCGGATCGCCTCACATATAGAGCCGGAGTTGTCAGCAGTACTGCGCAGTGCGGGGGACCCTCACATATAGAGCCGGAGTTGTCAGTCTCACATATAGAGCCGGAGTTGTCAGTCTCACATATAGAGCCAGAGTTGTCAGTCTCACATATAGAGCCGGAGTTGTCAGTCTCACATATAGAGCCGGAGTTGTCAGTCTCACATATAGAGCCAGAGTTGTCAGTCTCACATATAGAGCCGGAGTTGTCAGTCTCACATATAGAGCCAGAGTTGTCAGTCTCACATATAGAGCCAGAGTTGTCAGTGTCACATATAGAGCCGGAGTTGTCAGTCTCACATATAGAGCCGGAGTTGTCAGTCTCATATATAGAGCCGGAGTTGTCAGTCTCACATATAGAGCCGGAGTTGTCAGTCTCACATATAGAGCCAGAGTTGTCAGTCTCACATATAGAGCCGGAGTTGTCAGTCTCATATATAGAGCCGGAGGTGTCAGTCTCAAATATAGAGCCGGAGTTGTCAGTCTCAAATATAGAGCCGGAGTTGTCAGCAGCACTGCGCAGTGAGGATTTATGAGGACCCTCTGGTTTCTTTTTGTCTCGACTCTTATGGGGGTAGTTGTTTTCTGGATCCTGTGGCTCAACAGCTGCTACAAAACTACAACTCCCAGTATGGCTTGATAGCACAGGCTGTTAGAAGATGTTGGGAGTTTTTCATCAACTGGAGAACCTGAGGTTAAACACTGAATGTATAAACTTTCTATATTCTGCCAGGAGGTGGGAGCTCTGCTGATCTCTTCCTCTTCTTTCCACTTTCTTTTCCCTTTCCCTGAACCCTTTTCATTCCTCGTCTTGGACTTTTCGTTCCTTTTCTTGGTCTTTTCGTTCCTTTTCTTGGACTTTTCATTCCTTTTCTTGGTCTTTTCATTCCTCGTCTTGGTCTTTTCATTCCTTTTCTTGGACTTTTCATTCCTCGTCTTGGTCTTTTCATTCCTCGTCTTGGTCTTTTCGTTCCTTTTCTTGGTCTTTTCGTTCCTTTTCTTGGTCTTTTCATTCCTTTTCTTGGTCTTTTCGTTCCTTTTCTTGGTCTTTTCATTCCTCGTCTTGGTCTTTTCGTTCCTTTTCTTGGTCTTTTCGTTCCTTTCTTGGTCTTTTCGTTCCTTTTCTTGGTCTTTTCGTTCCTTTTCTTGGTCTTTTCATTCCTTTTCTTGGTC
>CM065590.1:597277418-597572418 GCA_033119425.1 Bufotes viridis | reverse complement strand
GGACCGGGAGACACCGGAAGGGTGGAGGGACCGGGAGGGGAGGGACCGAGACACCGGGAGGGGGAGGGACCGGGAGACCCTGGGAGGGTGGAGGGATCGGGAGACACTGGGAGGGTGGAGGGAACAGGAGGGGGGAGGGACTGGGAGACACTGGGAGGGTGGAGGGACCGGGAGACACTGGGAGGGTGGAGGGACTGGGATACACTGAGAGGGTGGAGGTACCGGGAGGGGGGAGGGACCGGGAGACACTGGGAAGGTGGAGGGACCGGGAGACACTGGGAGGGTGGAGGGACCGGGAGGGGGGAGGGACCGGGAGACACTGGGAGGGTGGAGGGACTGGGAGACTGGGAGGGTGGAGGGACCGGGAGACACTGGGTGGCTGGAGGGACCGGGAGGGGGGAGACACCGGGAGGGTGGAGGGACCGGGAGGGGGGAGGGACCTGGAGACACCGGAAGGATGGAGGGACCGGGAGGGTGGAGGGAACGGGAGACACTGGGAGGGTGGAGGGCCCGGGAGGGGGGAGGGACCGGGAGACACTGGGAGGGTGGAGGGACCGGGAGACACTGGGAGGGTGGAGGGACCGGGAGACACTGGGAGGGTGGAGGGACCGGGAGGGGAGGGACCGGGAGACACTGGGAGGGTGAAGGGACTGGGATACACTGGGAGGGTGGAGGGACCGGGAGACACTGGGAGGGTGAAGGGACCGGGAGACACTGGGAGGGTGGAGGGACCGGGAGACACTGGGATGGTGGAGGGACTGGGAGGGGGGAGGGACCGGGAGATACTGGGAGGGTGGAGGGACTGGGAGACACTGGGAGGGTGGAGGGACCGGGAGACACTGGGAGGGTGGAGGGACGGGAGGGGGAGGGACCGGGAGACACTGGGAGGATGGAGGGACCGGGAGGATGGAGACACCGGGAGGGTGGAGGGACCGGGAGGGGGGAGACACCGGGAGGGTGGAGGAACTGGGAGGGGGGAGGGACCTGGAGACACTGGGAGGGTGGAGGGACCGGGAGACACCGGAAGGATGGAGGGACTGGGAGGGTGGAGGGACCGGGAGACACTGGGAGGGTGGAGGGACCGGAGGGGGGAATCGGGAGACACCGGAAGGATGGAAGGACCGGGAAGGTGGAGGGATCGGGAGACACTGGAAGGGTGGAGGGACTGGAAGGGTGGAGGGACCTGGAGACACTGGGAGGGTGAAGGGAACGGGAGGGGGGAGAGACCGGGAGACACCGGGAGGGAGGAGGGACCTGGAGACACTGGGAGGGTGAAGGGAACGGGAGGGGGGAGAGACCGGGAGACACCGGGAGGGTGGAGGGACCAGGAGACACCGGGAGGGTGAAGGGAACGGGAGGGGGAGGGACTGGGAGACACTGGGAGGGGAGGCACCAGGAGGGGGAGGGACCGGGAGGGACCGGGAGACACTGGGAGGGGGAGGCACCGGGAGGGAGGAGGGACCGGGAGACACTGGGAGGGTGGAGGGACCGGGAGGGGGGAGGGACCGGGAGACACCAGGAAACACTGGGAGGGGGGAGGGACCGGGAGACACCGGGAGGGGGGAGGGACCGGGAGACACTGGGAGGGGGAGGCACCGGGAGGGGGGAGGGAATGGGAGAGACCGGGAGCTGAAGTGCAAAACAAACAAAAAACTCACACAAAAAACTGCAGAATTTATCTAATAATAGTTGCTGTGGGCAAAATGTAAATATTAGTAATATAATAATAGAATAATACAAATATAACAAATAGTAACATTATACTAATAATAAGTAATAATAGTAACAGTAATAATGAATAATCTTATCATTGAGTTTGGGGGTTAATTATTGCGCCGGGATCTTTTTCAGGTGCAGGAAACTTTCAAAATAAAAATAAAATTATTATACCATAAATGTTTGTAAGAACAAAATCATTAATTTTCCCTCAGAAAACCAGTTCTGATCGTTTCCCGAAGATGAGAATCAGTCACAATATTCCCTCAGCTAATTATTA
Source organism: Bufotes viridis (assembly GCA_033119425.1). NCBI lineage: Eukaryota > Metazoa > Chordata > Amphibia > Anura > Bufonidae > Bufotes > Bufotes viridis. The sequence goes on along the minus strand of CM065590.1, from coordinate 597,570,422 downwards.
TTATTATATTTTATTATTAATGATTATTATTATAATATTTTTATTATTATTATATTTTATTATTTTCTCTATTATTGTACATTTTTGAGATTTTATTCCTTTCTTTCTCGTGTTTTTTCTGTCCGTTTTTTGCTGCGGCCCTTTATATGGTGCTGTTATTTCTGTTCAGGCTCCGTTCACACCTTGTATTTGGCGTCAGCTCTTCCTGTCCGCAGTCTCCTCTCATCCGGACGGCGGAGCGTCCTCTCGCACCGTTCATTCAATAGATGCAGCGGTCGAGGGTCAGGACTGTGCGCGTCTGTGCTCGTTCAAGCCTGTAAGACAAACGCAGAGCCGAAGGACTGTGTGAACGGAGCCTTAGACTGATCGTCAGGCTCAGCGGGGACGGTAGAAATGGCTCATTGGTTGCGTCACTGATTGCGAGCCGCTGTTCCGTTATCTGCCAATCCGTAAGGCTCCTCAGTGGGATGAAGAGCGCCCCCTGCCGCCATGATCACTATGTATACACTGGTATTATCCCCTTATACCGCTGCCGTCACATTCTACCGCCGGTTTCTGAGCCGCCATTGTGCTCTCCTTCCAGGGTTCGCCTTTCCGGACTGGGCCTACAAGCCGGAGTCCAGCCCGGGCTCCAGACAGATCCAGCTCTGGCACTTTATTCTGGAGCTTCTTCAGAAGGAGGAATATCACGACGTCATCGCCTGGCAAGGAGACTACGGGGAGTTTGTCATCAAGGACCCGGACGAGGTGGCGCGGTTATGGGGGATACGCAAGTGCAAACCTCACATGAACTACGACAAGCTGAGCCGAGCCCTCAGGTAAGAGCCCCCCAAACTGAGCGCACAGATACCTCTAATATCACAGCGGTCTTACAGGGGTTAATCCCTGGAGGACCCAACACATCCATATGAGAGCGGTGTAATGCCTAATTTCTCCTGTGGCGGCGCCGCTGAGAAAGTGACCACTTGCTGCCAGATCCCCCAATGGATTGCAGCCGATCTCAGTGGGTCCAGGATTGTTAGTAAATGGCGGAAAACCCCTTTAATACTATGGAGCAGTCCATGCGGCCACCGCTGAGTCACAGAGTCACCCGGGCATCTTAGAATTGTGTGGCCCCTGTCGTCTCCTCTGCCTACATATCGCTTCGTACACTGTAGAGCCAGTTGGGAGAGGAACCAAAAATCCTTCCCATGAGCACTCTTCTAACAATAGCTAGATACATACACGTTACTCATTCAGCTCTGCTACATCTCCACAGCTGTAGGACTTCAGCCGTGTGCAGAGGAGCCGCATTGCTCGCTCTGATATGGTTCAAGCTCAGACGGTCCCTGTGGGGCCTGCGGGTGAAGCGAGGAGGAGGATCCTCATCCCTTTGCCGAAAAATCACTTTTGACATTTAATTTCAAAACTCTTCCCCGGCCTAACACGTGGGTGATATGTTTGCCCTGTAAATGCAGCGGAGTCTCTGGAGAGGAGGGGGGCCGCGGCTTCTATATAATCCATATATCACACAATAGACAACGAAATGCGCTCTATGGTAATGAAATCTGCTGGATATATATGTGTATACGTGAACGTGAGACGCCTATTACGGGAGCGAAGTCCCATACAGGGGGTCCAGCGGAGTCTCTGGAGAGGAGGGGGGGGGGGGCACGCGGCTTCTATATAATCCATATATCACACAATAGACAACGAAATACGCTCTATGGTAATGAAATCTGCTGGATATATATGTGTATACGTGAGACGCCTATTACGGGAGTGAAGTCCCATACAGGGGGTCCAGCGGAGTCTCTGGAGAGGAGGGGGGCCGCGGCTTCTATATAATCCATATATCACACAATAGACAACGAAATACGCTCTATGGTAATGAAATCTGCTGGATATATACGTGTATACGTGAGACGCCTATTACGGGAGTGAAGTCCCATACAGGGGGTCCAGCGGAGTCTCTGGAGAGGAGGGGGGGGGGCCGCGGCTTCTATATAATCCATACATCACACAATAGACAACGAAACGCGCTCTATTATAATAGACCAGGAGAACTTCAGTAAAGGGTATGGTCTACCATCATGGGGGTCCTTCTGTGTAGACCAGGAGAACCGCAGTCAGGGGTGGGGTCTACCATCACAGGGGTCCCTCTGTGTAGACCAGGAGAACCGCAGTCAGGAGTTTGGTCTACCATCATTGGGGTCCTTCTGTGTAGACCAGGAGAACCGCAGTCAGGATTAAGGTCTACCATTACAGGGGTCCCTCTGTGTAGACCAGGAGAACTTCGGTCATGGGTAAGGTCTACCATCATGGGGTCCCTCTGTGTAGACCAGGAGAACCGCAGTCAGGATTAAGGTCTACCATCACAGGGGTCCTTCTGTGTAGACCAGGAGAACTTCAGTCATGGGTAAGGTCTACCATCACAGGGGTCCCTCTGTGTAGACCAGGAGAACTTCGGTCATGGGTAAGGTCTACCATCATAGAGTACCTTCTGTATAAACCAGTAGTAAGTCCAGGTCTACCATTCTGGTCAGGTCTCCTGACATGATTCATGGGTTTATCTTGAAGAAAGGGTCCACGGAAGCAAAGAATAACATCCATGTTTCTCTTCCAGATATTATTATAATAAGAGGATTCTACACAAGACGAAGGGCAAACGCTTCACCTACAAGTTCAACTTCAGTAAAGTCGTGCTGGTCAACTACCCCCTGCTGGACATGGCCAACTCCTCGCTGCTCCTTGGACAGAACCCCTTCCCCGGGGCACATTCACACGACCCCTTCACTCCAGAGGTAGGACCAGACCTATAGGTGGGATATTATATTACAACTCATCTGGAAGGTGGGGGGAGTCCAGGCAGTTCACTATTGGGTAGTACTTTCTGGAGGATGGGGGTTATAGGCAGCGTACAGGAGGTACACCTTGTTGACACAGCCAATCAAGGGTACATATCAGGGGTGAGGCCTTTGGAGACCTCATCTTCCAAAAATAACACCCTTGTATAGGAGACAAGTGTCAGGTAGGTTCATAGATGTCCTTGGCTGATAGTGAATAAGCTGGAGCCCTTCCCCCACCACTAGTCAGATGTAGCAAAGTGAAGATTGATACTTAATAAATATAAAAGTAACAACAAACTGTAAACCGATACAATGAAACCGGTGAAGGTCTCCTTATAGTTTGCCGCAGTCTGTACAGTCAGATCTGGGGTTCAGTTGTGTGCAGGCTGCAGATATATATATTTTTTATTATTGCATTGTACTCATTTTGAACTAAAAATCATTTTTTCAATTGGTCTTTATTAAAACTTTTGAGCCCTTTTCTCTCTACATCCTTGAGATTCTCTAGTATCAGGAGCTGCGTTTTCACTCTGTTCCGTCAGGCAGCTCAGCTGACGGCTCCTTATCTCTGACCTCCCAAACACTCATTATTATTTGGTACTGATGATTGGCTCTTCCTTCCCAGGCTCTGCAGTCTCTCTTCTCTCCCACCGGTCGGCCTCCATTACTAGATCGTCCTCTTTCCACTGCAGAGACGGAGAAGCTTCGCCTCGAAGCCGCTTTTCCTTTCCTGAGCTCAGGTAAGTGACGGCGGCGCTTACGCAGATGCCATTACCAGAGTATTATATGAGTGACGGAGAGAGCGTCGGTCGTCCTCTAGCGAGACTAAAAACTGTAAAAACATGATTAAAATAATAAAAGAAAAAAAACACAAAAAACTGTTTCCCATAAAAACCTGGATCATGGTGTAAAAAAAAAGTACAGAATTAGTATTGCTGCATCCGTAACGACCCGAACGTGCTATGAAATGACTGGTTTTTATCCTGCAAGGTGAACGGCAGGTCTGGGGCCCCTGCCTGTCATGTGAATAGAAAGCACACTGCTCCATTCAGTTCTATGGGACTCCGGGAGGTCAGTGAGCAGTTGCACTCGGCTTCACTCCACCCGCCGCCGTTCTTGAATCCCCTCCGATCAGACACAGGGGGTATGGGTTTGTCATGGCACACCCCTTTTAGCATCTTTAGGGGTCACTGGGATCTGTATGGAGAATTATGTGTTTCATGCTGGTTGCTATTGGTTACCATCTATATGACTTCCTTCTCCACTTTCTTACAGGTTCTGGGTACAAGCCTCCAGCCATGTTGCCCCCCTACAACCGAAACACCCCATTTCCTGACTACTCCTGGGGCTTTAACCCATACCTTTCTGGCACTTTCCCTTTAACTGGCTCCAAGTTGCCCCCCTCCCTGTACCCGCCCCAGTTTTACCCCAGCTCCCTCTCCCAGCTCCCCCCTCCAGTCTCCCTGCTTCCAGGGGGGGACTCCATGGACAGGTCTAGCAACCTCTTACCCAGTATACCACAAAGGCTGTGTGCCAGCCTGAATTCTCACCCGCTGCCCCTGCGAGGAAGCGGAGAGCTGGGCGGCACCGGGGCGGTGAGAAGAGACAGAGCCGAGCAGCCCGAAGGGAAACCAGAGCCAGAATCCGACTCCGACCTGGAAATTACAGACGTGAGCGACTGCAGTTCAGAGGCAGAGGGGTGCGGGTACAGCCCGCCGTGCCCGGGAACCTCGGTTAGAAGGGGCAAAACAGAAGACGAGCGACCCAAAGGAGCAACCACCAAGATTTCCCAAGAAAAGCCGGCGGCTCCGCTCAGCTAGACCCGCCGGTTATTATACAGACACTATATCTAAATGTACACTATATATATATATATAACTATACGGATATATGGGGTAAACCGCGTGCTGTGCCAAGCCCTTCATCCCGAAAGAGCAGAAAGCGTAAGCGTTATACAGTGGTAGCACGACCGTAGGTAATTCATTTGGCTGCCAGGGCATGCTGGGAGTTGTAGTTTTGTAACACCGGTTGGGGGCCACTGCCCTCTGAGATCCTTTCCATCCCTCCATCATCTGACAGCAGGTGTGCACATGCATCCATATGACCACAGACACGCATCCATATCCTGGCCCCTGGTCACCGGTGCAGATCGTCACACCACCACGGAAGGTCATCTCAAGGTCAAATGCGGCTAGGATGTCTCCGGGATGAAGGGGTCCGTCTTTCGTGCCAGGGTGCTGCAGAACAGCTTCCCGCTGTTGAAAAAAAAGGGGTTTAGGCAAAGGGTCTAAGTGTCTATTTTTCTATGAAGTTCTTTGGATTCTGTGGATTTGGGGCGCAGGTGAACCCCGGGTTCTGATAACACGTTTCCTCTTCTCAGCAATGACCTGAAAATAAATCTCACCCCGAACCAGGTTACACAAGTTCAAGGCAGGATGCAATGAAACGCGTGATGCAGAGATTGTATGCAGGGGAGCAGCGCCACCCAGTGGCCATGCTTGTAATTGATGGCTCAAATGAAATCTCTGTTAAAGGGGATCTCCGGAATAACATCAAATTATGATAACGGATGCCGACGGGCGAGGGATGGGAACATAGGAGCCTCGGGCGCCTTGGGTCATCCCGGGACGACCACCTATAAGCAATAGTGAGATCATGGACGGGAAGGGCGCAGTTTTCCTGAAGTCGGTGTGTCGGCATTAAGGGTATAAATTAATTCCTGGGGAGCAGCAGAGTTATTACGGGGAGGGCGCCTTTAAATCCATTTGGCCCAATTCTCTCAGATTAGCTTTCTTATTTTCAGACTGGAATATGAAATGCCGTAAACGCGCACCTCTACTGTGATAATCGTGGCTTCCATTCAGAGACAGCAAGCAGAGATCTGGAAAATGGAAATCAAAAACCGAAATGGAAGTGCAGAATATGTCAGAACGCTGCAAAATCTACCATTTGCATCAGTCCAGGTCGCTTTCATGGTTCTGCTGTGGAAGAGGGGGGCGGTGCGTTAGAGTTTTCATTTGAGTTGAAGTTCCGGAGACCCCCTTTAATATGCCTTTAGCAACGTTGCAAATACTTATGTATATTGAATGACATGATATCGTCAGTCTCCAGAGCTGCAATCACAACTCTTCTGGTTACCAGAGGGCAGTGCATTGTGGTAGCTCTTAGTGGGTGGAGCTAAGCTGCTGTTTCCATGGGCAACAGTTGGACGTCTTGCTGACACTGAGGCTCTGCCTCTCACCAGCCAATCAGATTCCACCTCTTAATTCCCCAGTTTAGGTTACAATATAAGACATCTGATTGGTTGCTATGGGCAACCTGCCCATATTTCGTCTAGTCCAACTTTTTGGTGAGGGCACATGGCGACATATGTTGCTACGCCACTTACTGGTGGTCACCGGCGAGCTGCAGACAAGTCTCCGTGTAACGCGTGTCGCCATGGCTCAAGCCTCATAGTGAATATGTAAGGTCTAAGGTCCTGGGGCGCATCGGGATCCATAGCAACATGTAAGACTGGTTACTATGCAACAGACAGCAGCTTTACCCATAGCAACCAATGAATTCCCCACATTTTGCATCCAGTTTAGAATATGGGCGGCTGTAAAGTGAGTGGTTGCTAGGGGCAACCACACCATCGATAAGTCAAGTTGCTATGAGCCGCTGGTTTCCTATACGTTTCTGCCATTTACCAAAGGGGGAATCCAACAAATGAAATTGCCTGTTATATCATATAGATATTCCTAAAAAAATCTGCAGGGGGGCCGGAGGAAGGGGCCCACGCTCAGAACAGTGAGGGGAATGCAGCTGCCCAAAGCAACCAATCAGATCCCAGCTCTCATTTATCAGAGGTCATTTTGAAAATGAAAGCTGGAATCTGATTGGTTGCTATGGGGAACCTCTATACAGCTAGTGCCGGAGAGGTTGGGGTCCCTACAGGGCACTTTTGGCCCCAATCTCATGGACCAGAACGTAGGTTATTTTCTGTCGGGTGCACCACCAGTATCCCCAGTCTCACATGTGTCCCATATCCAGTTTATGATGTGTGTATTCCCACCCCCATCCAGTGTTCTGTCCTGATGTATGTGGTAACATTATGGAGGGGGAGACGAGGGACGTAACAAAAAAAAATTCTCAAAAATCGCAGACTTTTTTTTTTTTTTTGTATCTGTGAGTTAAATGAATGAGCCGGAGAAATCCCACAGCGAAGCAATAAAGAAAATCAGAAACAAACCCGTTGTCCGTCGGCTGCTGAATGGAACAATCGCCGCACGCCAAACTGACACAAAAAAAAATACACTTTATTTTTTTGGTGACATTTTAGTAAATTACAACTTTTTGCAAAAACATTTTCTTTGGCATAGAGATGGAGAAAGCATTTTACCAAAATATAAACCCAAAATCCCAAAAGCTTCACAAATATATAAATATATCGAGGAATGAGGCTTAAATACCCAAACGGAGGGTCGGCCACATCGGGCCGAACCCCAGAACATACATATATATATATAACACCCGCCCGTAACATCTGTGTGCAGTTCCTCTAGAGCAGAGGTCGACGTTCTGCCGCTCGCCAGCTATGGTGGGGGCACTCCGGGTATAACCCGGCACAGCTGAGGGCGGCCAGAAGGTTCAAGGCCTAAATATATGGTTTCTAACGTCGCTGAGGGCTAACGCACCATCTCCCCTGCAATGATTTCCAGTATGTTCTTGTGCCCGTAGCACGTGACCTCCCCCCGTACAGAAACGGTGCGGTGGTGTGACAGACCCTCATGGTGAACATCTCACTACCAAAGGTCACCATGGACATATGGAAAGGTCTGGTGTGAACACATGCAGGCCTCCTTACATCTTCTGAATCCACCCGAGATGGACTGGACGTGCCTGACAGTACAGGAACTGTGGTTGCTAGGCTATTTATCCATAGCAACCAGCCTGGTCTAAATGACTCAGATGTTCAGCTCAAAGCTGGACTGTGCCAGTGGTGACGGCAGAGTAGGAGCCATCTGGCGGCAGTCACACCCCGACGGTCTCCATATCGATGGGCCCTAGTAATCAGTATAGAAGGAGCCGCCTGGCAGCAGTCACACCACGACCGTCTCCATATCGATGGGCCTAGTAATCAGTATAGGAGGAGCCGCCTGGCAGCAGTCACACCACGACCGTCTCCATATCGATGGGCCCTAGTAATCAGTATAGAAGGAGCCGCCTGGAAGAAGTCAAACCCCGACGGTCTCCATATCGATAGGCCCTAGTAATCAGTATAGAAGGAGCCATCTGGCGGCAGTCACACCATGACCGTCTCCATATCGATGGGCCTTAGTAATCAGTATAGGAGGAGCCGCCTGGAAGAAGTCACACCACGACCGTCTCCATATCGATGGGCCCTAGTAATCAGTATAGAAGGAGCCGCCTGGCAGCAGTCACACCACGACCGTCTCCATATCGATGGGCCCTAGTAATCAGTATAGGAGGAGCCGCCTGGCAGCAGTCACACCACGACCGTCTCCATATCGATGGGCCCTAGTAATCAGTATAGAAGGAGCCGCCTGGAAGAAGTCAAACCCCGACGGTCTCCATATCGATAGGCCTTAGTAATCAGTATAGGAGGAGCCGCCTGGAAGAAGTCACACCACGACCGTCTCCATATCGATGGGCCCTAGTAATCAGTATAGGAGGAGCCGCCTGGCAGCAGTCACACCACGACCGTCTCCATATCGATGGGCCCTAGTAATCAGTATAGAAGGAGCCGCCTGGAAGAAGTCAAACCCCGACGGTCTCCATATCGATAGGCCTTAGTAATCAGTATAGGAGGAGCCGCCTGGAAGAAGTCACACCACGACCGTCTCCATATCGATGGGCCCTAGTAATCAGTATAGGAGGAGCCGCCTGGCAGCAGTCACACCACGACGGTCTCCATATCGATGGGCCCTAGTAATCAGTATAGGAGGAGGAGCCTGGCAGCAGTCACACCACGACCGTCTCCATATCGATGGGCCTTAGTAATCAGTATGACCCTGGGAACACACCTGAGCGTTTTTCAGCGCGTTCAAACGCGCTGAATAATGCTCAACATGTGAAAAGCCATGCATCCCTATGTGCATGGTTCACATGTCGGCGTTTTACAGCGCGGACGAACGCGCTGTAAAACGCCCTGCCCGGTCGTGTCGGCTGCCGTGACTATCGCGCGGCAGCACGCGCGATCCAACCCATAGGCTATTATGGGAGCGCGCATATGACGCGCGCTCCCATAAAACAGCCACTTGGCGGCTGAAGCGCGCGTCATATGCGCGTCATAGGCGCGCCCTGGGAACACGCGAAGTGTGTTCCCAGCCTAAGAGGAGGAGCCTGGCAGCAGTCACACCACGACGGTCTCCATATCGATGGGCCTTAGTAATCAGTATAGGAGGAGCCGCCTGGCAGCAGTCACACCACGACCGTCTCCATATCGATGGGCCTTAGTAATCAGTATAGGAGGAGCCGCCTGGCAGCAGTCACACCACGACCGTCTCCATATCGATGGGCCTTAGTAATCAGTATAGAAGGAGCCATCTGGCGGCAGTCACACCACGACCGTCTCCATATCGATGGGCCTTAGTAATCAGTATAGGAGGAGGAGCCTGGCAGCAGTCACACCACGACCGTCTCCATATCGATGGGCCTTAGTAATCAGTATAGGAGGAGGAGCCTGGCAGCAGTCACACCACGACCGTCTCCATATCGATGGGCCTTAGTAATCAGTATAGGAGGAGGAGCCTGGCAGCAGTCACACCACGACCGTCTCCATATCGATGGGCCTTAGTAATCAGTATAGGAGGAGCCGCCTGGCAGCAGTCACACCACGACCGTCTCCATATCGATAGGCCTTAGTAATCAGTATAGGAGGCGGAGCCTGGCAGCAGTCACACCACGACCGTCTCCATATCGATGGGCCTTAGTAATCAGTTTAGGAGGAGCCGCCTGTCAGCAGTCACACCACGACCGTCTCCATATCGATGGGCCTTAGTAATCAGTATAGGAACCGCCGCCTGGCAGCAGTCACACCACGACCGTCTCCATATCGATGGGCCTTAGTAATCAGTTTAGGAGGAGCCGCCTGTCAGCAGTCACACCACGACAGTCTCCATATCGATGGGCCTTAGTAATCAGTTTAGGAGGAGCCGCCTGGCAGCAGTCACACCATGACCGTCTCCATATCGATGGGCCTTAGTAATCAGTATAGAAGGAGCCTGGCAGCAGTCACACCACGACCGTCTCCATATCGATGGGCCTTAGTAATCAGCATAGGAGGCGGAGCCTGGCAGCAGTCACACCACGACCGTCTCCATATCGATGGGCCTTAGTAATCAGTTTAGGAGGAGCCGCCTGGCAGCAGTCACACCACGACCGTCTCCATATCGATGGGCCTTAGTAATCAGATTTCTATGAATTAGATTTAGCTGGAGAACTTCCTTAAGTCACCTCCTCCATCGTGAGCAGTGATATGTCTATAGCAGAAGGTGCACGTCATCAGTACGCAGGTCCTATTCTTACTGGGTGCCTGGATTACAATGGGAACTTTTCTATATTTTAATACTACAACCAACAAAAGAACACGTATGTAGACCGTCTGTTTAGAACACGTACATTTCACACCTTTAACGCCATCAGTGTCATGACAAAAAAAGGGATCTGCATTGTATTCCAGAAAGGGCGCCTCCCTTGTACTATAGGCAATGTCTGGTACTGCAGCTCAGTCCCATTCACTTGAAGGCTGCAATACCCAATACAGCCCATTGACACGAGAGGCGCTGTTCCCGCAATAAAATGCCGATCCTTTTTCAATCTAAATAACCCCTTTAAATCCTTCATCCTTTCCCCAGTTCATAGACCCTTATTCTTCTGACCCGTACAGCTGAGAAAAATCTTTACAGGAGGCACAAAGGGCCGACTACGACTACAGAGACTTCTGACCACCCGCGAGCCATGGGAATTCTGCGTAGACCGGGTCTAATGGAGGCGGTTATCCAGTGAGACCTCCTGATCCTGCCCATTAATGACCCATCTCTACCCTGTGGCTCCTCAGCTATTGAAAAACTACAACTCCCAGCTGGAGACCCACATGTCGGAGCCCACAGCTGTATCTAACTGTATCTAACCTGTATCTCCATAGTACCACAGCGTCATAAATCATCGCCCTTGAACCCTAAACCCCTCCACACTTTCTGTTCTCCATTCCTATCCAGGCATCCACGCTACAGGGGAACCCCAACCTCCTCATGGAGCTGAAGGGTTCACTTTTTTTTTTGTGTTTTTTATTATTATTTTATATAAACTTTATTAAAGTGGAAAAAAAAAAAGCAAAAAATTCCAGTCCCTCTAGTAAGCAGACGGGATGACCTTACTGTACAGCAATGATAAGAATTTCTATCTGAAATATATATTAAAAAAAGCAACTGAATACGCACTTCACCCCCCCCCCCCATCCCTGAAAAAACAGAAAAGTATAAAAGCTATAAGGCACTTGTGTTGTCCAAAAGGGATGAAGCCAGGTCCCTTCAATTACAGCAGGGCTCCCACCCACCCACATCCTATGACTGGCAGTCCGTTTAGTCCCACAGCTCCCCCCCTGGCAATTGTCCTGTTCCTGGCACCTCAGAGGTTTTGTCACTGTCATTCTTGGCAGGGCGTGCAGCTCAGTTAACCATGGAAAACAGGACCTGAGGAAAAAAAACGACAAATACGTGAGCGCAGAGAGCCGGGGGGCGGAGCAGAGAGCCGACCCCCGGGGAGCGGCGCAGAGAGCCGACCCCCGGGGAGCGGCGCAGAGAGCCGACCCCCGGGGAGCGGAGCAGAGAGCCGACCCCCGGGGAGCGGAGCAGAGAGCCGACCCCCGGGGAGCGGAGCAGAGAGCCGACCCCCGGGGAGCGGAGCAGAGAGCCGACCCCCGGGGAGCGGAGCAGAGAGCCGACCCCCAGGGGAGCGGAGCAGAGAGCCGACCCCCAGGGGAGCAGCGCAGACAGCCAGGGAGCAGCACAGAGAGCCGACCCCCAGGGAGCAGCACAGAGAACCAAGCCAACTCCCAGAGCACAGAGAGCCGACCCCCGGGGAGCAGCGCAGAGAACCAAGCCAACTCCCAGAGCACAGAGAGCCGATCCCCGGGGCACAGGGAGCTGACCCCATATATTGCACAAATGCATCTTAAAGGGATTGTTTCACCACACAACCCCTTTCAGCTCAGAGCCCTTTTTCCCTGCTGGAGTCGGAGCTCATATAACGCAGGCCCCTTCTATGACATGTGTCCTAAAAGGGGCAGGAAAACCTTGAGGACACCAACATGGAATAGGGAATAAAATTACTTCTTGTATATTTCAGATTAAAACTTGAATACAGTGTTATGTATGCAGCTCCTTTGCAGGGCTAAGTGTCTCCATGGTTACAGACTACACACAAAAAATGTCAATTACCATAAAAGAACACATGCGGGCACATAATGAAGAATAAAACAACAGAACCACACAATGCGGAGCAAGAGGGACATCTAGTGGTGAGAAGAAGGCCAGGCGGTCACCAGTAAAGAGGATCAACCGAGGTGCAAAAACAAAGGATGAGTTTTGTCAAGACTCAAGAGCTTCATCCAGGAGTTGAGAGGGGCAGGAGGCCAAGAGGGGCAGGAGGCCAAGAGGCCAAGAGGAGCAAGAGGGGTAAGAGGCCAAAAGGAGCAAGAGGGGTTAGAGGCCAAGAGGGGGTGGAGCCCAGTAGGGGGTGGAGCCAAGGAGTGGGTGGAGCCCAAGAGGAGGTGGAGACCAAGGGAGGTGGAGGTCAGGCATTTTTACCCAGCATGCACCCATACAATGCTGAGGATACTTTCTGATATGTTTGGAGACCTCTTGCTTGCACCTCGGGTGATCTTCTTTACTGTTGGCCGGCCTTCCATGTTCTCACCACTAGTTGTCCCTCTTGGGCCGCGTTGTGCGGTTCCATCGCTTTCTTCTAGAATATGTACCCGCATGTGTTTCTCGTACATGGGACTGAGAAGTTGGGCCTTTGTTGGTTAGTGTTCTACACACGTGTCTGCAACACAAACCTGTCTAAAAAGTGGCCCCTGTGTAGTCTGATCCTGCACTCACACTCCCTTCTGGGCCCCTGTGTAGTATGACCCTGCACTCACACTCAGTTGCTGGCCTCTGTGTAGTATGACCCTGCACTCACTCTCCCTTGCTGGCCTCTGTGTAGTATGACCCTGCACTCACACTCCCTTCTGGGCCCCTGTGTAGTATGACCCTGCACTCACACTCCCTTCTGGGCCTCTGTGTAGTATGACCCTGCACTCACACTCCCTTCTGGGCCCCTGTGTAGTATGACCCTGCACTCACACTCAGTTGCTGGCCTCTGTGTAGTATGACCCTGCACTCACTCTCCCTTGCTGGCCTCTGTGTAGTATGACCCTGCACTCACACTCCCTTCTGGGCCCCTGTGTAGTATGACCCTGCACTCACACTCCCTTCTGGGGCCCAGTGTAGTATGACCCTGCACTCACTCTCCCTTCTGGGCCTCTGTGTAGTCAGACCCTAGACTCGCACTCCCTTGCTGGCCTCTGTGTAGTATGACCCTGCACTCACACTCCCTTGCTGGCCTCTGTGTAGTATGACCCTGCACTCACACTCCCTTCTGGGCCCCTGTGTAGTCCGACCCTGCACTCACTCTCCCTTTCTGACCCCTGTGTAGTATGACCCTGTACTTACAATCCTTTTCGGGCTCCAGTGTATTCTTACCCATGACTCACACTCTCTTCTGGGCCCCTGTGTAGTCAGACCCTAGACTCACACTCCCTTCTGGGCCCCTGTGTAGTATGACCCTGCACTCACACTCCCTTCTGGGCCTCTGTGTATTATGACCCTGCACTCGCACTCTCTTCTGGGCCCCTGTGTATTCAGACCCTAGACTCACACTCCTTTGCTGGCCTCTGTGTAGTATGACCCTGCACTCCTTCCTGGACCCCTGTGTAGTATGACCCTGTACTCAAACTCCCTTCCTGGCCACGGTGTAGTCTGCACTCCCTTCCGGACCGCAGTATGACGCTGCACTCACACTCCCTTCTGGGCCCCTGTGTAGTCTGCTCTCCCTTCCGGGCCCCGATGTAGTATGACGCTGCATTCACACTACCTTCCGGGCCCATGTAGTCTGACCCTGCACTCACACTCTCTTCCGGGCCCCTGTGTAGTCTGATCCTGCACTCACACTCTCTTCCGGGCCCCTGTGTAGTATGACCCTGCACTCACACTCCCTTCTGGGCCTCTGTGTATTATGACCCTGCACTCGCACTCCCTTCTGGGCCCCTGTGTATTCAGACCCTAGACTCACACTCCTTTGCTGGCCTCTGTGTAGTATGACCCTGCACTCCTTCCTGGGCCCCTGTGTAGTATGACCCTGCACTCACATTCCATCCTGGGCCCCTGTGTAGTATGACGCTGCATTCACACTCCCTTCCCGGCCCATGTAGTCTGATCCTGCACTCATACTCTCTTCCGGGCCCCTGTGTAGTCTGATCCTGCACTCACACTCTCTTCCGGTCCCCTGTGTAGTCTGATCCTGCACTCACACTCTCTTCCGGGCCCCTGTGTAGTCTGATCCTGCACTCACACTCTCTTCCGGGCCCCTGTGTAGTCTGATCCTGCACTTACACTCTCTTCCGGGCCCCTGTGTAGTATGACCCTGCACTCACATTCCATCCTGGGCCCCTGTGTAGTATGACGCTGCATTCACACTCCCTTCCCGGCCCATGTAGTCTGATCCTGCACTCATACTCTCTTCCGGGCCCCTGTGTAGTCTGATCCTGCACTCACACTCTCTTCCGGTCCCCTGTGTAGTCTGACCCTGCACTCACACTCTCTTCTGGGCCCCTGTGTAGTCTGACCCTGCACTCACACTCCCTTCTGGGCCCCTGTGTAGTATGACTCTGCATTCACACACTCTTCCGGGCCCCTGTGTCGTCTGACCCTGCACTCATCCTGGACCCCTGTGTAGTCTGCTCTCCCTTCCGGGCCCCCATGCAGTATGACGCTGCACGCACACTCCCTTCTGGGCCCCTGTGTAGTATGACCCTGCACTCACACTCTCTTCTGGGCCCCTGTGTAGTCTGCACTCCCTTCCGGGCCCCGATGCAGTATGACCCTGCACTCACACTCTCTTCTGGGCCCCTGTGTAGTCTGCACTCCCTTCCGGGCCCCGATGCAGTATGACCCTGCACTCCATCTTGGGCCCTTGTGTAGTATGTCCCTGCACTCACATTCCATCCTGGGCCCCTGTGTAGTATGACGCTGCATTCACACTCTCTTCCCGGCCCATGTAGTCTGATCCTGCACTCACACTCTCTTCCGGGCCCCTGTGTAGTATGACCCTGCACTCACACTCTCTTCCGGGCTCCTGTGTAGTATGACCCTGCACTCACACTCCATCCTGGACCCCTGTGTAATCTGCACTCCCTTCCGGGCCCCTGTGCAGTCTGATCCTGCATTCCCTGCCCCAACACCTGATGCTATAGGAGAAGATTCCAGTAGTCACAGAATATTTAGGAATTGCGTTTGCAGCTATTTAATGGGTCTACGATAAATCATTCATTTGCATTAACAGAGTCCCCAATAATCAGCTAGTTATCACAAGATGTCCCTTCCTGGGACCCCCAGCGATCTGATGAAATCTGGTGGGAAAACTGGTGGCCAGCGCTCAATTTCCCTGCAGCGCCCCCACAGGCGATGTGAGGCATTACACAGCGTCCATTCATATCAATGAATGGCGGTAGAGGCGTCCCTCGTGTCTGCTCTGGCTAATAATTGGGGGTCCTGAGCGGAGGACCCCTCCAAACAACAAGAACTCCTTAATGGGGCGCTTACCTGTCTCATGTGAAGCTTCCTTGGGATACAGTAAATTTGGCAACTGTCCTCTGCAGGTGGATATAATCCTCCTCTATAACCTAAGGAGCAAAGGAAAAAGACGTGAGGAGCTCAGGCACCAGGGATCCAGACAATGGCCTAGTTAAAGGGCCAGCGCAGCACGTTCACACCACCGGCGACAGATCCTGTATGCCAGGTAAGACCTATTGTAATTACATACGATAAAACCGAGTATTAAAGGGATCTGTCAGGAGGCGGAATATCGGGCCCTGTTCACACAGCATCGGTAGAATGTGTCAGAATGAACAGCACGGCCTGGAGACACCACAGAATCCCAATAATCTGGAATTCAGCGATAAGTGAGCGTCCGAGCGGCCGCCACTTACCTTCAGCTGCTGCACTCTCTGCTCCAGTAGAAGGATGCGCCTCCGAACCTCCTCTGACTGCTCCTGGGACAAGACGATTGGGGCACACAGAGACTCTCCGACATCTCGTGGCCCTAAATCACACCCTGTAAGAAGCCGGCAGTAGACAGAATAAGACTGGGGCCACACACGTGACTAATACAGTTCAACACAAAGGGTTAAGCAGTTACAAAGCACTTTGGCCCCAGAAAGCAGATGTGAGGGCGACGTGACTGCAATGTAGACGGGCGACACCTCGGCCACGTCGCCCTCCCTGGACCCAACATACAGACTCCCCATTTTTACCCTGCTCTTTGGCCTCCCTGTCAGACTCCGCCGCAGCTTCTTCTTCCTGACCATTCGTGGTCTTCTCTTCTGGGGCAGGTTGGGGCCCTCCAGACTCATCCTGGGAATTTTCTGACCAGCTGTCAAGGTTTGCAAGAGCTTCCACGTCCAGACTTAGCCGGATATTACGTACAAGTAACCTCTTCAAGACCGAGACTGACGAAAGAGCAGAGGAAGTATATCACAATCCAATCCACTCTGCATTATACTCCAGAGCTGCACTCACTATTCTGCTGGTGCAGTCACTGTGTACATACATTACTTATCCTGTACTGATCCTGAGTTATATCTTTTATTATACTCCAGAGCTGCACTCACTATTCTGCTGGTGGAGTTACTGTGTACATACATTACTTATCCTGTACTGATTCTGAGTTACATCCTGTATTATACCCCAGAGCTGCACTCACTATTCTGCTGGTGCAGTCACTTTGTACATACATTACTTCTCCTGTACTGATCCTGAGTTACATCCTGTATTATACTCCAGAGCTGCACTCACTATTCTGCTGGTGCAGTCACTGTGTACATACATTACTTATCCTGTACTGATCCTGAGTTACATCCTGTATTATACTCCAGAGCTGCACTCACTATTCTGCTGGTGCAGTCACTGTGTACATACATTACTTATCCTGTACTGATCCTGAGTTACATCCTGTATTATACTCCAGAGCTGCACTCACTATTCTGCTGGTGCAGTCACTGTGTACATACATTACTTATCCTGTACTGATCCTGAGTTACATCCTGTATTATACTCCAGAGCTGCACTCACTATTCTGCTGGTGCAGTCACTGTGTACATACATTACTTATCCTGTACTGATCCTGAGTTACATCCTGTATTATACTCCAGAGCTGCACTCACTATTCTGCTGGTGCAGTCACTGTGTACATACATTACTTATCCTGTACTGATCCTGAGTTACATCCTGTATTATACTCCAGAGCTGCACTCACTATTCTGCTGGTGCAGTCACTGTGTACATACATTACTTATCCTGTACTGATCCTGAGTTACATCCTGTATTATACTCCAGAGCTGCACTCACTATTCTGCTGGTGCAGTCACTGTGTACATACATTACTTATCCTGTACTGATCCTGAGTTACATCCTGTATTATACTCCAGAGCTGCACTCACTATTCTGCTGGTGCAGTCACTGTGTACATACATTACTTATCCTGTACTGATCCTGAGTTACATCCTGTATTATACTCCAGAGCTGCACTCACTATTCTGCTGGTGCAGTCACTGTGTACATACATTACTTATCCTGTACTGATCCTGAGTTACATCCTGTATTATACTCCAGAGCTGCACTCACTATTCTGCTGGTGCAGTCACTGTGTACATACATTACTTATCCTGTACTGATCCTGAGTTACATCCTGTATTATACTCCAGAGCTGCACTCACTATTCTGCTGGTGCAGTCACTGTGTACATACATTACTTATCCTGTACTGATCCTGAGTTACATCCTGTATTATACTCCAGAGCTGCACTCACTATTCTGCTGGTGCAGTCACTGTGTACATACATTACTTATCCTGTACTGATCCTGAGTTACATCCTGTATTATACTCCAGAGCTGCACTCACTATTCTGCTGGTGCAGTCACTGTGTACATACATTACTTATCCTGTACTGATCCTGAGTTACATCCTGTATTATACTCCAGAGCTGCACTCACTATTCTGCTGGTGCAGTCACTGTGTACATACATTACTTATCCTGTACTGATCCTGAGTTACATCCTGTATTATACTCCAGAGCTGCACTCACTATTCTGCTGGTGCAGTCACTGTGTACATACATTACTTATCCTGTACTGATCCTGAGTTACATCCTGTATTATACTCCAGAGCTGCACTCACTATTCTGCTGGTGCAGTCACTGTGTACATACATTACTTATCCTGTACTGATCCTGAGTTACATCCTGTATTATACTCCAGAGCTGCACTCACTATTCTGCTGGTGCAGTCACTGTGTACATACATTACTTATCCTGTACTGATCCTGAGTTACATCCTGTATTATACTCCAGAGCTGCACTCACTATTCTGCTGGTGCAGTCACTGTGTACATACATTACTTATCCTGTACTGATCCTGAGTTACATCCTGTATTATACTCCAGAGCTGCACTCACTATTCTGCTGGTGCAGTCACTGTGTACATACATTACTTATCCTGTACTGATCCTGAGTTACATCCTGTATTATACTCCAGAGCTGCACTCACTATTCTGCTGGTGCAGTCACTGTGTACATACATTACTTATCCTGTACTGATCCTGAGTTACATCCTGTATTATACTCCAGAGCTGCACTCACTATTCTGCTGGTGCAGTCACTGTGTACATACATTACTTATCCTGTACTGATCCTGAGTTACATCCTGTATTATACTCCAGAGCTGCACTCACTATTCTGCTGGTGCAGTCACTGTGTACATACATTACTTATCCTGTACTGATCCTGAGTTACATCCTGTATTATACTCCAGAGCTGCACTCACTATTCTGCTGGTGCAGTCCCTGTGTACGTACATCACCGTTACTTTCCCTCCTCACCTTCTTCTAGCGCTTCGCTGGCGACATTTCCCCCTCCGCTCGTGTACGGGTTCAGCTTGTAGGCGAGATGTTCTGCTGATTGGTCCCCAGGATTTTCCTCGCTCCCGAGCCCCACGTCGTCGAGAGATTCCTCCTTTTCTGTTGACAGAAGGGGAGACTGAGGAGCGGAGGCTGGAGACGGCGTCAGGAAACATTTACAGCATGAAGAATGGCAGCTGCAGGGGGGCCCCTGGGTTAAGGGGCCCAGGTCAAGTGCAGGGACACTGAGGAGATAGGTTTGGTGATTTCCTAATCCCGAACCTAATATCTAGGCAGCGCTCACTAACGCGGGCAGTGGGGTCACAGCGCCTCCCACTGGATGACAATTCTGGTGCATTAACGCAATTTAAAGGGTTTTTTAGGATTTTTCTACTGATGATCTATCCTCAGGATAGGTCATCAGTATCTGATCGGTGGAGGGTCCGACACCCGGGTCCCCTGCTGATCAGCTCTTTGAGAAGGCAATGGCGCTCCTGTGAGTGTCGCGGTCCTTCTCCGTGCTCCCCATGCAGAGCGCCGTACATTGCATAGTGGCCGTGCTTGGTATTGCGCCCAGCCCCATTCACTTCTATGGGGCTCAGCACGATAGAGGAGCACAGGTGGCTTCTCGGAGGTCCTGGGTGTCAGACCCCCACCATGATGACCTATCCTCAGAATAGGTCATCAGTATCTGATCGGTGGGGGGGTCCGACACCCGGGTCCCCTGCTGATCAGCTCTTTGAGAAGGCAATGGCGCTCCTGTGAGTGTCGCGGCCTTCTCCGTGCTCCCCATGCACAGCGCCGTACATTTTAGAGTGGCCGTGCTTGGCATCGTGCTCAGCGCAGGTGCCTTCTCGGGGGTCCTGGGTGTCAGACCCCCACCATGATGACCTATCCGCAGGATAGGCCATCAGCATCAAAATCCCAGAAAACCCCTTTAAGCTATCTCCTCATAAACCCCGCCTCTTTCCCTCCAAGACACGCCCCTTGTCTATTGGGTCCGATAATAAGTGCGGGCGTTTAGGACATCTCCCCCTTGTCCCAGAGGTCGGGCTGTAGGTGCTCATCTTGTCTGGGTCAGGGGCACTTACCGTCCTTCGTTGCAGACTCTTTCATGGAGCCTCCGTTTTCTGAACCTCCCAGCAACTGATCGCTATAGAAAAAAAAAAAAATATATGAGAAAATAGTAAAAATGAGCCCAAAACTGAAAGATGGGACCCCAATTGATGGTCACGTACCCCAGACACTAACAGGTGAGAGAAGATGCGGGAGGCCATGTCTATTATGAGGGTGGGACTCAGGGGTGTGGGTGCTCACACAGGCCACGTCAGCCACCAATGACCCGCCAACCGAGGCTTGTGATCCCTGCACACCCTAATCGTGCAGCAGTGATCACTCTATGTATGGAGATGTGGTATGGCCAGTGTATGCTGGAATCATATCAGCACCATATGGCGGTATTATGTGGCAGCACTACTTCACTTTATTTAGAAGACTCCACATGGTTGTGGCCCCCGTCCTGCACGACCTGTGTAACTAGGCCTTATATGGTCTAGTTATTTATGCACTATATGACGCCATTTGTGGGACGCCAACAGGCGGTACTGCATAGGGCTCTATCCAATATAGAGCTACATAAAAGGGCAGCCGCACGGCGAATGCAGGTGGACAGCGCTCTGCAGCTGCGCGGACAGCGTTTGTGCCGGCGTCATCTACTCACTAGGTCGGGCTCTGGGCAAGCATGGCCGGGCTGCTGTGCGACGGTCTCGGTTTGGAGGACGCTGACGACTCCAGGCGACCGGTATTTTGACTGATTATGGAAAACCATCTGTAAGACGACAAAAGAAAGAGAGTAAACCGCCATTTACACTGGATCCTGGGATGACTAACTAGTTGAAGACTGCAGTACATGCGGTTTGAGGTGAGCCTCACTGCATAGCTGACCTGGGTCTACTAAGATCCACCAGCTCCTGCAGATACCCAGGGGTTACCTACAGATCACATGATCGGGGGCAGGAAGTGTCATGGCTGCTCCCTGAACTACATACAAGGTGCTCATTGGGCGCCATGGATACAACATTAAAGGGATTCTCTGGGTTTTAGATACTGATGACCAATCCTCAGGAGAGATTGGCGGGGGTCTGACCCCTGACCACCCCACGAGCAGTTGTTTGAAGAGGCCCATGATGAGTAGCACTGTTTTAGACCCTTTTTATCCCCCGCGGTATATTCCCTAGTAAAGAATACGTTTCGTCGCTATTTTCCATGTATGTGCCAGCCGTTCCCTTTGCACTTACGTTTTCTTCTCAGACGTGGTTGGCGCCACCAGCTCGTAGATCTGCGCCCGGTCCTCCCACTTGAATATGACAAAGAAGGCTTTGTTATCTGCAAGAGAAGATCAGGACATATCCAGGAGCGTGTAATGCTCAGCTTCCCCTGTGGGGGCGCTGAACACTTCCTGCCCTGCTGCCTATCACTTTTGTCACCCTATGATCAGCTTACTTTCATGGAATCAATTAACCCCTTGAAGACCAGGCCATGTTTGGCACTAAGGACCTCAGCATTGTGGTCGCCATAACTTATAGTTTATAAATTCTAGGACAACTTTCTTGAATGAGGCTTTTTTTTTTTTTTTGCAGGACCAGCAACAAAAAAATAAAAAAAATAGACTTCTAGCACGGGTTGTTAGGACATGTTCAGATGGCAGATTTTCCACTGTGTGATTTCCTCCGCTGACTCTTCCTGCTTCATATGCGGAGGACACAAATCAGCCCCATTGAATAGGGTTAATCCGCGATCGGATCTGCAAATTCAAACTATAAATCTGCAGCAGAATTCCGAGGTTGGTCTTCACACTCCAGCACCTGGCCGAGATTGGGAGGCCGCAGCACCTGGCCGAGATTGGGAGGCCGCAGCACCTGGCCGAGATTGGGAGGCCGCTGCACCTGGCCGAGATTGGGAGGCCGCAGCACCTGGCCGAGATTGGGAGGCCGCTGCACCTGGCCGAGATTGGGAGGCCGCTGCACCTGGCCGAGATTGGGAGGCCGCTGCACCTGGCCGAGATTGGGAGGCCGCTGCACCTGGCCGAGATTGGGAGGCCGCTGCACCTGGCCGAGATTGGGAGGCCGCTGCACCTGGCCGAGATTGGGAGGCCGCTGCACCTGGCCGAGATTGGGAGGCCGCTGCACCTGGCCGAGATTGGGAGGCCGCTGCACCTGGCCGAGATTGGGAGGCCGCTGCACCTGCCGAGATTGGGAGGCCGCTGCACCTGGCCGAGATTGGGAGGCGCTGCACCTGGCCGAGATTGGGAGGAAGCTGCACCTGGCCGAGATTGAAGTAAGCTGCACCTGGCCGAGATTGGGAGGAAGCTGCACCTGGCCGAGATTGGGAGTAAGCTGCACCTGGCCGAGATTGGGAGGAAGCTGCACCTGGCCGAGATTGGGAGGAAGCTGCACCTGGCCGAGATTGGGAGGCCGCTGCACCTGGCCGAGATTGGGAGGCCGCTGCACCTGGCCGAGATTGGGAGGCCGCTGCACCTGGCCGAGATTGGGAGGCCGCTGCATCTGGCCGAGATTGGGAGGCCGCTGCACCTGGCCGAGATTGGGAGGAAGCTGCACCTGGCCGAGATTGGGAGGCCGCTGCACCTGGCCGAGATTGGGAGGCCGCTGCACCTGGCCGAGATTGGGAGGCCGCTGCACCTGGCCAAGATTGGGAGGCCGCTGCACCTGGCCGAGATTGGGAGGCCGCCACCTGGCCGAGATTGGGAGGCCGCTGCACCTGGCCGAGATTGGGAGGAAGCTGCACCTGGCCGAGATTGGGAGGAAGCTGCACCTGGCCAAGATTGGGAGGCCGCTGCACCTGGCCGAGATTGGGAGGCCGCTGCACCTGGCCGAGATTGGGAGGAAGCTGCACCTGGCCGAGATTGGGAGGCCGCTGCACCTGACCGAGATTGGGAGGAAGCTGCACCTGGCCGAGATTGGGAGGAAGCTGCACCTGGCCGAGATTGGGAAGAAGCTGCACCTGGCCGAGATTGGGAGGAAGCTGCACCTGGCCGAGATTGGGAGGAAGCTGCACCTGGCCGAGATTGGGAGGAAGCTGCACCTGGCCGAGATTGGGAGGAAGCTGCACCTAGCCGAGATTGGGAGGCCGCTGCACCTGGCCGAGATTGGGAGGCCGCTGCACCTGGCCGAGATTGGGAGGCCGCTGCACCTGGCCGAGATTGGGAGGCCGCTGCACCTGGCCGAGATTGGGAGGCCGCTGCACCTGGCCGAGATTGGGAGGAAGCTGCACCTGGCCGAGATTGGGAGGAAGCTGCACCTGGCCGAGATTGGGAGGAAGCTGCACCTGGCCGAGATTGGAAGGAAGCTGCACCTGGCCGAGATTGGGAGGAAGCTGCACCTGGCCGAGATTGGGAGGCTGCTGCACCTGGCCGAGATTGGGAGGCTGCTGCACACGGGGTCAGATGACTGGATTTTAGCAATATTGGTAAAAACACTAGAATATATGAGAGACTGCTGCTGTAGAGCAGTGAGAGTTGTTGATTTCCCAACCTTTCCCCTTGGGAGGCAACCTTGGAGTACTGACCAGTAGCCACCTCACGGGCCATCGCTGTGTTCAGCTTGATGATTGGACTCAGCATGAGTTTTCCATCCGGGGCTGGGGTGATCGTCCGACTTTGGCACTTCAACACTAAGCGCTCATCTTGTTTTTGAAGCAGCATCAAGATGTCGTCCAAGAGAAGGACATGAACATCTGAGGAGAAGAGAAAAAAAAAGGAGAGAAATGAGAGCCCAATAGAGGTCAGCCAAGAGAAGGACATGAACGTCTGAGGAGAAGAGAAAGAGAAGGGAGAAATGAGAGCCCAATAGAGGTCAGCCAAGAGAAGGACATGAACATCTGAGGAGAAGAGAAAGAGAAGGGAGAGAAATGAGAGCCCAATAGAGGTCAGCCAAGAGAAGGACATGAACATCTGAGGAGAAGAGAAAGAGAAGGGGAGAAATGAGAGCCCAATAGAGGTCAGCCAAGAGAAGGACATGTACGTCTGAGGAGAAGAGAAAGAGAAGGGAGAGAAATGAGAGCTCAATAGAGGTCAGCCAAGAGAAGGATATGAAGAGAAGAGAAAGAGAAGGGAGAAATGAGAGCCCAATAGAGGTCAGCCAAGAGAAGGACATGAACATCTGAGGAGAAGAGAAAGAGAAGGAAGAGAAATGAGAGCTCAATAGAGGTCAGCCAAGAGAAGGACATGAATGTCTGAGGAGAAGAGAAAGAGAAGGGAGAGAAATGAGAGCCCAATAGAGGTCAGCCAAGAGAAGGACATGAAGAGAAGAGAAAGAGAAGGACATGAACATCTGAGGAGAAGAGAAAGAGAAGGAAAGAAATGAGAGCCCAATAGAGGTCCGCCAAGAGAAGGACATGAAGAGAAGAGAAAGAGAAGGAAGAGAAATGAGAGCTCAATAGAGGTCAGCCAAGAGAAGGACATGAATGTCTGAGGAGAAGAGAAAGAGAAGGGAAAATGAGAGCTCAATAGATGTCGTCCAAAAGAAGGACATGAACATCTGAGGAGAAGAGAAAGAGAAGGGAGAAATGAGAGCTCAATAGAGGTCAGCCAAGAGAAGGATATGAACGTCTGAGGAGAAGAGAAAGAGAAGGGAGAGAAATGAGAGCCCAATAGAGGTCAGCCAAGAGAAGGACATGAACGTCTGAGGAGAAGAGAAAGAGAAGGGAGAAATGAGAGCCCAATAGAGGTCAGCCAAGAGAAGGACATGAACATCTGAGGAGAAGAGAAGAGAAGGGAGAAATAAGGGCCCAATAGAGGTCAGCCAAGAGAAGGACACGAACATCTGAGGAGAAGAGAAAGAGAAGGGAGAAATGAGGGCCCAATAGAGGTCAGCCAAGAGAAGGACATGAAGAGAAGAGAAAGAGAAGGACATGAAGAGAAGAGAAGGACATGAAGAGAAGAGAAAGAGAAGGACATGAAGAGAAGAGAAAGAGAAGGACATGAAGAGAAGAGAAAGAGAAGGACATGAAGAGAAGAAAAGGACATGAAGAGAAGAGAAAGAGAAGGACATGAAGAGAAGACAAGGACATGAATGTCTGAGGAGAAGAGGAAATCAGAGCCCAAAGGAAATGCACGACGCTCACCGACAGATTTGTCTTTACTGACTCTCCACGTCAGCGCTCCTTCATAGATCAGGTTCTTCTTTGTCATGTCGATGTTCTGGAAAACATAAAATCGAAATTCCTCACAGAAAAACGGGAAGATGACAAATACAAGAAGGAAAAAACTTAGAGAGTGGGACCTGCAGCGTCCTGAAACACACTGCTTAATACTGTGATTGTGTTCCATGGACATGTGCTTGGGCCTGAGCTTCCATAAAGTTGCATCTAGGGAGGTGGAGGTTCTAACAAACCTCCCAGGGCTGACTCCGCTCTTTGAGGAGAAGAGGAAGAAGGAGGAGGAGAGTGTGAGGTCTGAGGAAAAGCTGCACCTCAGCAGCCATTTTGCAGAGTTTTCAAAACTCCATAGTTAGTTCCATGTACCAGCCCATAGAAGAGAAAGACACCATAACCAAAGACAGAAAGGCCACCTGTCAGGAGATAGTATTCCTGGAGAGGATACAGAAGTGTATGACTATACAGTACAGCAGAGATACTCCAGCCTAGAGGAACAAGGGATTGATTGTTATAGAGGAAAACTACCCCTTATGCAACTTTTAGGAACTAATCTGAGCCATTGTAGAAGCCGCCTTGCTATAAATGACTTTTGCGCACATTAATGACCTTTGGATCAGCTTCAGTAAAGTACTGGGATTTTGTTAAGAGAACTGGTCTCCGTATTGTGTGAACTTATCACCTATTTGCACCTTATGGTGCTGGCGTCACGAACACCCGGGACCCTGCCTCCAAGGCACCTTAAACCCGCACCACCAAGGGCACCTCAATCACCATCTGGCGGGAATCTCTGGACAACAGTGTGTGCCGAAGGAACTAATGCTGTCCTTCTCATCACTGCATGCCGGCCCAAGGAGAGCTGCTAACCGTGAGTAAAACCAACTACTACCCCCATCGGCCCACTGAAACTCACACATATTGCCCTTGTGGCCCGGTCGCGGCAGACCTTCCATCCACCCCTCAGATGCAGCATAACCTCTCCAGAGGACCGCCATCTTATGCAGGGCAGATTTCCTGTGACAGATTTTCATTCCCACCTTACATCACGCACTACGACCACCTTGTTTAAGATGACCACACCCCAATGCAATTTTGGCCGGTTAGCAATATTCCATTGTATTGAACTCCTCCGTAACCCATAACATGGAGGACGAGGGCTCTTTTTCTGCACGAAGACTTGTATTTTAATGGCAGCATTTTAATATATGACTTTCATTTATACTATTTGGGGCGGGGGGTTTAAAACACATGGCGGTCATGGTATAAGTGAGGACGGGTTCAATAGAAGGTCTATGAGCTCGTCTCATCGGAGTCTCAGCGCCTGGACCTCCACCGATCAAAACCGCTGTCCCCATGACACATCAAATGTATTTTGAAGGTCCAGGGACACTGAGTTATGGGCCTCAGGCAACACAGAAGTTTATTTTTTTTTCAGCTGTAAAGAGGAGTTTTTACAGGAAAAAGGGTTTTGTTTTTTGTTTTTACATTTTTGTTTTTACTTTAATGAACGAGGAGTTGGCCATACAATCAGATGGTTATCACTACAGTTTGTTATGCCTCTGGCAGGGCCTAACAGGAGCTCAAATATGGCAGCTCTCTTGGGCTTTGTTAGGCTGCTGAAACTTGTTGCTACCTTGATATCAGATGGGGAGCAGATGTGGTGACAGGGGGAGCCCCCCTGTCTAACTGCTAAGACTGCAGCATCTGAGGGGTTAAATGGTCAGGAACAGAGCCAGCTCGAATCCTGGCCCGGCAGGCTGTATATTACTGCTGATGAAGCGGGCACAGCTTCTGAACCTGCAGCATCCCAGCCGCCAGCACCATACCATACAGCGCAGGGCAGGAAGGGGATAGGACAAGACCTGCACATGTTCAGTCCATATGGAGATGGGTCCTCGGGACCCCAGGAATTCAATAAGACGTTACCTTGAACTCGCTGAACAGCGGGTCGTTGCTCTGCTTCAGGTTTGACATATCGAGGCGTCTTTGGTAATCAATCAGTTTCTGCAAAGATGGAAAACAGCGAACTAAAATGCCTCCGCAGACATGTGACCAAATATGGCTGATATACCGTTGTCTACGACTATGGCCGATATACCGTCGTCTACAACTATGGCCAATATACCGTCATCTATAACTATGGCTGACATACCGTCATCTATAACTATGGGTGATATACCGTCATCTATAACTATGGCTGACATACCGTCATCTACAACTATGGCTGATACACCGTCATCTATAACTATGGGTGATATACCGTCATCTATAACTATGGCTGACATACCGTCATCTATAACTATGGCTGATATACCGTCATCTATAACTATGGCTGACATACCGTCATCTATAACTATGGCTGATATACCGTCATCTACAACTATGGCTTATATACCGTCATCTATAACTATGGTTGATATACCGTCATCTATAACTATGGGTGATATGCCGTCATCTATAACTATGGCTGATACACCATCGTCTACAACTATGGCCGATATACCGTCATCTACGACTATGGCCGATATACCGTCATCTACAACTATGGCCGATATACCGTCATCTACAACTATGGGTGATATGCCGTCATCTATGACTATGGCCGATATACCATCATCTATAACTATGGGTGATATACCGTCATCTACGACTATGGCCGACATACCGTCATCTATGACTATGGCCGACATATCGTCATCTATGACTATGGCCGACATACCGTCATCTATGACTATGGCCGACATACCGTCATCTATGACTATGGCCGACATACCGTCATCTATGACTATGGCCGACATACCGTCATCTATGACTATGGCCGACATACCGTCATCTATGACTATGGGTGATATACCGTCATCTACGACTATGGGTGATATACCGTCATCTACGACTATGGGTGATATACCGTCATCTATAACTATGGGTAATATACCGTCATCTATGAATATGGGTAATATACCGTCATCTACGACTATGGCCGATATACCGTCATCTATGACTATGGCCGATATACCGTCATCTATGACTATGGGTGATATACCGTCATCTATAACTATGGGTGATATACCGTCATCTATAACTATGGGTGATATACCGTCATCTATAACTATGGCTGATATACCGTCATCTATAACTATGGGTGATATACCGTCATCTACAACTATGGGTGATATACCGTCATCTATAACTATGGGTGATATACCGTCATCTACAACTATGGCCGATATACCGTCATCTATAACTATGGCCGATATACCGTCGTCTAGGACTATGGCTGATACACCGTCATCTACGACTATGGGTGATACACCACCATCTAGGACTATGGCTGATATACCGTCATCTACGACTATGGGTGATATACCGTCGTCTAGGACTATGGCCGATACACCGCCATCTATGACTATTGCCGATACACCGCCATCTAGGACTATGGCTGATACACCGTCATCTACGACTATGGGTGATATACCGTCGTCTAGGACTATGGCTGATACACCGTCATCTATGACTATTGCCAATACACCGCCATCTAGGACTATGGCTGATACACCGTCATCTAGGACTATGGCCGATACACCGCCATCTAGGACTATGGCCGATACACCGCCATCTAGGACTATGGCCGATACACCGCCATCTAGGACTATGGCCGATACACCGCCATCTAGGACTATGGCCGATACACCGCCATCTAGGACTATGGCCGATGTACCGTCATCTACGACTATGGCTGATATACCGCCATCTACAGGACCTGGTGAGACTGAAGGCTTGTAAAGTAGACGACCGCCACCTCTGGTCCTCTTACCATTTTGTTCTCCATCTCTCTCACTTCGGTGTTGACGTGGTTCAGGATTTGTCGGCAACATTCAGCCGCTTTCTGTACCTTCTGCTTCTCCTCTTCTTCCTCTGTTATTAGACGACATCAGGTCAGTGGAGGAGAAATGCAAGAAATCGCCATCAGCGGAAGCTCCGCGGATCTAACCACACGACGGACGCAGCCAATCAGCAGCTACACACAGTTTATTTGAAAAAGGTTCCGCACAGTGTAAAACAATACAGTGCCGATCCTCCGCCGCCAGGACGCAGGGGCCGGGGGATCAGTATTATTTTACACCACACGGCCAGACTATTATAAACCTCAGACAATGATGCACGATGGCGCCCCATGCATCCTCACCGGTCAGGTTAGCGATGTTCTGCAGCAGGAGCGGGTATTTGGTCAGTCTCTGCATCTCAAATGGAATAATGTCCTTCAGCTGTAGACGCCGACATTGTGGGTTGCTCTCGGCTTCCTGAGGGGGTAGAGATGGTAAGGTTTAGTCAGAAGAAACAAAAAACTTCTAAAAAGGTCGGAAAAACTCTTTGTCCCCAAAAAACAGCGCCACTCTGTGGGAGGTGTCTGGTACTGCAGGTCAGCCCAAAGTCACGGCAATGAAAGTGAGCTGCAATAGCCGACACAAGCCACAGAGCGGCGCTGCTTCTGCCCCAGTCTAGTCCTAGATCCTGCAGGATCCTATACGATCTAAGATCAGGAAAGAAGACGGGGATCAGAATACAACTCTCCACCAGGTAGGTGCCCTGGAAGCTCCGCTCGTGCCGGTGGACCCATGGCGGGCCGGGCCGTCAATTATAAAGAGCTAACCATGCGAGCACAGCACGTGGGAGACGACGGGGTCCCTGCCTTCTGGAGGGTCTCAATGGTCGGACTGACAGGGCGTTGGTGCGATATCGCTATCCCAAGGGGCTGACGGAGAACCACTAGTTACCTGAATGAACTGTGTGAATCGAGGATCTTTCTTCTGCTTCTGCTTTAGTTGCTCCAGAGCGAATGGTTGGCGACTGCAAAACCTTGAGGAGATCTTCTGAAACCAGAGACCCTCAGTACCGTCAAACTAGAGGAGACAGTGAGAGGCGTCAGTGCCCGAGGCCCAGCACCCACCGCCTGCATCCCGTCATATACTGCCGAGCAGGAGGCCGGAAGAACAGGGTTGCCTGGAAATCCTCCCCAGACATTAATGACTGCGTCTACGAACGCCCAGAGATGACGCTCCCCAGAGGGAAATTACCGAAAGCAGAGAAGTCACCAACACAAGGCGGAAGCAACAAGAATCTGGAAGCAAAACCTCCTCATTACTACCGTCTATACCAAAGTGTACGACACTGTATTACTATACATATAATCTACAAGTAACTGTATACTCCAGAGCTGCACTCACTACATACATGCATTACTTATCCTGTACTGATCCTGAGTTATATCCTGTATTATACTCCAGAGCTGCACTCACTGTTCTGCTGGTGCAGTCACTGTGTACATACATTACCTATCCTGTACTGATCCTGAGTTACATCCTGTATTATACTCCAGAGCTGCACTCACTATTCTGCTGGTGCAGTCACTGTGTACATACATTACTTATCCTGTACTGATCCTGAGTTACATCCGGTATTATACTCCAGAGCTGCACTCACTATTCTGCTGGTGCAGTCACTGTGTACATACATTACTTATCCTGTACTGATCCTGAGTTACATCCTGTATTATACTCCAGAGCTGCACTCACTATTCTGCTGGTGCAGTCACTGTGTACATACATTACTTATCCTGTACTGATCCTGAGTTACATCCTGTATTATACTCCAGAGCTGCACTCACTATTCTGCTGGTGCAGTCACTGTGTACATACATTACTTATCCTGTACTGATCCTGAGTTACATCCTGTATTATACTCCAGAGCTGCACTCACTATTCTGCTGGTGCAGTCACTGTGTACATACATTACTTATCCTGTACTGATCCTGAGTTACATCCTGTATTACACTCCAGAGCTGCACTCACTATTCTGCTGGTGCAGTCACTGTGTACATACATTACTTATCCTGCACTGATCCTAAGTTACATCCTGTATTATACTCCAGAGCTGCATTCACTATTCTGCTGGTGGAGTCACTGTGTACATATATTACTTATCCTGTACTGATCCTGAGTTACATCCTGTATTATACTCCAGAGCTGCATTCACTATTCTGCTGGTGCAGTCACCGTGTACATACATTACCTATCCTGTACTGATCCGGAGTTACATCCTGTATTATACTCCAGAGCTGCACTCACTATTCTGCTGGTGCAGTCACTGTGTACATACATTACTTATCCTGTACTGATCCTGAGTTACATCCTGTATTATACTCCAGAGCAGCACTCACTATTCTGCTGGTGCAGTCACTGTATACATACATTACTTATCCTGTACTGATCCTGAGTTACATCCTGTATTATACTCTAGAGCTGCACTCACTATTCTGCTGGTGGAGTTACTGTGTACATACATTACTTATCCTGTACTGATCCTGAGTTACATCCTGTATTATACTCCAGAGCTGCACTCACTATTCTGCTGGTGGAGTCACTGTGCACATACATTACTTATCCTGTACTGATCCTGAGTTACATCCTGTATTATACTCCAGAGCTGCACTCACTATTCTGCTGGTGCAGTCACTGTGTACATACATTACTTATCCTGTACTGATCCTGAGTTACATCCTGTATTATACTCCAGAGCTGCACTCACTATTCTGCTGGTGCAGTCACTGTGTACATACATTACTTATCCTGTACTGATCCTGAGTTACATCCTGTATTATACTCCAGAGCTGCACTCACTATTCTGCTGGTGCAGTCACTGTGTACATACATTACTTATCCTGTACTGATCCTGAGTTACATCCTGTATTATACTCCAGAGCTGCACTCACTATTCTGCTGGTGCAGTCACTGTGTACATACATTACTTATCCTGTACTGATCCTGAGTTACATCCTGTATTATACTCCAGAGCTGCACTCACTATTCTGCTGGTGCAGTCACTGTGTACATACATTACTTATCCTGTACTGATCCTGAGTTACATCCTGTATTATACTCCAGAGCTGCACTCACTATTCTGCTGGTGCAGTCACTGTGTACATACATTACTTATCCTGTACTGATCCTGAGTTACATCCTGTATTATACTCCAGAGCTGCACTCACTATTCTGCTGGTGCAGTCACTGTGTACATACATTACTTATCCTGTACTGATCCTGAGTTACATCCTGTATTATACTCCAGAGCTGCACTCACTATTCTGCTGGTGCAGTCACTGTGTACATACATTACTTATCCTGTACTGATCCTGAGTTACACCCTGTATTATACTCCAGAGCTGCACTCACTATTCTGCTGGTGCAGTCACTGTGTACATACATTACTTATCCTGTACTGATCCTGAGTTACACCCTGTATTATACTCCAGAGCTGCACTCACTATTCTGCTGGTGCAGTCACTGTGTACATACATTACTTATCCTGTACTGATCCTGAGTTACATCCTGTATTATACTCCAGAGCTGCACTCACTATTCTGCTGGTGCAGTCACTGTGTACAGACATTACTTATCCTGTACTGATCCTGAGTTACATCCTGTATTATACTCCAGAGCTGCACTCACTATTCTGCTGGTGCAGTCACTGTGTACATACATTACTTATCCTGTATTATACTCCAGAGCTGCACTCACTTTTTCCCATTGGCGGTCTCTGGTATTGCAGCTCAGCTGGATTCTCTAGAATGGAGAAGAGCTGCAGTAACAGACAAGGCCCACACACTAGAGCGGCGCTCTCTCTAGACTGGACAGACATGAGGCATTTCGAGATCCTCGCCCTGACCTGCTTCTGGAAGACCCCGCTCACCCGATGCAGCAGCGTGCTCCCGATCTCCTGGACGATGGAGTTATTTTCCTGGCGCAGCTTCTTCAAGTTGTCCAACAGCAAAGCTGCAAAGTGAGAGGAGAAGTCATAAGACGGGAGTGGCGAGGAGCCCGATGAGACATCTCCGGACCAGAACTAACTCACCATGCGCCTCAATCAGGTCATCAAGACTTGGAAATATGTTCTCCACCTCCACGGTGGGGACCCAGACGCTCTTCATGGGAATGTAGAAGATGTCATGTAACACGTGGAGCATCCGCACGTGAGCGTGCTCAGTGAACAGCAGTTCTAGGGCAGAGGATTCGTTACAATGAGTTGCCAGTACGCTTTGTCCCTTCACACTCAACAGTTCTCCTTGAGAATCCCTACAAGGACCACCCAAAGGAACCCACCCTGGCCTCCTGACGAAATGGGATCCACGGTCCTCCTAGTTATGTCCAGACTAAAGACGGGTTATTAAGGGGGTTGTCTCATCTGAGCTGGAGGGGCTGCGCTGCAGGGGAAACGTGGTGGTCCGTGGTGTCCATCCCTGTCACACAGGGAGGAACCCCCACCCCTCTATGAAACCAATAATATGCCCTTGGTGGTCATGGCCCAGGGTTGTCTTTATTAAAGGGGTTTTCAGAGGAGGTGCGCTCATTGGGGAGTTGTAACCCCTTTATTCGAGTACTGCGAGGTCAGTACACTAGTGGCCATGTCTGGTACTGCAGCTCGATAATGGACACGGGAATCTGTACCACAGTGGAGCCCCTTCATTATGCTGACCAGTGAGGGCCCCTAAGGTGGGTGAACACACATTAATGGCCTACTCACACTGATCCTAGAAGAGCCTTTAATGCCACGTGATGCCCAGAGAAACCAAAAACGGTGTTCAAGAATTTATTACAAAAATGAAGGGCCTTGGGCACAGACCTAGCTGGGCCCGGGGTGACCCCATGGGCTCTGTATGTGTCACCGGACCCACAGCCATTCATACCGTTGATGACCTCTTGCCGCTTGATTTCACTTTTCTTCAGCCTGAGGAGTGTTTCAGGGGGGACGAGATCTCTCCAATTTGGGGGGTCGTTCTCGGCCTCCAAAACGCGCGGCTCAGTCTCCTCAGACTGGGGAAGCAGAAAGGACTGCTGACCTTCTACGCTCCCTCCAGGCTCCGGGCTACAAGGAAAGAGGCCACAAACCATAGGCTTAGTCAGAGCTGACATAACTTGAGGAACTACGAGCCCACGTGGACTGGTCCAGTTTAGAGGTGCTCTACACAAACTGCGAGGCGCAGCACGACCACCGTCTATAGACCGACTATACAGTTTCCCAAAAATTGGACAGAAATCTCTCTCAGCCCTGAAGCCGTCCTCTTCCATTCCACTTATTTCTTAGTATCTGGGTTTTTGAGAAGCTGGGTGACAACCAATATGGCCGCCATTTCAAGTACCGCAAGTACCACAGTGGCAGCAAACTATACCATGGTGGTTGATCATGTAGTATTATAGAACGCCCTTCGCCCTCGAATCTCCGCATAGCTAAAAAGACTCACTAATAGAGTTGAGTGAACTTGTGTTTTAGGTTCGGCGTCCAAAGTTCGGGTTCGGGTTATCGTAGCATCCCGTTATGGATTCGGCTACCACGGACCATAACGGCATTTGGAATCCATAAGGGGATTCTTCAATGGTCCTGAACCTTGGACAACACGGAGGACCTGGGGTGACGTCACCATCATGTGATCAGTGCAGGGGGCGTGGCTCAACACTGGATTGGATAAGAGGAGATCCAGTGCTGAGTCACGCCCCCTGCACTGATCACATGACGGTGACGTCACCCCAGGTCCTTCACCCCGTGTTCCAAATGCCGTTATGGTCCGTGGTAGCGGAATCCATAACGGGATGCTTCGATAACCCGAACTTTGGACGCCGAACTTAAATTACAAGTTCGCTCATCTCTAGTCACTAAGCCTGACAACAGCTCCCATATTGGGTGCCACCAAGCGACAGATATAACCGGAGACTCCATGCAAGAGAACACGTCATCCACCAAAGCCAAAAGAACTAAGAAGTCATCACGGTGAAGACCAGAGCACTGGAGGCTCTTCAGCCGAGGACCATCTGGAGGAGGGCGACAGGGAATGGAGGAGGCGCGGCGCATTTAGTTTGCATGACAACACTCTAAACAGATTGGGTCTCGACTGTACGGTGGCACCTCGATGCCAAAGGATGGAGGAACGGGCAGAACCCCTGAGCTGCCATCCATCAGCAGGTAAAGTCTTGTCATGCAACTTTTTGAAAGAGAGAAAATTACATTGCAGTAAATACAAAATGTCAAAAACACAATAATTAAAAAAAAAGAAGATTCTCCGGAACGAGATAATCCTCCCAACGTACGTGAGGCTGCCAGATTTTGACTTGCTTGACGAGGCCTGCATGTCGTTGGCTCGGGCGGCAGCCTCCAGATCCACATCGCTGCGAGAACGCGTCTGCTTGCCTTTGGCTGAACCTCGCTGTGAACGCTTGCGCTCGTACACTCGTAAGCTCTCTGAGCGCCCCAGCTTACTAGAATGCCTGTCCGATGGAAGCCGAAGAATCGGTGGGACCCCGAACATCACCGAGCAACGAGGAGCAGATGGGGTGTGGTGACAGCAGCCATGCAATGGAGGAGCAGACAGATTTGGTCAGGAGATGAACGAAGGACATGAGGGAAGCAAAGACATGGAAAAGAAGGAGGACAGGGCCGAGGAGGAGGTCAAGCAGTCTGAGGCTGGGGAAGGGAGTTGGGTTGTGAGGGGGTGACGCCACGTAACACGTGTGCAGTGTATGAGGGGCAGAGCTGACCAGCGCAAGGGGTGAAGAACAGAAGCGAGGGTTTGGCAAGATCCATAGACCACCGTCTAAATGTTCACAGTGCGCGGGAGAAAGCGCCTTAGATACGGTCATCTCATGCATAACCAAAGACCATGTAAAAGCAAATAGACTGGCACTCTCCGAATTAGGATATTCCCTGATTTTAGGCTGAAACTGTCTTATACGTTGTCCATCATCCCACCACAAAACGGCCAATCACATTCAGAGCAGCACAAGTTGACTAGGATAGCTTCTGCCCATCAAAGACCAGGATAGAGCTCTAAATCCGACCAGACCCCGACAGCCAGTGACTGAAGACCCATTGGGCCGACAGCTCTTCCTCCCATTACACATGGTCGCCTGCTGAAATCCAATGTGCCCGACCCCTCTTTCCTCCGACACCCCAGGCTGAGGTTTATCCATCGTGTACGGCTAGCCTAAGGCACTCCGCTGCTCCAGAAGGAGCGGACATCATGGTATCAGAACCTGGGGCCTTCAGAGGATTTTCTGGTCCTCTGCCAGGTTGCTCTGACCTCTGATTGCTCTCCATTCATGTTCCTGCGCCTGCGGGCTCCTGCACTCGACCATATCCATTTTTGCGGTCTGCAAATCGCAGATCCGCAAAACACGGATACCAGCCGAGAGCATGCCTACGTATTTTTACTTCTCCTGCAGAAATGTCCAATGCTTGTCCGCAAAATCGACAAGAATGGGACATGTTCTATTTTTTTGTGGGGCTGTGGATGTGGAGGGAACACAGGTGCCCCATTGAGATGAATGGTCGCATCTGATCTGCAAAAAAGTGGATCAGATTCGGACCCAAAAAACGGGCGTCTGCAGGGTGATGGGGCGTTAACTTTAGGTGCCTGCAGATCCATAAGGATGTAAGGAAGCCTGTATTCTGCAAATCCCAACAGTCCTGAGCGGACGAAACTCACTTCTTCACGCAACTATATGGCCGGCATCTCACTGCAGAGGTAGGTTGGCGCAACTGTGCCCCCTAGTGGGGCAATGGTCGGGCATCTCTAAAATGCCTTATTGGGGTCTGTCCATAAACGCACCGCTGTTGTCCTGGCCTGTGCCCGGTTTTGCACCTCAGCCCCTTTCGGGTGAGCAGAGAAGAGCTGCAATACCAGTCACATCCCAAGGGCGGCGACGCAGATAGTCAACCAATTGTGGTCAACCCCTTTAACCTACCAGGGAACCTGCTCTGATCATGGGTTTCCTTCAAGATTCGCCATCCCTCACTGACCTTAAAGGGGTGTTCCCATAACCTAGAAAATGTCAGTCACTGGGGCCCCCATGAACATGAGAACAGTGGTCCCGAGCCACTAAACCACAGTGCTCGACTATCTCTGCCACCCCCATAGCGTGCACGCTCGACCACCACTGCATTCGAACTCCTCCTCATTGTGGTCGTGAAGTGATGAGGGGGCAGTACCCCCGATCTAGGGATCAGCGGGGGTCCCAGAGATCAGACATTTATAGACGATTGTGAAGAAGTTCCTTGTGACAAGACAGGTTGGTAAATAACGCCGGACCAGTTCTATCCTCACAGGCCTGGGCAGCTGGTCGGGGGCAGCAGTAAAGGCAGCGGGGGTCTGCAGATCAACAAAGGGAGGAGAGGGGGAAAGTGGGCGCAGGGTGTAATACTTAGCCAGGCTCTATAACAAGCCGCTAGCAAATCTCCCGGGAACATGCACTGACCTTTTCTTCCGTCTGTGAACAGAGCAGGATAGGGTTAAATCATTCCATGCAAACGCCCTACGATAAGCACTGGAAGCTCAGCAGACGAGGGCGCCACATCCATGAACAGGACCACGGCCTTCACGTGACCTGAGCCGCGACAACACAGGACCTGAAGCATGACGGACACAGCAGACTGCACAGATCTACGCCCAATACAAGGCTGGACCGAGACAAGGCAAAGGGGGAAGACGTGGACTGTAGACGCGTCACGTGGACTGCAGAGCAAACAGGACGGACGCGTCACGTGGATTGCAGAGCAAACAGGACGGACGCGTCACGTGGACTGCAGAGCAAACAGGACGGACGCGTCACGTGGACCCCAGAGAAAACATGACGGACGCGTCACGGGGACCCCAGATCAAACAGGATGGACGCGTTACATGGACCCCAGAGCAAACAGGACGGACGCATCACGTGGACTGCAGAGTAAACTGGATGGAAGCGTCACATGGTCTGCAGAGCAAACAGGACGGACGAGTCACGTGGACCGCAGAGCACACAGGACGACGCGTCACGTGGACTGCAGAACAAACAGGATGGACGCGCCACGTGGCGCACACAGGAAACAGGACGGACGCGTCACGTGAACCCCAGAGCAAACAGGACGGACGCGTCACGTGGACCCCAGAGAAAACAGGACGGACACGTCACGTGGACTGCAGGGCAAACAGGACGGACCCATCAAGTGAACGGCATCCAGCGGCTGGAGGAGTCAGGGACCACAGGTGGCCGAGTTGCAGCTGGATTTTCGGCTTTCTTCATGTAACGTGTTGCAGGAGCCCAGCACAGACTCCTTTCATGGACCGGTGGAAGATCTGGAGCTGCCTGAGCCGTCGGGTGGAGTAAACTTCAGGGAGCGCACGTACACAGAGCCCACGAGGGGTGACATTTCTTCCAAAGCAGACAGACAAGGTAAAAGCAGATGGCGCGGCCATTGACTTGGATAGTATTTGCAAAGGTGAGGAAACCATCAGGAGGCAGGGAATGCTTACATGGCAGGGCAGCAGGAACTGGGAGACATGGGGTCGCGGCTACGCTGGCATTGGACTACCTGAGGCTTCTTACCTGTCGTTCTCGGCAATGTCTTCCTGTTGTTCTGTCGGGTAGAACTCTGTGGTCGGAGAACCTTTGGACACGTCAGTGACATCAAGAGAAGACGTCCCATCAGACACTGGAAGGGGAAGAAACACGCAAGATATGTGCAAAAATGTAAGCAGAGGGACAAGCCCAACCACAGACCTATCGGCAGCTTCATACACTGGGAGATCCTCCCAGGAGAGCGTCAGCAGGTAGGGAAAGAGTCCTGCAGCCCGATGTGACTGACCTGTGTCACTGTCGCTGGGCTCGCTGGGTGGTGGGTGTATAGTCACAGAGACTCCCGGGTCAGGACTGTCGATGGTGGTCTTGGGCTTCACTGTGTTGCTGTCGCTTCGGTCAAAGTTCCTCTGCCCATGACTGAACTTCCTCTCGGGAACGGCCGGCTTATCAGCTGAGGGAGCAGAACGAGGGGCGTCAGACAAAACCATACTAAAAATTCCAAACATTACCCCCCGTCCTCGTGCCCAAAGAGAAACCAAATATGGTTAGTAGGTGAGGTAATAAAGGGGGTCTCTGCCCGCTCCGGGGGTGGGGGGCTCTTGAAAGCCACAGTCCCATCAAACAGTATTCATGATCTAGGGGACCGAAGTCATGCATCCCACATTGCTCTCGCCAAAGAAGGGCGCTAAATTTCCTCAAGAGCGGGGTAAAGGTTTTCAGACTGTTGGGGGCGTGCTCTGCTGGATTCATGAGGGGCGTGCTCTGCAAGACGTGAAGTCAGCACACTGTGCAATCGAACACCAGTCTAATTACCCCCCCGGAATACAACCACGGTTTTGAGCTCTTGGTGTACTTGGTTTGACCGGGACAATCTGCTGGTTTCTGGGACTGAGGCTTTACACATAGGGCGGTATTTAAAACTCGTCCGGTCATCAACAGGTTAAGTGCATTAGTCAGAAGTGGCCCCCATGCTGCAAACCAACCCCCCCCCCCTTTGGTGAAGGTTTTGTACATTCCATCATGCGTCTGGTTGAGTGGAGCTAGAGACATGGTGAGAGGAGGAGGATGAAGATGAGGAGCAGGAGGTGGAGGAGGAGGATGAAGATGAGGAGCAGGAGGTGGAGGAGGATGAAGATGAGGAGCAGGAGGTGGAGGAGGAGGATGAAGATGAGAAGCAGGAGGTGGAGGAGGAGGATGAAGATGAGAAGCAGGAGGTGGAGGAGGAGGATGAAGATGAGAAGCAGGAGGTGGAGGAGGAGGATGAAGATGAGGAGCAGGAGGTGGAGGAGGAGGATGAAGATGAGAAGCAGGAGGTGGAGGAGGAGGATGAAGATGAGAAGCAGGAGGTGGAGGATGAAGATGAGAAGCAGGAGGTGGAGGATGAAGATGAGGAGCAGGAGGTGGAGGATGAAGATGAGGAAAAGAAGGAGCAGGAGGAATGGTACCTTCAGCCTCAACCTTTGTCGGTCTGGTCTCAACATCTGTGAAAAACACAGGAGGAGCAGAGAGGAGAAAAACAAAAAACAAGCCATGAAGGTGAGCCGGGATGAGAGAGCGCCACCCGCCACCCTGCGCGCCCACAGCAATGCGGTGGAGCCGTCAGTGTGCACAGCCGAGGAGCACCCTGCCTCCTTCACTGTGCACCACACCGGACCACAGAGAGAGAAGCCGTCGCCTCTCCTGACATGTCTGCTGCAGTGAAACAACACAGGAACAGTCATTCCTCTGTTGTTCCTCCTGGAAACAGATGTGTAACTTGGCAAGTGGGTGTTACCACTGTCAATAGGGAGCGCCTACACCTTCCGCAATCAGTGCTGACTGTGTAGGGACACACCCAGTGGTCAATTTATTAACACATTTCCAGGAGGAGTAACAGAGGAATTGGAAAATGCAGAATTGTAAGCAATGAGGCTCCTGTTATTTTATGGGGAATACAAGTATTTTGTAAATCAGACATGTCCGGAGAGAGGACGCGTCCACCATGAAGACCAAAAAATCACCAGTGAACTCCACCCTGAGCGTCAGCTCCCCTGCTATTCAGTCTCACTGGGTGACGACCACTGCGGCTGCCCCAGCAGGTGTTGTCAGAGAAATACATCACCTCAATATAACTCATGTCACAAGGTGACTGCGCCGGCGGCCACATTGGGTGTCACCCAGCTTTTCCAGAAATAGAGAGCAGCTGAAGACATAACGTTACTGGTGATTTTCTGGTCATGAACGCCGCCATGCACGAGCGCCACAGAATCCGAAAGAGGAGAGCGAGGGGGATGGAGGCCGCACAGAGGAGCCGCAGGGAAGCGGGGGAGGGGATAACTGCTAAAACAGGCCGTGCTTAGTATTGCAGTCACATTCACTGAAATGGGGTTGAGCTGTATGTACACAGTGACTGCACCAGCAGAATAGTGAGTGCAGCTCTGGAGTATAATACAGGATGTAACTCAGGATCAGTACAGGATAAGTAATGTATGTACACAGTGACTGTACCAGCAGAATAGTGAGTGCAGCTCTGGAGTATAATACAGGATGTAACTCAGGATTGATACAGGATAAGTAATGTAATGTATGTACACAGTGACTGCACCAGCAGAATAGTGAGTGCAGCTCTGGAGTATAATACAGGATGTAACTCAGGATCAGTACAGGATAAGTAAGGTATGTACACAGTGACTGTACCAGCAGAAGTGTGAGTGCAGCTCTGGAGTATAATACAGGATGTAACTCAGGATCAGTACAGGATAAGTAATGTAATGTATGTACACAGTGACTGCACCAGCAGAATAGTGAGTGCAGCTCTGGAGTATGATACAGGATGTAACTCAGGATCAGTACAGGATAAGTAATGTATGTACACAGTGACTGCACCAGCAGAATAGTGAGTGCAGCTCTGGAGTATAATACAGGATGTAACTCCAGGATCAGTACAGGATAAGTAATGTATGTACACAGTGACTGCACCAGCAGAATAGTGAGTGCAGCTCTGGAGTATAATACAGGATGTAACTCAGGATCAGTACAGGATAAGTAATGTATGTATACAGTGACTGCACCAGCAGAATAGTGAGTGCAGCTCTGGAGTATAATACAGGATGTAACTCAGGATCAGTACAGGATAAGTAATGTATGTACACAGTGACTCCACCAGCAGAATAGTGAGTGCAGCTCTGGAGTATAATACTGGATGTAACTCAGGATCAGTACCAGGTAAGAAATGTATGTACACAGTGACTGCCCCAGCAGAATAGTGAGTGCAGCTCTGGAGTATAATACAGGATGAAACTCAGGATCAGTACAGGATACGTAATGTAATGTATGTACACAGTGACTGCACCAGCAGAATAGTGAGTGCAGCTCTGGAGTATAATACAGGATGAAACTCAGGATCAGTACAGGATACGTAATGTATGTACACAGTGACTGCACCAGCAGAATAGTGAGTGCAGCTCTGGAGTATAATACAGGATGTAACTCAGGATCAGTACAGGATAAGTAATGTATGTACACAGTGAGTGCAGCTCTGGAGTATAATACAGGATGTAACTCAGGATCAGTACAGGATAAGTAATGTATGTACACAGTGACTGCAACAGCAGAATAGTGAGTGCAGCTCTGGAGTATAATGCAGGATGTAACTCAGGATCAGTACAGGATAAGTAATGTATGTACACAGTGTCTGCACCAGCAGAATAGTGAGTGCAGCTCTGGAGTATAATACAGGATAAGTAATGTAATGTATGTACACAGTGACTCCACCAGCAGAATAGTGAGAGGGGGATGGAGGCAGCACAGATGAGCCGCAGGGAAGTGGGGGAGAGGATAACCCGGGATCGGCAAGCAGGCCCAGCATAGAACAGCCAGAAGACCTAAGTTAAAGAGCATCTTGGACAATCCCAATTCCCT
Organism: Bufotes viridis; assembly: GCA_033119425.1. Classification (NCBI taxonomy): domain Eukaryota; kingdom Metazoa; phylum Chordata; class Amphibia; order Anura; family Bufonidae; genus Bufotes; species Bufotes viridis. The sequence continues at coordinate 597,527,927 of CM065590.1, read as the reverse complement.
TTAAGGCATGAAGCGCTCCCCTCGCCAGGGCAGATGGGTGATTTGCATTTTGGGAAGTGTGTTCCTTGCACTATGCAACGTATAATCATCTCATGTAAGGAAAACTGCAGGAGGAGGGGCGCCTGTCAACAAGCTTGCTGACTGTTTCAAGTGACAACCAGCAAAACTGTGACTGCAGGAGAATAATAAGGGGTGTCTTATGTATTTATACATATTTGGGATGTGCCCGGGGTCTCTCCGCATTGGAGCATGGATATAGGGGGAGGGGTGTCGTCATGCGAGACGGGATTGTCCAAACCAGCCTTTTAAGGGGTCGGTAAGAAATTAGAAAAACACAATTTCCAGGAACAGCTCCACTGTGTGGCCATGACCGGTACTGCAGCTGAGTAAGGAGAGAAACCGGGCCGCGCAATATAATATACATGTCACACGCTCGCTTCATATGTAAACCACCAGAGACGTCACGCATCGCCCTGTACTCACTGTGCGGGGTCTCATTGCGGTTCCAGATGCTGAAGGGCTTCTTAGGTTTCAAGGTCTCGTCTGGCTTCTTCGCAGACACCTAGAAAGAGGGAAGACACTGAGGACGAGACAGCGGCAAAGACGGTGACGAACCAAAGGACTAGAAGACAAAGTGAGCTCTGCTACATCCGTACAGATGTCAGGGAATGACGCCATGCTGACTGGCAGGAGACGGGCTCGTTACATGAGAGAGCGGCTGGCACACTGTAACGAATCCTGCACCTGGTTTAGTTTAACATGGTGCGGAGGTAAAAAAAAAAAAAATTGTTCCCATTCACTGACAGCAAGCAGAGATCTTAAACATACTGAGAAATCCCCTCCAAAAATGATAAAACGGCTGTAATACGCGGCCGACTATAATGGGTCACTCACCATTTTCCTGAAGAAGCCGCTTTTGGATTTTTTGCTATCCGCCACCTTGGTCTTCACCCCGATGTGCTTCATGTAGGCGGCGATGGCGTGGACGATGGCAGAACTGCAGCGACAAGAATCACAAGGCCCGATGACCTCAGAGAACCACAGGCGGCATGCCCGAACCTAACCCCGTCACCGCGCCTCATCTTCTCCCCCAATCACTGCCGGAAGGGAGAGCCGCCCACAAAGCGCAGCTCTCACTCCTGCGGAACTGGAGCGGCATGTAATACCACGCTTCTCCAGGAGGGGCGCTGCAGGGGTAATGTGCGGCTCCTGACTGGTATAGCAGCTCAACCCCATTTCAGTGATTGTGACTGCAATACCAAGCACGGCCTGTGGTCAACAGTGGCGCTATTTCTAATCAGAGACAATTATTATAACGAGTGGGCCGAGCCGAGATTTCTCCTAGGATTCACCGGAGCGCGGTGTCTGCGGAGCGATTATCCCGGGGGCTGCACGGAGTTCATAGTACCCACAGACGGTCAGGAGCACATTACCTTTTCTCCTCGTCCGACGAGATGTTTGGGCTGTAAAAAGAAGAAGAACCCGTCAGCGACCACCATACAGCACCAGGTGTCAGTACCGCCCTCTGAACCATTCAGAGGAAATACTAATACAGGCATCCTCAAACTGCGGCCCTCCAGATGTTGTAAAACTACAACTCCCAGCATGCCCAGACAACCTACAGCTATCAGGCTACAGCAGGGCATGGTGGGAATTGTAGTTTTACAACATCTGGAGGGCCGCAGTTTGAGGATGCCTGTACTAATAGAACAGTGAGTGCAGCTCTGGAGTATAATACAGGATGTAACTCAGGATCAGTACAGGATAAGTAATGTATGTACACAGTGACTGCACCAGCAGAATAGTGAGTGCAGCTCTGGAGTATAATACAGGATGTAACTGAGGATCAGTGCAGGATAAGTAATGTATGTACACAGTGACTGCACCAGCAGAATAGTGAGTGCAGCTCTGGAGTATAATACAGGATAAGTAATGTATATACATTTCAGAACTTCTTCCACCTTTAATGTGACCTATAAACTGTACCACTCAATTGAAAAACAAACTGAAATCTTTTAGGTGGAGGGAAGAAAAAAAAAAAAACTAAAATAATGTGGTTGCATAAGTGTGCACACCCTCTTATAACTGGGGGTGTAGCTGTGTTCAGAGTCCTGTTAATAGGAGTCAGCATACACCGCCATCATTTACAGCCTCTGATTAACCCCAGATAAAGTTCCGCTGCTCTCGTTGGTCTTTCCGGATATTTCTCAGTCGCCTCCCACAGCAGAAGCCACGGTCCACGGAGAGCGTCCAAAGCATCAGAGGATCTCATTGTTAGAAGGGATCAGTCAGGAGAAGGGGACAGAAGAATCTCCCAGGCATAAGATCTACCATGGAACACAGTGGAGACCGTCATCATCAAGGGAGAAAATATGGCCCAACAGGGACATCACCAAGAACTGGACGTCCCTCCGAAACTGATGAAAAGACGAGAAGAGAACTGGTCCGGGAGGCGACCAAGAGGCCGACAGCGACATTACAGGAGCGGCAGGAATATCCGGCGAGTACCGGCCGTGTGGTCCATGTGACAACAATCTCCGTATTCTTCATATGTCCGGGCTATGGGGGAGAGCGGCGAGACCAAGGCCTCTTCTTACCAAGAAGAACATCCAGGCCCGGCTACTGCAGAAACCCATCTGAAGTCTCCCAGAAGCCTGTGGGGAAAGGGGTTATGTCTGAGGAAACCAAGGGGAACTTACTGTCCATAATTCCAGAACCCCCCTGCCCATCCCCAGAAGAGCCCCCTCCCCCCACAGTGAAGGCATGGCGGGGGCAGCATCAGGCTGCGGGGCTGGTCTTCTTCAGCTGGAACTGGGGCCTTAGATAAGAGGGAATTATGGACAGTCCCAAATACCATCAATATTGGCCCAAAACCTTCCGGCTTCTGCTAGAAAGCTGAACATGAGGAGGAACTACATCTCTCAGCAGGACAACGACCCAAAGCATCATCCAAATCACCAAAGCAATGGCTTCACCAGAAGAAGAGTAAAGGAAGGGCCCAGCCCGAGCCCGGACCTGAATCCGAGTGACAATCTGTGGGGTGATCTGAAGAGGGGCGTGCCCAGGAGACGCCCTCGCAATCTGACAGATGTGGAGTCACAATGTGCCGTGCTGATAGACTGCTACCCAAAAAGACTGAGTGCTGCAACAAAGTATTAGTTTAAGGGTGTACACACCTATGCAACCATATTTTTTCTTCCCTTTACCTAAAAGATTTCAGTTTGTTTTTCAATTGAGTTGTACAGTTTATAGATCACATTAAAGGTGGAAACAGTTCAGAAATGATTTATCTTTGTCTCCTTTTTTACAGCACAGAAACCTGACATTTTAACAGGGGTGTGTAGACTTTTTATATCCATTGTATGTACACAGTGACTGCTCCAGCAGAATAGTGAGTGCAGCTCTGGAGTATAATACAGGATAATTGCATTTAGAAAACAAATTATATGGAGTTGGAAAACCACTCTCAGGGGCTGCCACATGTACAGAATACTCTGGGGGAGCGGGTAACACTGCTTAGTATCCCCATAACTATATTTACTGAAGTAATGTGATCCAAGAGACAAGCTGGGGACACTGGGAATTAATGGAGAGCAGCTCATATGATTCCTGCGCAGGGCTCCTCTGTCTACACCTGACCCCCGGGGGGCTCTATAGTGAGCGGCCCATATGATTCCTGCGCAGGGGTCCTCTGTCTACACCTGACCCCGGGGGGCTCTATAGTGAGCAGCTCATATGATTCCTGCGCAGGGGTCCTCTGTCTACACCTGACCTCCCGGGGGGCTCTATAGTGAGCGGCCCATATGATTCCTGCGCAGGGCTCCTCTGTCTACACCTGACCCCCGGGGGGCTCTATAGTGAGCAGCCCATATGATTCCTGCGCAGGGGTCCTCTGTCTACACCTGACCCCCAGGGGGGGCTCTATAGTGAGCAGCCCATATGATTCCTGCGCGAGGGTCCTCTGTCTACACCTGACCCCCGGGGGGCTCTATAGTGAGCGGCCCATATGATTCCTGCGCAGGGCTCCTCTGTCTACACCTGACCCCTGGGGGGCTCTATAGTGAGCAGCTCATATGATTCCTGCGCAGGGGTCCTCTGTCTACACCTGACCCCCGGGGGGCTCTATAGTGAGCGGCCCATATGATTCCTGCGCAGGGGTCCTCTGTCTACACCTGACCCCCGGGGGCTCTATAGTGAGCGGCCCATATGATTCCTGCGCAGGGTCCTCTGTCTACACCTGACCCGGGGCTCTATAGTGAGCGGCCCATATGATTCTCGCAGGGGTCCTCTGTCTACACCTGACCCCCGGGGGCTCTATAGTGAGCAGCCCATATGATTCCTGCGCAGGGGTCCTCTGTCTACACCTGACCCCGGGGGCTCTATAGTGAGCGGCCCATATGATTCCTGCGCAGGGGTCCTCTGTCTACACCTGACCCCGGGGGCTCTATAGTGAGCGGCCCATATGATTCCTGCGCAGGGCTCCTCTGTCTACACCTGACCCCGGGGCTCTATAGTGAGCGGCCCATATGATTCCTGCGCAGGGGTCCTCTGTCTACACCTGACCCCGGGGGCCTCTATAGTGAGCAGCCCATATGATTCCTGCGCAGGGGTCCTCTGTCTACACCTGACCCCAGGGGCTCTATAGTGAGCGGCCCATATGATTCCTGCGCAGGGGTCCTCTGTCTACACCTGACCCCCAGGGGCTCTATAGTGAGCAGCCCATATGATTCCTGCGCAGGGGTCCTCTGTCTACACCTGACCCCTGGGGCTCTATAGTGAGCGGCCCATATGATTCCTGCGCAGGGGTTCTCTGTCTACACCTGACCCCCGGGGGGCTCTATAGTGAGCAGCTCATATGATTCCTGCGCAGGGGTCCTCTGTCTACACCTGACCCCGGGGGGGCTCTATAGTGAGCGGCCCATATACTGTTCTTGCGCAGGGGTCCTCTGTCTACACCTGACCCCCAGGGGGCTCTATAGTGAGCAGCCCATATTATTCCTGCGCAGGCGTCCTCTGTCTACACCTGATCCAGGGGGGCTCTATAGGGAGCAGCTCATATGATTCCTGCGCAGGGCTCCTCTTTCTACACCTGACCCCCAGGGGGCTCTATAGTGAGCGGCCCATATGATTCCTGCGCAGGGGTTCTCTGTCTACACCTGATCCAGGGGGGCTCTATAGTGAGCGGCCCATATGATTCCTGCGCAGGGGTCCTCTGTCTACACCTGATCCAGGGGGGCTCTATAGTGAGCGGCCCATATTATTCCTGCGCAGGGGTCCTCTGTCTACACCTGATCCAGGGGGGCTCTATAGTGAGCGGCCCATATACTGTTCTTGCGCAGGGGTCCTCTGTCTACACCTGACCCCCGGGGCTCTATAGTGAGCGGCCCATATTATTCCTGCGCAGGGGTCCTCTGTCTACACCTGATCCCCAGGGGGCTCTATAGTGAGCGGCCCATATTATTCCTGCGCAGGGGTCCTCTGTCTACACCTGATCCAGGGGGGCTCTATAGTAAGCGGCCCATATTATTCCTGCGCAGGGTTCCTCTGTCTACACCTGATCCAGGGGGGCTCTATAGTGAGCGGCCCATATATGCAGAGGTTGAAAACATCATATACCTGATATACCTCACAGCGGAGGATCTGTCACAACTGCATCCAGTGTAAACAATCTTCAGTGCAGATCTCTCCTGCCCTGAAAATTTGTTACAATGTATCAGTGCAGGTAAAATGTATCAGCCTGGATTTCCGGCTCACATAAGATGGTCTAGACTGGATACAATTGTAACAAACTCTCTGCAGTGAGAAATATTAGGTCTGCCTGGGGTTTCAGCCTCTGGATGTAAACAAAACCTTGCTGACTGACAGCAAGCACAGGTCTTGAAAATGAACTAAAATACAAAGTAAATGAGAAAGCTGCAGAATTTTTCTGTGCAGGAATACCAGGTGAAAGCCCCCACAAGTATACTACCCCTGCGAGTCTGGTGGTCAGTGACTGCTCCTCTATAAATCCCATTAAAAGAAAAGCATAATGAGAAGTAAAGTGAAAACTGCCTCCGCAAGCTCTGTGTGCCCATCCCCTGCCCAAGGAACTCACCCACAGAATATCATATTTAGGGAGTGTGAGGTGGGCACAGGCGGTGCTGCTGATCATGGTATGAGCCGCTTCTACAAGGGTCTCCACTCCAGAGTCAGTGAATGGAGACAATGGGGAGAGTGCTGCCTTATATACCCGCCTCGCAGCAGATGATGCAACCCACAGAAAGACTGGGGCACAGATGTTCCGTGTTAGGGAACGCAGACTGCAGATACTTCCCAAGACCACTTCCTGCCCATTAACCCTCTGCGTGTCAGAAGCTCTGGGGTTTGTGCCTTCGGTAAGGTCGGGGTGACAGGCAGTGAATGGGTTAAGGAGAGGGTGATGCAGAGACGGTTCCCAGAGGGGCCTGGGTTAATGAAGGGTCCTGGCGTTCCCAGCCTGCAGCAGAGTTATATATAGAAGCCCATCTGGGCTGTGGGACGTCGCCCCTCACACCAGGGGCTGAGAACGGGATAGCAGAGGCGACTGTGCGCAGCTACAGATGGACAAATCTTATACTCTACAACTGAGCGCTTTCCAGTAAAACTACAACTCCCAGCATGCTCTGACTGTATGCGGCACAGGAAAAGGCATGGCCACCGGAGTATGGACTGCAGCTAATGAGGCACAAATCATAGTGCAGATTAATGGAATAGTCACAGAGCATGGAAAACAGGAGGGGTGCAGGGGCATGCCCTGGTAGAGGGTGGCATGAGGGCACAACGGACACTGGAGCAAGGAACGTGGGCACAACGGCCAGTGCAGCATCATGGATGTATGGTAGGCAGCGTCACAAGTGACAGAAGGACCCATCCTGCAGGGCAGCCAGGAACATGACAAACATGGCATCAAGCAGTAGGGGGCGTGACAGGCACTGCAACAAGCGGCGTGGTAGAGTGACAGGCACTGCAGCAAGCGGCGTGGTAAAGTGACAGGCGCTGCAGCAAGCGGCATGGTAGAGTAAGAGGCTCTGCATCAAGCGGCGTGGCAGTGACCGGCACTGCAGCAAGTGGTATGGTAAAGTAAGAGGCGCTGCAGAAAGCGGAGTGGTAGAGTAAGAGGTGCTGCAGAAAGCTGAGTGGTAGAGTAAGAGGTGCTGCAGAAAGCGGAGTGGTAGAGTAAGAGGAGCTGCAGAAAGCGGAGTGGTAGAGTAAGAGGCGCTGCAGAAAGCGGAGTGGTAGAGTAAGAGGCGCTGCAGAAAGCGGAGTGGTAGAGTAAGAGGTGCTGCAGAAAGCGGAGTGGTAGAGTAAGAGGTGATGCAGAAAGCGGAGTGGTAGAGTAAGAGGTGATGCAGAAAGCGGAGTGGTAGAGTAAGAGGTTCTGCAGAATGCGGAGTGGTAGAGTAAGAGGAGTTGGAGAAAGCGGAGTGGTAGAGTAAAAGGAGCTGCAGAAAGCGGAGTGGTAGAGTAAGAGGAGCTGCAGAAAGCGGAGTGGTAGAGTAAGAGGAGCTGCAGAAAGCGGAGTGGTAGAGTAAGAGGAGCTGCAGAAAGCGGAGTGGTAGAGTAAGAGGAGCTGCAGAAAGCGGAGTGGTAGAGTAAGAGGTTCTGCAGAAAGCGGAGTGGTAGAGTAAGAGGTGCTGCAGAAAGCGGAGTGGTAGAGTAAGAGGAGCTGCAGAAAGCGGAGTGGTAGAGTAAGAGGTTCTGCAGAAAGCGGAGTGGTAGAGTAAAAGGAGCTGCAGAAAGCGGAGTGGTAGAGTAAGAGGTGCTGCAGAAAGCGGAGTGGTAGAGTAAGAGGTGCTGCAGAAAGCTGAGTGGTAGAGTAAGAGGTGCTGCAGAAAGCGGAGTGGTAGAGTAAGAGGAGCTGCAGAAAGCGGAGTGGTAGAGTAAGAGGTGCTGCAGAAAGCTGAGTGGTAGAGTAAGAGGTGCTGCAGAAAGCGGAGTGGTAGAGTAAGAGGAGCTGCAGAAAGCGGAGTGGTAGAGTAAGAGGTGCTGCAGAAAGCGGAGTGGTAGAGTAAGAGGTGCTGCAGAAAGCGGAGTGGTAGAGTAAGAGGTGCTGCAGAAAGCGGAGTGGTAGAGTAAGAGGTTCTGCAGAAAGCGGAGTGGTAGAGTAAGAGGAGTTGGAGAAAGCGGAGTGGTAGAGTAAAAGGAGCTGCAGAAAGCGGAGTGGTAGAGTAAGAGGTGCTGCAGAAAGCGGAGTGGTAGAGTAAGAGGAGCTGCAGAAGCGGAGTGGTAGAGTAAGAGAGCTGCAGAAAGCGGAGTGGTAGAGTAAGAGGTTCTGCAGAAAGCGGAGTGGTAGAGTAAGAGGTGCTGCAGAAAGCGGAGTGGTAGAGTAAGAGGAGCTGCAGAAAGCGGAGTGGTAGAGTAAGAGGTTCTGCAGAAAGCGGAGTGGTAGAGTAAGAGGAGCTGCAGAAAGCGGAGTGGTAGAGTAAGAGGTGCTGCAGAAAGCGGAGTGGTAGAGTAAGAGGTGCTGCAGAAAGCTGAGTGGTAGAGTAAGAGGTGCTGCAGAAAGCGGAGTGGTAGAGTAAGAGGAGCTGCAGAAAGCGGAGTGGTAGAGTAAGAGGTGCTGCAGAAAGCTGAGTGGTAGAGTAAGAGGTGCTGCAGCAAGCAGCATGGTGGCACTACAGCAAGGAACATTGGGGAGTGGCAAACATTCAGGAACAGGCGTGGAGCACAGTGCGCACTGCAGTGACTGAATGGTTGAGCACAGGCAGGACAGTAAGAAGCCTGGGAGAGCAATGGATGTGGTAGAAGGTGGCATGAGGGCGCACTGACAAGGGGCACGTTTGGCGGTGGCGCGTTATTCCAATAAAACTGAGCGCTCACTGGTGCGTCCGTCAGGTGGTCTGCTTAGGGTCTGTCTGAGCCATGTTTTTGGCTTCGCCACATGTATTTTGGGGGTACTCACTGCATGTCATCCAGCTTCCCCAGCAGACGCTCCGCCAGCTGCTTCTCTTTGGACTGTAAGATGTATCTGTCATTGGTCCTGTACGACTCCAGCTCGCTCAGCTCCAGCTCTCCAGGGGTCATGCCAAGTACCCGTTTGGTCCTACATAACGAATGCAGAGGAAGTGTCAGCAACTACAGCACAGTGTGTACAGGGACAGAAGGTCTGCCGCCAAAAATAACACTGATCCGAAGCAGAGGCACTGCCAGAACATTAAAGGAGACCACCTTATGTGTAAAGGGGTCCGAGGAGGGGGGAGGCGGAGGGGTCCGAGGAGGGGGGAGGCGGAGGGGTCCGAAGAGGGGGGAGGCGGAGGGGTCCGAGGAGGGGGGAGGCGGAGGGGTCCGAAGAGGGGGGAGGCGGAGGGGTCCGAAGAGGGGGGAGGCGGAGGGGTCCGAAGAGGGGGGAGGCGGAGGGGTCCGAAGAGGGGGTAGGCGGAGGGGTCCGAAGAGGGGGTAGGCGGAGGGGTCCGAAGAGGGGGGAGGCGGAGGGGTCCGAAGAGGGGGTAGGCGGAGGGGTCCGAAGAGGGGGGAGGCGGAGGGGTCCGAAGAGGGGGGAGGCAGAGGGGTCAGGGGACCCCCGACTCCCCTGATGAACCATGCGGGTGGGATCACGGACACTTCGTAGCGACACTTACCTGAAATCTTCCAGCTGCCGGCAGATCTCTGGGATCTGATGACTCTGGATCTCGGTTATGTATTTCTTCAGCGTGTCGTCCTGGATGAGGTCTAACCTCGTGCGATCTGTGAAGGAGGACAATCACCGTCAGAACCACATCTTACTCATCACTAAAGGAAATCATTAGGCCCTGGGAAAACAGTTTGCAGGCCCTGTAATGGCAACCATGTCTGTAGTTCAAAGCTAGGAAAGGAGGGGTTAGGGATATAGGTGAGGATTGAAAGGGTTAAGTTTTCTGGAAGTAGCAGGAAATAAACTTCTGCTGTTCCCATTAGAATAGGGGTGAATTGGTGAATGTTCTCTGAACTGCACTACCACATGTGACCAGGAGATGGCGCCATCTGTGCACAGCTCTATAGAGGGAGGAGACAGGAAAAGCGTACGCGGCGGTTCTCAGCGTCTCCGCTGAGTGATTGTGCCTCAGACTAGGGCGTCCTCACCGCAGAAATACAGGGGAAAGCAGAGAGGCGGCTGCAGCAGGAAGAACAGCATCAGACAGCATCTCACCGACCAGAAAGAAGTCCTAATCCAAAATAGGACATCAGTCTTAAAGGGCAACTCCACCCAAAACGGACACTGTGGTCTTATTTAATTAGGGCAAGCTAAGTTACTAGTGGAGGGGTCCTAGGTTCAGGATCGCTGTCTGGTGTCGCTCGGGAGGACCCGAGTTAGAGGACGGTACATTGATTTCAATGGGAACTGTGTAATACATAATTTTCCCTGAAGGGGCGCTGCAGGTGAAATGAGCACTTGCTTCGGGATTCTTCAGCGTCCTCTCAGCCTCCATTGATGGCCGCGGCTAGTGGTGTTCATTGAAGGGAGAGGTGCGAGGGCACCACAGGCCACCACGAGGTCAGTGCCCTTGTCACATAACACTGAGACCTCTGCCCGACACCCAGGCACCCATACATTGGGGTATATAGCCACATAATGACCTTTTTCTGATCTGTGTGTCAGTATATTCTGCATCACATTCTATTCCTGACTTCTACAAGTGAGAATAGTTTATCATCATGTTCTCCACCTTCTGTATACATGCATCCAGGTCAGCAGGATCAACCCCATTAAACCATAATAGCTGATAAGAACAATACCCTTATTATGGCTCTTTGTGGCCCCATTACTGAGAATATAGATATAACTTGAGCACCAAGAGGCTGGCCAGAGTCCTCGGAGCATCCGTTTGTTACACCCCCTTCAGCTTCAGCCCCTTCTTCTGGATAGACAGGGCTAGTCTTAGAGTGCCTGCTGCTCTCCTGGTGCCAAGACCTGTATTCTCCTGCCTGTGCTGCAGGATACCACCCTGGGTGACAAACAATATGGCCGACGGGTCCAGAGACCTGACTCATCAGACATCCAGAGGGCGCCGCTGATCAGGGGTCATTTCAGGATCATGATATTAACAATATTTAAAATCCTCTGCAATCTCTAGAGGGTCCACACCCCCCAAATAAGAACTCACCCAGTTCAAAGGACACGCTACTCGGAATTGGGACCCGCAAAACCTGTAGGGAAGAAAGAAGCGATAAGAGCGGAGGAGTCGACACCAGGAGCTGCAGACGCTCAGGAATGCCTGAGTCACAGGAGAACAACGCAGAGATCTGCCCCGGGGCTGATGTTTGTACAAGAGCTGCAATCACTATCAGCAGCCGACGAAGAGGTGCTCCAAGAATCACACGATTAATGGGCCCGTCACCTCTACACAGCGGAGGCAGAGCTGCCAGGAGGAGAAGCCGCATCACTATCTAATGAAGTGAATCTCCGCATCCCAACACCAGGCGGTTTAATGTCACCTAAAGAGGTTCTGCCCTAATTTAGAAATAAGACTTAGTATGATATCGGAGCGCCAGTTCTATATATCTGTATGTAATAGGTTCCTGAGCTCCCTCTAGTGGTGGCTGTATATATCTGTATATAGTAATCTCCTGAGCTCCCTCTAGTGGTGGCTGTATATATCTGTATGTAGTAATGTCCTGAGCTCCTCTAGTGGTGGCTGTATATATCTGTATGTAGTAATCTCCTGAGCTCCCTCTAGTGGTGGCTGTATATATCTGTATGTAGTAATCTCCTGAGCTCCCTCTAGTGGTGGCTGTATATATCTGTATGTAGTAATCTCCTGAGCTCCATCTAGTGGTGGCTGTATATAGTAATCTCCTGAGCTCCCTCTAGTGGTGGCAGTATATATCTGTATGTAGTAATCTCCTGAGCTCCCTCTAGTGGTGGCTGTGTATATCTGTATGTAGTAATCTCCTGAGCTCCCTCTAGTGGTGGCTGTATATATCTGTATGTAGTAATCTCCTGAGCTCCCTCTAGTGGTGGCTGTATATATCTGTATGTAGTAATCTCCTGAGCTCCCTCTAGTGGTGGCTGTATATATCTGTATGTAGTAATCTCCTGAGCTCTCTCTAGTGATGGCTGTATATATCTGTATGTAGTAATCTCCTGAGCTCCCTCTAGTGGTGGATGTATAATCTGTATGTAGTAATCTCCTGAGCTCCCTCTAGTGGTGGCTGTATATATCTGTATGTAGTAATCTTCTGAGCTCTCTCTAGTGATGGCTGTATATATCTGTATGTAGTAATCTCCTGAGCTCCCTCTAGTGGTGGCTGTATATATCAGTATGCAGTAATCTCCTGAGCTCCCTCTAGTGGGGGCTGTATATATTTGTATGTAGTAATCTCCTGAGCTCCCTCTAGTGGTGGCTGTATATCTCTGTATATAGTAATCTCCTGAGCTCCCTCTAGTGGTGGCTGTATATATCTGTATGTAGTAATCTCCTGAGCTCCCTGTAGTGGTGGCTGTATATATCTGTATGTAGTAATCTCCTGAGCTCCCTCTAGTGGTGGCTGTATATATCTGTATGTAGTAATCTCCTGAGCTCCCCCTAGTGGTGACTGTATATATCTGTATGTAGTAATCTCCTGAGCTCCCTGTAGTGGTGGCTGTATATATCTGTATGTAGTAATCTCCTGAGCTCCCTCTAGTGGTGGCTGTAAAATATCTGTATGTAGTAATCTCCTGAGCTCCCTCTAGTGGTGGCTGTGTATATATCTGTATGTAGTAATCTCCTGAGCTCCCTCTAGTGGTGGCTGTGTATATATCTGTATGTAGTAATCTCCTGAGCTCCCTCTAGTGGTGGCTGTATATTTCTGTATGTAGTAATCTCCTGAGCTCCCTCTAGTGGTGGCTGTATATATCTGTGTGTAGTAATCTCCTGAGCTCCCCCTAGTGGTGGCTGTATATATCTGTATGTAGTAATCTCCTGAGCTCCCTCTACTGTTGACTGTATATATCTGCATGTAGTAATCTCCTGAGCTTCCCCTAGTGGTGGCTGTATATATCTGTATGTAGTAATCTCCTGAGCTCCCTCTAGTGGTGGCTGTATATATCTGTATGTAGTAATCTCCTGAGCTTCCCCTAGTGGTGGCTGTATATATCTGTATGCAGTAATCTCCTGAGCTTCCCCTAGTGGTGTCTGTATATATCTGTATGCAGTAATCTCCTGAGCTCCCTCTAGTGGTGGCTGTATATATCTGTATGTAGTAATCTCCTGAGCTCCCTCTAGTGGTGGCTGTATATATCTGTATGCAGTAATCTCCTGAGCTCCCTCTAGTGGTGGCTGTATATATCTGTATGTAGTAATCTCCTGAGCTCCTCTAGTGGTGGCTGTATATATCTGTATGTAGTAATCTCCTGAGCTCCTCTAGTGGTGGCTGTATATATCTGTATATAGTAATCTCCTGAGCTCCCTCTAGTGGTGGCTGTATATATCTGTATGCAGTAATCTCCTGAGCTCCCTCTAGTGGTGGCTGTATATATCTGTATGCAGTAATCTCCTGAGCTCCTCTAGTGGTGGCTGTATATATCTGTATGTAGTAATCTCCTGAGCTCCTCTAGTGGTGGCTGTATATATCTGTATGCAGTAATCTCCTGAGCTCCCTCTAGTGGTGGCTGTATATATCTGTATGTAGTAATCTCCTGAGCTCCCTCTAGTGGTGGCTGTATATATCTGTATGTAGTAATCTCCTGAGCTTCCTCTAGTAGTGGCTGTATATATCTGTATGTAGTAATCTCCTGCGCTCCCTCTAGTGGTGGCTGTATATATCTGTATGTAGTAATATCCTGAGCTCCCTCTAGTGGTGGCTGTATATATCTGTATGTAGTAATCTCCTGAGCTCCCTCTAGTGGTGACTGTATATATCTGTATGTAGTAATCCCCTGAGCTCCCTCTAGTGGGGGCTGTATATATTTGTATGTAGTAATCTCCTGAGCTCCCTCTAGTGGTGGCTGTATATATCTGTATGTAGTAATCTCCTGAGCTCCCTCTAGTGGTGACTGTATATATCTGTATGTAGTAATCCCCTGAGCTCCCTCTAGTGGGGGCTGTATATATTTGTATGTAGTAATCTCCTGAGCTCCTCTAGTGGTGGCTGTATATATCTGTATGTAGTAATCTTCTGAGCTCCCTCTAGTGGTGGCTGTATATATCTGTATGTAGTAATCTCCTGAGCTCCCCCTAGTGGTGGCTGTATATATCTGTATGTAGTAATCTCCTGAGCTCCCTCTAGTGATGGCTGTATATATCTGTATGTAGTAATCTCCTGAGCTCCCTGTAGTGGTGGCTGTATATATCTGTATGTAGTAATCTCCTGAGCTCCCTCTAGTGGTGGCTGTATATATCTGTATGTAGTAATCTCCTGAGCTCCCTCTAGTGGTGGCTGTATATATCTGTATGTAGTAATCTCCTGAGCTCCCTCTAGTGGTGGCTGTATATATCTGTATGTAGTAATCTCCTGAGCTCCCTCTAGTGGTGGCTGTATATATCTGTATGTAGTAATCTCCTGAGCTCCCCCTAGTGGTGGCTGTATATATCTGTATGTAGTAGTCTCCTGAGCTCCCTCTAGTGGTGGCTGTATATATCTGTATGCAGTAATCTCCTGAGCTCCCTCTAGTGGTGACTGTATATATCTGTATGTAGTAATCTCCTGAGCTCTCTCTAGTGGTGGCTGTATATATCTGTATGTAGTAATCTCCTGAGCTCCCCCTAGTGGTGGCTGTATATATCTGTATGTAGTAATCTCCTGAGCTCCCCCTAGTGGTGGCTGTATATATCTGTATGTAGTAATCTCCTGAGCTCCCTCTAGTGGTGGCTGTATATATCTGTATGCAGTAATCTCCTGAGCTCCCTCTAGTGGTGACTGTATATATCTGTATGTAGTAATCTCCTGAGCTCTCTCTAGTGGTGGCTGTATATATCTGTATGTAGTAATCTCCTGAGCTCCCCCTAGTGGTGGCTGTATATATCTGTATGTAGAAATCTCCTGAGCTCCCCCTAGTGGTGACTGTATATATCTGTATGTAGTAATCTCCTGAGCTCCCTCTAGTGGTGGCTGTATATATCTGTATGTAGTAATCTCTTTAGCTCCCTCTAGTGGTGGCTGTATATATCTGTATGCAGTAATCTCCTGAGCTCCCTCTAGTGGTGGCTGTATAATCTGTATGTAGTGCTGCGACCCTTTCATTGTCCAGGTTTGACCCCAGGGATCATAAGCTGCTGGCAGCTCCCTGCCATACAGCAAACGTCAGAGGACTCCACTGCTGGCGAATACTCACTGCTCCCTTCATCAGGTACTCACCGCTCCCTTCATCAGGAATGTGTTGTAAAAATCTGTAAAGGATTTCTTTCCCTCTTTGGCTGAAAGACTCCTTAAAATTTCCACGTGTAAGAAGCAGAGCTGCAGAGAGAGGAGAAGAACAATGGTCAGGGGGCAGCGCACCAGAGAGACCGCCATCCAGCCACCGAGTAGGAATCTGCTGCCACCTGCTGGCCTGCTGCCAGTGAGCGCTTCCACCAGCGCCACTTTTCTTCATGGCTGACTGTGGTATTGCAACTGAAAGCCATTCATGTAAACGGTCAGCAATACCAAATATATCCCTTTGCAAGAGGAGGGGTGTAGTCTCAGAAATTACAGCCGTTATTAGGATTGTTGATACTACAACTCCCAGCATGTCCAAGCTATGATTATGGGATATGAGAGGACTTTACAGGGAGAGAAAATAAGAACTGCAACTGTCAGTATGGCCAGGCAGTTAATATAGGATAATGAGAAAAGATTACAGGGAGAGAACATGAAGAGTACTACAACTCCCAGCATTCACCTGGTGGGGACATCACATAGATCCCTCAGCCACCACTTGTGATCAATTTGGTGACATTTGCATGGACATCCAGGAGGTTGGAGGTCTCCGCGTTTTTCTGGAAGCACCCTTAAAATTTAGGAGAGCTAGTGCATATAAATACATATCACTGGCACAGACTACGGGCAGTGCGGTAGACTGCGCGCCATAAATCACTGAGACTACGGGCAGTGCGGTAGACTGTGCGCCATAAATCACCGAGACTACGGGCAGTGCAGTAGACTGTGTGCCATAAATCACTGAGACTACGGGCAGTGCAGTAGACTGTGCGCCATAAATCACCGAGACTACGGGCAGTGCAGTAGACTGTGCGCCATAAATCACCAAGACTACGGGCAGTGCGGTAGACTGTGCGCCATAAATCACCGAGACTACGGGCAGTGCGGTAGACTGTGCGCCATAAATCACAGAGACTATGGGCAGTGCGGTAGACTGTGCGCCATAAATCACCGAGACTATGGGCAGTGCGGTAGACTGTGCGCCATAAATCACTGAGACTACGGGCAGTGCGGTAGACTGCTCCATAAATCACAGAGACTACGGGCAGTGCGGTAGACTGTGCGCCATAAATCACTGAGACTACGGGCAGTGCGGTAGACTGCTCCATAAATCACTGAGACTACGGGCAATGCGGTAGACTGTGCGCCATAAATCACTGAGACTACGGGCAGTGCGGTAGACTGCGCACCATAAATCACCGAGACTACGAGTAGTGCAGTGGACTGTGCGCCATAAATCACCGAGACTACGGGCAGTGCAGTAGACTGTGCGCCATAAATCACCGAGACTACGGGCAGTGCAGTAAACTGTGTGCCATAAATCACCAAGACTACGGGCAGTGCGGTAGACTGTGTGCCATAAATCACCAAGACTACGGGCAGTGCGGTAGACTGTCTGCCATAAATCACCAAGACTATGGGTAGTGCAGTAGACTGTGCGCCATAAATCACTGAGACTACGGGCAGTGCGGTAGACTGTGCGCCATAAATCACTGAGACTACTGGCAGTGCAGTAGACTGTCTGCCATAAATCAGCGAGAGTATGGGTAGTGCAGTAGACTGTGCGCCATAAATCACTGAGACTACGGGCGTGCAGTAGACTGTGCCATAAATCACCGAGACTACGGGCAGTGCGGTAGACTGTGCGCCATAAATCACCAAGACTACGGGCAGTGCGGTAGACTGTGCTCCATAAATCACTGAGACTACGGGCAGTGCAGTAGACTGTGCGCCATAAATCACAGAGACTACGGGCAGTGCGGTAGACTGCTCCATAAATCACTGAGATTACTCGCAGTGCGGTAGAATTAGACTGTGAGCCATAAATCACCGAGACTATGGGTAGTGCGGTAGACTGTGTGCCATAAATCACTGAGACTATGGGCAGTGCAGTAGACTGTGCGCCATAAATCACCAATACTACGGGCAGTGCGGTAGATTGTGTGCCATAAATCACTGAGACTACGGGCAGTGCAGTAGACTGTGCGCCATAAATCACAGAGACTACGGGCAGTGCGGTAGACTGTGCGCCATAAATCACCAAGACTACGGGCAGTGCGGTAGACTGTGCGCCATAAATCACCAAGACTACGGGCAGTGCGGTAGACTGTGTGCCATAAATCACCGAGACTACGGGCAGTGCAGTATACTGTGCGCCATAAATCACAGAGACTACGGGCAGTGCGGTAGACTGTGCGCCATAAATCACCAAGACTACGGGCAGTGCGGTAGACTGTGCGCCATAAATCACAGAGACTACGGGCAGTGCGGTAGACTGTGCGCCATAAATCACCAAGACTACGGGCAGTGCGGTAGACTGTGTGCCATAAATCACTGAGACTACGGGCAGTGCAGTAGACTGTGCGCCATAAATCACTGAGACTACGGGCAGTGCGGTAGACTGTGTGCCATAAATCACTGAGACTACGGGCAGTGCAGTAGACTGTGCGCCATAAATCACTGAGACTACGGGCAGTGCGGTAGGCTGTGCACCAACAGCACCGTAAATTACTGAGATTATGGGCAGTGCGGTAGGCTGTGCACCAACAGCGCTGTAAATTACTGAGACTCTGGGCAGTGCGGTAGGCTGTGCGCTAACAGCACCGTAAATTACGGAGACTCTGGGCAGTGCGGTAGGCTGTGCACCAACAGCGCTGTAAATTACTGAGATTATGGGCAGTGCGGTAGGCTGTGCGCCAACAGCGCCGTAAATTACTGAGACTATGGGCAGTGCGGTAGGCTGTGCACCAACAGCACTGTAAATTACTGAGACTATGGGCAGTGCGGTAGGCTGTGCGCCAACAGCGCCATAAATTACTGAGACTACGGGCAGTGCGGTAGGCTGTGCACCAACAGCACCGTAAATTACTGAGATTATGGGCAGTGCGGTAGGCTGTGCGCCAACAGCGCCGTAAATTACTGAGACTATGGGCAGTGCGGTAGGCTGTGCGCCAACAGCGCCGTAAATTACTGAGACTACGGGCAGTGCGGTAGGCTGTGCACCAACAGCACCGTAAATTACTGAGATTATGGGCAGTGCGGTAGGCTGTGCACCAACAGCGCTGTAAATTACTGAGACTATGGGCAGTACGGTAGGCTGTGCGCCAACAGCGCTGTAAATTACTGAGACTATGGGCAGTGCGGTAGGCTGTGCACCAACAGCGCCGTAAATTACTGAGACTATGGGCAGTGCGGTAGGCTGTGCGCCAACAGCGCCGTAAATTACTGAGACTATGGGCAGTGTGGTAGGCTGTGCGCCAACAGCGCTGTAAATTACTGAGACTATGGGCAGTGCGGTAGGCTGTGCGCTAACAGCGCCGTAAATTACTGAGACTATGGGCAGTGTGGTAGGCTGTGCGCCAACAGCGCTGTAAATTACTGAGACTATGGGCAGTGTGGTAGGCTGTGCGCCAACAGCGCTGTAAATTACTGAGACTATGGGCAGTGTGGTAGGCTGTGCGCCAACAGCGCTGTAAATTACTGAGACTATGGGCAGTGCGGTAGGCTGTGCGCTAACAGCACAGTAAATTACTGAGACTATGGGCAGTGCGGTAGGCTGTGCGCCAACAGCTCCGTAAATTACTGAGACTATGGGCAGTGTGGTAGGCTGTGCGCCAACAGCGCTGTAAATTACTGAGACTATGGGCAGTGCGGTAGGCTGTGCGCTAACAGCACCGTAAATTACTGAGACTATGGGCAGTGCGGTAGGCTGTGCGCCAACAGCGCTGTAAATTACTGGGACTATGGGCAGTGCGGTAGGCTGTGCGCCAACAGCGCTGTAAATTACTGGGACTATGGGCAGTGCGGTAGGCTGTGCGCCAACAGCACCGTATATTACTGGGACTATGGGCAGTGCGGTAGGCTGTGCGCCAACAGCGTCGTAAATTACTGAGACTATGGGCAGTGCGGTAGGCTGTCCGCCAACAGCGTCGTAAATTACTGAGACTACGGGCAGTGCGGTAGGCTGTGCGCCAACAGCGTCGTAAATTACTGAGACTACGGGCAGTGCGGTAGACTGTGCGCCATAAATCACTGAGACTACTGGCAGTGCGGTAGGCTGTGCGCCAACAGCGCCGTAAATTACTGAGACTACGGGCAGTGTGGTAGGCTGTGCGCCATAAATCACTGAGACTACTGGCAGTGCGGTAGGCTGTGCGCCAACAGCACCGTAAATTACTGAGACTATGGGCAGTGTGGTAGGCTGTGCGCCAACAGCGCCGTAAATTACTGAGACTATGGGCAGTGCGCCGTAAATAACTGGGACTATGGGCAGTGCGGTAGGCTGTGCGCCAACAGCGCCGTAAATTACTGAGACTATGAGCAGTGCAGTAGGCTGAGCGTCATACTAGCACCAGGGCACTCCAGGTCAATGGCGGTCAATACAGACACACAATGGGGATGATTTCTGAAAATCTGACTTTTCTCATAGCAACCAATCACAGAAGAGCTTTCATTTTTCATATACACAGCTATGGGCTCTCATATCAGCAGTTCTATAAATCTCCCCCCCCCCCATACGCCACTAAATGAGGTCCATAGCAACCAATCAGAGCTCAGCTTTCACTTCTCCATAGCAAGTCTAAAAAAGAAGCAAGTGATGTGATTGGATGGCTCCGTCCTGGTCCACCATAGATTTTCTAAAATGATCCAAAGCGAGCGAAATTCCCGTTGCCTGATCCGTGAAATTAATGGCCGTGCAGAGAAACGTATAAACGGTATAAATTTAGCAACAGGAGCCCCGGTAACAGGGAGCCCCGGTAACAGGGAGCCCCGGTAACAGGGAGCCCCGGTAACGACACTGGGGGGGGGGGGGTTTGCGGCGCACGTGAGGGAGGGATCACACACCTGTAATAACCGGGGCGAGCATCTGAGCAGCATGGAGGAGAGAAAGAGAAGAAGCACATTACCCACAACATCACACCAGGGGCCCCATAACCCCTGTGGCCCCCACGGCTGTACAAGTATGGCTGCGCGATTTCAGGGAGGATGTCGGTACATGGGATATGCCCAGAGGTCCTGAAAAATGGCCACCTACAATATCATACTTACCATCATTCTCAATGGCAAATTCATCCACTGCTTACATAAGCCCCGCCCCTGGGACACCTAAAACCCAATTGTGAAAGCCGCTTACATAAGCCCCGCCCCTGGGACACCTAAAACCCAATTGTGAAAGCCGCTTACATAAGCCCCGCCCCTGGGACACCTAGAACCCAATTGTGAAAGCCGCTACATAAGCCCCGCCCTGGGACACCTAGAACCCAAGTGTGAAAGCCTCTACATAAGCCCCGCCCCTGGGACACCTAGAACCCAAGTGTGAAAGCCGCTTACATAAGCCCCGCCCCTGGGACACCAAAAACCCAATTGTGAAAGCCGCTTACATAAGCCCCGCCCCTGGGACACCTAGAACCCAAGTGTGAAAGCCTCTTACATAAGCCCCACCCCTGGGACACCTAGAACCCAAGTGTTAAAGCCTCTTACATAAGCCCCACCCCTGGGACACCTAGAACCCAAGTGTGAAAGCCTCTTACATAAGCCCCGCCCCTGGGACACCTAGAACCCAAGTGTGAAAGCCACTTACATAAGCCCCGCCCCTGGAATGCAAGAAACCTGACCCGGCCGAATTTTGACTGTCTCTGAAAATGAAGGACTGTTGGTAGCTCTGCAGGACGGCGGTGAATCTGCAGACTGATGCCACTTACCAGGGGGCTCGGGTCAAACTGGAGCACGACATGGTGCAGGAAGACCATGATGTAAGCCGGGTGGTCCTTCACCAGCTCAATACTCTGGAAATAACTCTGCTGGTCGTCCACATTCTGAGGAGACAAACCGGGGAAGAGTCAACGGGGCGGAGCAGAGGAAAGGAGGGAGCGGTAAAGAATGGAGACAGTCAGGAGGATGAGAGGGTGAGGGGAAGAACGGAGACAGTCAGGAGCATGAGAGGGTGAGGGGAAGAACGGAGACAGTCAGGAGCATGAGAGGGTGAGGGGAAGAACGGAGACAGTCAGGAGCATGAGAGGGTGAGGGGAAGAACGGAGACAGTCAGGAGGATGAGAGGGAAGAATGGAGACAGTCAGGAGGATGAGAGGGTGAGGGGAAGAACGGAGACAGTCAGGAGGGTGAGAGGGTGAGGGGGAAGAACGTAGACAGTCAGGAGGGAGAGGGGAAGAACGGAGACAGTCAGGAGGATGAGAGGGTGAGGGGAAGAACAGAGACAGTCAGGAGGATGAGAGGGTGAGGGGGAAGAATGGAGACAGTCAGGAGGGTGAGGGGGAAGAATGGAGACAGTCAAGAGGGTGAGAGGGTGAGGGGGAAGAAAGGAGACAGTCAGGAGGATGAGAGGGTGAGGGGAAGAACGGAGACAGTCAGGAGGATGAGAGGGTGAGGGGAAGAATGGAAACAGTCAGGAGGATGAGAGGGTGAGGGGAAGAACGGAGACAGTCAGGAGGATGAGAGGGTGAAGGGAAGAACGGAGACAGTCAGGAGGGTGAGAGGAAGAATGGAGAAAGTCAGGAGGATGAGAGGGTGAGGGGAAGAACGGAGACAGTCAGGAGGATGAGAGGGTGCGGGGAAGAACGGAGACAGTCAGGAGGATGCGAGGGTGAGGGGGAAGAATGGCGACAGTCAGGAGGATGAGAGGGTGAGGGGGAAGAATGGAGACAGTCAGGAGGATGAGAGGGTGAGGGGAAGAATGGAGAAAGTCAGGAGGGTGAGGGGGAAGAATGGAGACAGTCAGGAGGGTGAGGGGGAAGAATGGAGACAGTCAGGAGGGTGAGGGGGAAGAATGGAGACAGTCAGGAGGGTGAGGGGGAAGAATGGAGACAGTCAGGAGGGTGAGGGGGGAAGAATGGAGACAGTTAGGAGGATGATAGGGTGAGGGGAAGAATGGAGACAGTCAGGAAGGTGAGAGGGTGAGGGGAAGAATGGAGACAGTCAGGAGGGTGAGAGGGTGAGGGGGAAGAATGGAGACAGTCAGGAGGGTGAGACGAAGAATGGAGACAGTCAGGAAGGTGAGAGGAAGAATAGAGACAGTCAGGAGGATGAGAGGAAGAATGGAGACAGTCAGGAGGAAAAGAGGGAGCGGTAAAGAATGGAGACAATCAGGAGGATCAGAGGGTGAGGGGAAGAATGGAGACAGTCAGCAGGACTATGGTATCACAGGATTTAGATAAAGAAGGGAACACAAAGGGTTAAGGACGTAGGTTTCCCGGCCACTTACCGGCTCGATGTCGTTCTCGAAGTCCTCGTCCTCGGCTCCGATGATTGACACGGCGCCCATGGAGTGGAATCCCTGAGGAGAAACGGAGACCGCCAACTGAGGAGAAGCACAAACCTTGGCGCCCGCCACATCAGTGCTCTCTTCAGCAGAGTGAACCCTATCAGTGCTCTCTTCAGCAGAGTGAACCCTATCAGTGCTCTGTTTAGCAGAGTGAACCCTATCATTGACCAGTTCAATAAATACAGTTTTACACCCATCGGACTAATGGTGCCCCCACCGACCGCTGGCGGCTGCTGTTCGGAGACCTCCTGCCCCGCTTCGAGCCCCTCGTCCTGCCCCGCTTCGTGCCCCTCGTCCTGCCCCGCGTCCTGCCCCGCTTCATGCCCCTCGTCCTGCCCCGCTTCGTGCCCCTCGTCCTGCCCCGCTTCTTGCCCCGCTTCGTGCCCCTCGTCCTGCCCCGCTTCGTGCCCCTCGTCCTGCCCCGCTTCGTGCCCCTCGTCCTGCCCCGCCTCGTGCCCCTCGTCCTGCCCAGCCTCGTGCCCCTCGTCCTGGCCTGCTTCGTGCCCCTCGTCCTGCCCAGCCTCGTGCCCCTCGTCCTGCCCAGCCTCGTGCCCCTCGTCCTGCCCAGCCTCGTGCCCCTCGCCCTGCCCAGCCTCGTGCCCCTCGCCCTGCCCAGCCTCGTGCCCCTCGCCCTGCCCCGCTTCATGCCCCTCGCCCTGCCCCGCTTCATGCCCCTCGCCCTGCCCCATCCTTGGCACGTTCTCCGCCTGCAGGAAGCAGATGAAGCGGCAGGAAACTGCCCGTTGTACCGCGGGAGAACTTATCTGACCTCAGAGGTGTCCGCTAACCACAGACAACGCGAGAAGAAGGACGCGGCGCCCACCCTTCAGGACAACGACCTGCAAACCATGGGCGATGGTCTAGAGGCTCCGGGCCACGTGTGACCTGCAGCCCCCTCCGTGTGGCCCCTGACAACCCCCCATCTATCTGGTCCTTTCTGCCGAGCTCGAGGTGGGGGGGCACTGGTTCTCCTGCAGATGCTGGAGCGATAATCTGCAGGGACCAGCACAGGAAGTGAGTCAGAGTAAACAGCCGCGCAGGACTAACGTCCCTACGAGACGGCGCGTTCACAGGAAGCTCGTTCCCGAGAATCAGGATGAGGCCCAACTCACCCTCGCATTTTGCGGAACGGAATTACGGACCCATTTATTCCTATGGGGACACACTATGTCCCGCCCAGATCCAGAATTGCGGATCCGCATTTCCGGGTCCGCACTTCCGTTCCGCAAAAAAATAGAACATGTTCTATTCTTGTCCAGACAAGAAAAGGCATTTTCTATGAGAGTGCGGGCGATGTGCGGTCCGCATAAACACACACGGACGTGTGAATGGGGCCTAAAAGATGCCCGACTATCGGCGGCGCATCTCCCTGTGTAGTCCTGTGTGGCGGGCTCTATATTACGGTAATCCTGTGCGGTGGGCACTATATTACGGTAGTTCTGTGTGGCGGGCACTATATTACGGTAATCCTGTGTGGCGGGCACTATATTACGGTAATCCTGTGTGGCGGGCACTATATTACGGTAATCCTGTGTGGCCGGCTCTATATTACGGTAATCCTGTGTGGCCGGCTCTATATTACGGTAATCCTGTGTGGCGGGCACTATATTACGGTAATCCTGTGTGGCGGGCACTATATTACGGTAATCCTGTGTGGCGGGCACTATATTACGGTAATCCTGTGTGGCGGGCACTATATTACGGTAATCCTGTGTGGCGGGCACTATATTACGGTAATCCTGTGTGGCGGGCACTATATTACGGTAATCCTGTGTGGCGGGCACTATATTACGGTAATCCTGTGTGGCGGGCACTATATTACGGTAATCCTGTGTGGCGGGCACTATATTACGGTAATCCTGTGTGGCGGGCTACTATATTACGGTAATCCTGTGTGGCGGGCACTATATTACGGTAATCCTGTGTGGCGGGCACTATATTACGGTAATCCTGTGTGGCGGGCTCTATATTACGGAAATCCTGTGTGGCGGGCACTATATTACGGTAATCCAGTGTGGCGCGCACTATATTACAGTAATCCTGTGTGGGGGCACTATATTACGGTAATCCTGTGTGGCGGGTACTATATTATGGTAATCCTGTGTGGCGGGCTCTATATTACAGTAATCCTGTGTGGCCGGCTCTATATTACGGTAATCCTGTGCGGTGGGCACTATATTACGGTAGTTCTGTGTGGCGGGCACTATATTACGGTAATCCTGTGTGGCGGGCACTATATTACGGTAATCCTGTGTGGCGGGCACTATATTACGGTAATCCTGTGTGGCGGGCACTATATTACGGCAATCCTGTGTGGCGGGCACTATATTACGGTAATCCTGTGTGGCGGGCACTATATTACGGTAATCCTGTGTGGCGGGCACTATATTACGGCAATCCTGTGTGGCGGGCACTGCATTACGGTAACAGTTCATTTGATTGGGCGGTACAGTGAGAAACGGCAGCGAGGCTGTGGGCATCTGTGGCACCCTCTTTACTGCCGCCGTTACTATGGGCGCGATATTCGCAGTCATCCTCGAGCAGCTCAGGGCACGCAGAGACCACGCTGGCGGCACTCACCCCGTCTTCTTGATCCATCCTGATGGTCTTCTAGACGGGCGAGGACCTGCAGAGACGAAAGGAAGAGTCAGTGAACGTCTGTAGCACACACAGCTCTACTACATAGTTATATGCACACACAGCTCTACTACATAGTTATATGCACACACAGCTCTACTACATAGTTATATGCACACACAGCTCTACTACATGTTTATATGCACACACAGCTCTACTACATGTTTATATGCACACACAGCTCTACTACATGTTTATATGCACACACAGCTCTACTACATGTATATATGCACACACAGCTCTACTACATGTATATATGCACACACAGCTCTACTACATGTTTATATGCACACACAGCTCTACTACATGTTTATATGCACACACAGCTCTACTACATGTATATATGCACACACAGCTCTACTACATGTATATATGCACACACAGCTCTACTACATGTATATATGCACACACAGCTCTACTACATGTATATATGCACACACAGCTCTACTACATTTTTATATGCACACACAGCTCTACTACATTTTTATATGCACACACAGCTCTACTACATGTTTATATGCACACACAGCTCTACTACATTTTTATATGCACACACATACAGATGTAGCAGAGTTATTGCTGTGATACCACCTACTGCCACGTACAGAAGTGTGTGCACTTTGTGAAGGATGTGTCTACTCTCCGGACCTGTACATGCTTGTAACAATTCTGGAACTGTCAATTCTGCTGTTCCTCTTTTATTCCTCCTGGAAATATAGGATTAAATTAACAACTGGGGGGCGTGCCCCTGCACAGTTTGATGGTGCCCAATCAGTGCTGCCAGATTATGTATGGGCACAGCCTTTACCAGGGTAATGGTAGAAGCCAATCATCAATTTTTTCATACATTTCCAAGAGGAATAACAGAGTAATGGCGCAACACATTTCTAGGGTAGAGTGGTCAGGTCCAACAGAGCTTGCACAAAGGGCGCGGAAACTTTTGCAAAAGTCTGTATACATACACACACACATACACACATGTATTCGACATGAAATAACAAAGATACTCTGAGTTGTGCCATTCCTCTGTTATTCCTCCTGGAAAAGTATAAGTGAATTGACAAGCTGGGGGCGTGTCCCTGCACAGTTTGCCCAAGAACAGCGCATTTAACAAGGGTGGGTGGTAACATCCAACTGCCAATTTATTCACACATTTCCAAGAGGAGTAGCAGAGGAACAACAGAAAGTTCTCAGAAAAGATGCTCTGCCATTGATCGTGAGGAACACAGGTTTTTACTAAAACAGACATAAAATTAACGTAAGGCTACATTCACACGACCGTATGTGTTCTACGCTCTGCAAAAAAACGGATGACATCCGTATAGCATTCGATTATTTGCGGGGCTACTGGACAGGGCGACGGATGAGGATAGTACACGGATGCGGATGGCACACGGATGCGGATGGCACACGGATGCGGAGGGCACACGGATGCGGAGGGCACACGGATGCGGAGGGCACACGGATGCGGAGGGTACACGGATGCGGAGAGAACACGGATGCGGATGGTACACGGATGCGGATAGTACACGGATGCGGATAGTACACGGTGTGCTGTCCGCATTTTTCGCAGACCCATTGAAATAAATGGGTCCGAATCCTATCCGCAAAAAAAAAAAAAAACGGAACAGACACGGAAAAAAAATCAGTTTGTGTGAATGCAGCCTAAACCTGTAACAAACTACACAAAGGGCGGCGACATTTTTGCAGAAGCCGTTACACGTCAGGGTGAGCGCCTTTTTGCTGACGGGTAACATGATGGCATGGCGGAGTTAATCCCGCGCCGTGTACAGGACGGGCGGATGTGGGGGGTGATAGCTGACGGGTGCAGGATGTGGGGGGTGATAGCTGACGGGTGCAGAATGTGAAGCAGGTGGCGGCCTGACAGGAGGAGGAGGAGAGGGAGGAATGCCAGGTATGCTGGACCTCTCCGCCTCCCGTGGGCGCCCAGCAATGGTGGCACAGGACCGCCACCTCCTCCCGCAGAATGCCAGCTGCTGCCCGGCAGGAATGTGCAGATTAATCCCTGTGCCCTCTGTCATGCCCCCGTTAACCCTTTGTGTGCCTCGTATGTGACACACTGCAGCTCAGTGCCCTCTGTCATGCCCCCATTAACCCTTCATGTGCCTCGTGTCTGTGACACACTGCAGCTCAGTGCCCTCTGTCATGCCCCCATTAACCCTTCATGTGCCTCGTGTCTGTGACACACTGCAGCTCAGTGCCCTCTGTCATGCCCCCATTAACCCTTCGCGTGCCTCCTGTCTGTGACACACTGCAGCTCAGTGCCCTCTGTCATGCCCACATTAACCCTTCGTGTGCCTCGTCTGTGACACACTGCAGCTCAGTGCCCTCTGTCATGCCCACATTAACCCTTCGTGTGCCTCGTCTGTGACACACTGCAGCTCAGTGCCCTCTGTCATGCCCACGCTAACCCTTCATGTGCCTCGCCTGGCACACAGCAGCTCAGTGCCCTCTGTTATGCCCCCATTAACCCTTCATGTGCCTCATATCTGTGACACACAGCAGCTCAGTGCCCTCTGTCATGCCCCCATTAACCCTTCACGTGCCTCATCTCTGTGACACACAGCAGCTCAGTGCCCTTTGTCATGCCCAGGATAACCCTTTGTGTGCCTCGCCTGGCACACAGCAGCTCAGTGCCCTCTATCATGCCCACATTAACCCTTCATGTGCCTCGCCTGGCACACAGCAGCTCAGTGCCCTCTGTCATGCCCAGGATAACCCTACGTGTGCCTCGCCTGGCACACAGCAGCTCAGTGCCCTCTATCATGCCCCCATTAACCCTTCATGTGCTTCATTTCTGTGACACACAGCAGCTCAGTGCCCTCTGTCATGCCCCTGCTAACCCTTTATGTGCCTCATCTCTGTGACACACAGCAGCTCAGTGCCCTCTATCATGCCCCCATTAACCCTTCGTGTGCCTCGCCTTGCACACAGCAGCTCAGTGCCCTCTGTCATGCCCTCATTAACCCTTCGTGTGCCTCGCCTTGCACACAGCAGCTCAGTGCCCTCTGTCATGCCCACGCTCGCTGGCACTGCTCACAGGACGATCTCATAGCCCGGGCTCTAAAACTCCCAACTCCTCCCCGGCGAAGGGAAAACTTAATGAAACTGATTTACACATTGAAGGAAAAACCTTGTAAAACCTGCGCCCAAAATAAACGCGCGGTGAGGGGTGGCGGGCGCAGTCACATGACCGATGAGCGAGGACTTTCCGCTGCTGAAACATCCCAAGGAGAAACGTTCAATGAAATAACCGCAGGACCGTTTACAAAGATGAGCTACAGTCTGAAGCACACGGCGCCTGCAGTGTAAAGAATGGAGGCTTTCACTCCGGTCGCCATGGCTACGTATGTGGGTGTGTATCAATAGTCTGCCTTGGATCATCAGCTCTTAGGCGTTTCATTTCCCTGCAGCGCCTTCACAGGAGAAATTAGGTATTACACGGTATTCTGCGGCGCCCTCCAGGGTCTGGCTGACAACTATACTACAGTTATGGTCACAGCGTGTGCAACACCCCAGAGTGGAGCTAGCACTTCTGCACCCGACTACCGTCTTTATTGGGCTATCCTCATGGCATCTTATCATTTATTCCAGGCCCTGTTCACATGTAATGCGCCTGGTTCACCAGAAGGTGGCAGCAAATATGGCAGAGCTACAGTTAGATTGAATGGAACCTTCCATTCCATTCTACCCCCCCTTCTGGAGAGAGGTGGGCGAGCCCTACTTCCTGCAGGAAGGGTGGGGCAGGAGTTCTAGTCAGTCTAGCTTACCCCCAGCTAGGGGAAGGGTCTCTGCTTGACGTGCCCACGCCAGCCGGACCACCCTAAGCTCTGCTGGCCATGGAGGCCACAGCGTAAAGCCTCAGGAGCCAGGAGGAAAGTTCTCTGGCCTAATCTAGAGTCAGACTACAGAGAAGAAGTGCAGCATGCAGAAGGAGCTGAGTTATACAGCCAGCCTGTCCGCACAGCAGAGTCAGAGAGAAACTGATGTAGCAGAGCAGAGTTTGCCTGCCAGTTTCATGCTAAAGCCTGCTGGAACCAGGACACAGACTGCAACCGTTTTAGAAAAATGTTTATGCAAAGTAAAGCTGATCTTCAACTACACACAAGGTCTGGACTCCAGTTATTATTTTATTCCTCAATTATTCCTCCTATTTATTGCTTCAGAGTAGTATCCAGGTAGGAGCACCGTGACACGTAAAGAGACATTTAGGCCGCGACATACCACTCGGCATTTCCTACTCCTGGGCCGCGGCCGATGCACGTGCACTAATGGTTGTCACGCAGCTTCCGGACACTCGGCCACGAGGAATTTTACGTTTTTTGTTTTTTTTACATTTAAAGGGGAAGTGCTTGTTAATAGCTAAGGGTACTTTCACACTTGCGTTGTTGGATTCCGGCAATCTGTATGCAAACGGATACCATTTGTAGACGGAGTCGGATGCGGATCCGTCTCACAAATGCGTTGCAATACCGGATCCGTCTCTGCGGTTGTCATCCGGAAAAACGGATTTGGTATTTATCTTTTTTCACATTTTTAAAGGTGGACCGGAAAACCGGATACGTTTCGCCGGAACACTGGCATTATTGCATTTCAATGGAAAGTAATGGCGGATGCGGCATTCAGGCAAGTGTTCCGGAATTTTGGACTGAGAAAATACTGCAGCGTGCTGCGGTATTTTCTTCGACCAAAAACGTATAGTGACTGAACTGATGCATCCTGAACGTATGGCTCTCCATTCAGAATGCATCAGGATAAAACTGATCCGTTTTTTTCCGGTATTGAGCCCCGTGGACGGAACTCAATACCGTAAAAGTAGTGTGAAAGTACCCTTCCCTTACTATAACTGAGTCCTGCAGAACAGCAGCCGGGGGTCCTCCGTATTCGCGCTTCAGGGCTCTGCACAGTTTACAGGCCTTATGGAAGCCCCCTGCGTGCCCAGACACGTCACTGCCACCCCTGCAGGTATGTGCCCAGCCCCCGCCAGACTCTCCACCCCGACCCCCCCTTCCCCCCTCCCCTGGCTGGAAAACATCCAGAGATAGTCACACACTTCACATGCACAAACATAGCAGCAGTAACGGCAGGAGGGGGTCCGGGGCCCCCAGGAAGACACCACAACAGGCGATAAGTGCAGGCCAAGCAGAAATTCCACCTCCATGTAAAACACCGACCTATCCGGGGGATCTCTGCTCATCCTGCACCCCCTGGTGCATGAACAGAATGACAGAACCGCACTACTGAGAGATTTCAATGACAATGGCTCCTGTCAGGTACGGAGTCGTCATGGAGACCTCATACGGACCCCAGTAATCCAACGCGATATCTATGGCCCCTCGGCTTGAATCATCGGTGTGTATGTGAGGACGTCTACACGTCTGGATTCACACACGGTCTCCATGAGAACACTGCAGCTGACAGAAGAGGACATGTTAGTAGCAGTGCAGCCCCAGGCTTCGGGCCTGTAAATTCAAGAGCCCATATCTCAGCTTAAGAGCAAGATACCGGAAAACGCTTTTCACATCTTTACTGTACAATAAAGGGCTTCTATAAAACTCCCCCGGACATGCAAAATGGCCGACTACATCAGGTGACAACAGAGGTGGAGGATGGGAGTCGAGGGTGAGAGAGAGGCGAGTCGAGAGCGAGGTCAAGGGCCAGAGAGGCGGAGGGGGTCGAGGGCCAGAGAGGCGGAGGGGGTCGAGGGCCAGAGAGGCGGAGGGGGCCGAGGGCCAGAGAGGCGGAGGGGGTCGATGGTCAGAGAGGCGGAGGGGGCCGAGGGCCAGAGAGGCGGAGGGGGCCGGGGGCCAGAGAGGCGGAGGGGGCCGGGGGCCAGAGAGGCGGAGGGGGCCGGGGGCCAGAGAGGCGGAGGGGGTCGAGGGCCAGAGAGGCGGACGGGGCCGAGGGCCAGAGAGGCGGAGGGGGTCGAGGGCCAGAGAGGCGCAGGGGGTCGAGGGCAGAGAGGAGGAGGGGGGGGGGGGTCGAGAGTAAGAGAGGCGGAGGGGGTCGAGGGCCAGAGAGGCGGAGGGGGTCGAGGGCCAAGAGGCGGAGGGCTTAGAGTGCAGGAGAGAGGTGGGTAGCAGGGCGGCCACTATTACAGGTGGTTTTCATCATCTCTCTGTCTCGGATTAGAGCGCGGAGCGTCTCGTGGCGATATCACAACCTCCTGCACATCTCTAGGTGATAAAGATGAAGCCTGAGAGCGTCCAGGGCCCGGGGATACCGGGTGACATCACAGGACGGTTCACAGCCAATAGGATAACAGGGGAACCCCGCAGACATTGATGAATCGCCCTGGCCGCGGTCGGAGCAGTGACTCAGATGTCTGGCCGCCAAACCATACACAACATTAATGATTTCACTGCGCTGACAACTGCAAGACACAAATTATACACATACACGACGACTACATAAACCAACACTAGACCACAGCGGCTGCTCGTCCGCCGCGCTGACGAGTCCATTGTTCTCTGTTATCAGCCATTTCCACTGTAATGGAATTCAATGGGATCCAGGAGTCTATGCATCTCCGCAGGATCCCAACCGCACAGATCTCCAAACCACTGCCAGCCTCTTTCACATCAGTTTTTTGTAGATGATTACGGGGGCAGCCATCTTGCCTTAGCAGCACTCAGAGATATGCTTTACTGCAGCCACATGGGCCATAGCATCCTGTAGTCTGGAGAGGACACACTGATTTCTGTGGGGGTGTTATGGGCATGCTCTGTGACCTGTGCATAGGTCATGATGCAGGGGAGAGGAGGCGGCGAACTCAGACCATTAACTATAAAGTTCTATTGTAGTGAGCATGCTCCATAACCTGCACAGAGGTCATTGTGCAGGAAGGGGGAGGAGGTAAGTGCTGACCATTACCTATAAACATCTATTGCAGAGTGTAGAGAGCATGCACCATAACCTGCGCAGAGGTCATTGTGCAGGAAGGGGGAGGAGATAAGTGAAGACCATTGTTACAAAACTGTTATTTACCCTGTTAGTCTGATTGGTAAAGAGGAGAAATGTCTGGAGCTCTGTTACAACCATTACCTATAAACATCTTTTGCAGAGTGTAGAGAGCATGCTCCATAACCTGCACAGAGGTCATTGTGCAGTAAGGGGGAGGAGATAAGTGCTGACCATTACCTATAAACATCTATTGCAGAGTGTAAAGAGCATGCTCCATAACCTGCGCAGAGGTCATTGTGCAGGAAGGGGGAGGAGATAAGTGCTGACCATTACCTATAAACTTCTATTGTAGAGAATAGTGAGTGTGCTATGTGCAGGTCATTCTGCAGGGAGGTGGAAGGGGTAAGCTTAGGCTATAACTATATTAGTACATACTAGTACAGTATGCATGCTGTGGGAGCTTAGGTCATTGTGCAGGAAGGGGGGGGAGATAAGTGAAGACCATTACCTATAAACTTCTATTGTAGAGAATAGTGAGTGTGCTATGTGTAGGTCATTCTGCAGGGAGGTGGAAGGGGTAAGCTCAGGCTATAACTATATTAGTACATACTAGTACAGTATGCATGCTGTGGGAGCTTAGGTCATTGTGCAGGAAGGGGGAGGAGATAAGTGAAGACCATTACCTATAAACTTCTATTGTAGAGAATAGTGAGTGTGCTATGTGCAGGTCATTCTGCAGGGAGGTGGAAGGGGTAAGCTCAGGCTATAACTATATTAGTACATACTAGTACAGTATGCATGCTGTGGGAGCTTAGGTCATTGTGCAGGAAAGGGGAGGAGATAAGTGAAGACCATTACCTATAATCATCTATTGCAGAGTGTAGAGAGCATACTCCATAACCTGCACAGAGGTCATTGTGCAGGAAGGGGGAGGAGACAAGTGCTGACCATTACCTATAAACTTCTATTGTAGAGAATAGTGAGTGTGCTCTGTGAGGGTCATTCTGCAGGGAGGTGGAAGGGGTAAGCTCAGACTATAACTATATTAGTACATACTAGTACAGTATGCATGCTGTGGGAGCTTAGGTCATTGTGCAGGGAGGAGGAGCAGGTGAGCTCTCACCATCACCTACTGACTTCTATGGAGTGCGGTGAGCATGCTCAGTGAATGGCCGACCTCTCGTTATCCATACATAGGTGCAATCCTGCCTGTGATGATAATGAGATGACTTTACAGAATAAGACGGGTCAGCCTGTGGGAGGCTCAGGAATCAGAACAAAAACTGCAGCAATTCAGGATTTTTTTTTAACAGAGAGAATGACAAAATAAATAATAAAAAAATAAATAATTAAAAAAAAAATTAGCTAAAAAGTGTATATTTTCTGACAACACATCCCCTTTAATAAAAATTATTTTATAAATGATAAGTTCCACAACTTTCCAATAGACTATGTTTCAGTAACCATTTTCAAGATCTCTGCCTGCTGTCAGTGAATGAGATGTGGGCAGCAGACTGATACGTTGTGTCCATCCAGCAGAGAGACGTTTGGCAGAGCAGTCTAGAGTGGATACAACTGTGACAAACCCTCAGCTTGAAGCAGGACTGGCTGTACACAATGGAAACAAGAGTGTCCTCATTCACCGACAGCAAGCAGATTAAAGTCTTGTAGAAGGCTGCAGAAACCTTGACATAGAGTCACGTGTGCTGGATCCTGTGCACCTCGGGGCGTGAATACTTTTGCATTCAGCTATTTGTAAGACGTGTAGGTTTGTATACGGGGGAGGGGGATATTTTTTGGTAGAATAGGAGGTTTCCTTCGGCGTGTATTACACTCCTATCACAGGGCGAGCACCGGGCGCACGTATGTGGCAGCAGTGACAGCGCAGGCGGGCACAGTGACTCACCTCTGTTATTCCGGGCCCCTCCTGGCCGGACCCTCACCATGAATGCCTCGTCTGTCCGAGCACAAAAACCTCTCAGTGACTCGGGAGGAAAGGGAAAAAGGTAATTTAAGATGGCCGAGCCGCGGCCGCTGGAAAGGGGAACACCCAGCTGACAAAACCTCCATTCTGCTGGGCCCCACAGACGCCCAGTGTTAGGGGCCGCCATCACATCATCTGGAAGGACACGTAACAGGGCAGCCCCTCATACGAAATGACCTCCCAAAGCGAAGAGCCGATCCGAAAGTCATGGCGGTTCACACGCAGCCCTAACCCTGTGAATGGACGCAAGAAATCTGCCGCATGCGACTTCACCCTTAGCCTCACTATACCGCCATATAGTCCACTCCTTCACCGTCAGAGCACCGTACGGAGGAGCGACGACTGCTCCCCAGCAAAGCGCCAGTGGTCGCCCTCTCCGTTTCTAGGAAAGCTTGGTGACGACCATCGTGTCCTGCAAATCCCCCGGCAGGAGCAGCCATGCGGGGACCCAGAAAGGCTCGGGGATGGGAAACGTCTGAAGGCTGAAGTCACACCTGCAGTTTCTACGACACGCGAGGGACACGACCCCCCTTGCGATGCTGCGGCCTCCAGCCGAGGGCCACGTGTACACATCATATTAGTCACATGGATGTGACACGTACTACACGCCAACATCCTCATGAAAGACGGGAACTCAGCCGGCACTTGAGTTCGATGGTAAATCATAGCCAGAATAATACCGCCACGCTGCTATAACATGTGCTTGACATGGAGCCCTATCTACAGTGACAGGCGACCGCCAGAAAGTGAAAGCCCTTATCTGCCGCCCCCTCCCCCCGCCGGGAGACAGCGGCGCAGTGACTGCAAGGAATAAGTATGTGAACCCCTGTAAGTGCCCTCTATACCAGCACAAGGATTTTACAGCAGCAGCAAAGTGAGACCACAGGAGGCAGGGTATGGAGGGCGGCACTTTTTTGGCCGCTGCCTTATAAGTTGGCGCTAGGGGCGCCCCGGTGGGGGGGTTGTGTCTGTTCATACTGACATAATATGACAGATGTAGCAGAGCCCAAAGGGTTGACCTCTGCAGCTGGCTAATGTCAGACGGGCGCTTTGCTGGTAGTTTATCGCGTAGGCCGCGCCATTTCTGCTGGTCGCCCCTTCATTTACCTGCGCAATGCTGCAGGAGGCAATGTTCTCCTTTAGGTATGATGGTTACAGGGTCCCCATGTGGCCCACCAGGGACAGACAGGGCACCCAGTCCATGGCCATCACCCTCTTGATTGAATAAGACCCCATTCACACGCGATTTCATGCGGCTTTCAGTGTGAATTGTGTGTCAAAATCTGCATCAAATCCGAGGACAATCCACGTACCGCGTGCGTGAATGGAGAATGAGCCCCAATAAATGACGAGGCCGATCCTCCAAATCTGCTGCGGAAACGCACCCCATGTAAACAGAGCCGTAGAGCAGAATCCGCATGGATTGCGGGACCCTGTAACCAGCATACATAGAACAGCAGCAGTACTCGTCCGCGGGAGGTGCACATGCAGGTGAACGTTACATGGCGGTATAGATAACCGCCTCCCAGGTGTCCACAGCCCCTGCGCCTCCGCCATCCTCAGGCCGCGGGGTGACGTCTCCTAAGAAGCAGTTTACCCTGGGTTCACGCCTGAGCGTTTTACAGCGCGTACGAACGCGCTGTAAAACACCCTACGCCAAAAGAAGTACAGGAGCTTCTTTGGGGCGTATTGTCGGGCGTATTGTGATTGACGCCACAGTGGTCTATCATGCGAACGCGCGTACGTCGCGCGTTTCCTATTTGCACAAACGCGCTGTAATATGCGCGACAAAAACGCACGTAAAATGCGCGTATCAAATACACTCATTGTGAACCCAGCGTTAGGGTCAGCAATAATCTGCTAATAAATCGCTTACATAGCAATTCCTCCTACGTGATACGGGGCCGGGGTGACCCGATTCCTGCGTCTCCCTGACACCCTATATGGAAATGTCCCCCAGCAATGAAAATGGAGCAATCCCGGAATATTAGGGAATCGCTGCTCGGCTAATTACCTCATCTCTCGGCTGTTGGAAGCTCGTTATCCATGTCTATATTGGAGGCCGCCGCCGCCTCCGTAATAACTCTGCTACCGAGCCCTAAATACAAGTGAGGCCGGAGGAACGCAGAGAATGGCAGGAAGCCGGGACAGCCACAATGTCAGGAGGCGGCCAAGGCCAGAGAACAATCGTCTACACCACTCCACAGGGATTCACTAAAGGGGTATCCCGACCCCCTCCTATCGGAAGAATGGGCTATCCTGACCCCTGCTGTGCAGTACAAGTCGGCTGGTGTCTAATGTGCAGTGCGGTTCAGGGACCCCCCAACGCTTCCGAGAATGCGTAACCGGTCAGAACAACGGACAGCTTTACAGACTTTGTGTTCCGTCTCCTCATATCTCTGCTTGCTGACAACTGGAAACATTCTGGTTACACATAAAGGGCCCTGTCTGACTCCCAGCTGAGGACTTGCTACAATTGTATCCAGTCTAGTGAATTCTATAGGGGACTGGAGTGGGGCCTGGGACGCCGCAGGGGACCGGAGTGGGGCCTGGGAGGCCGCAGGGGACCGGAGTGGGGCCTGGGAGGCCGCAGGGGACCGGAGTGGGGCCTGGGAGGCCGCAGGGGACCGGAGTGGGGCCTGGGAGGCCGCAGGGGACCGGAGTGGGGCCTGGGAGGCCGCAGGGGACCGGAGTGGGGCCTGGGACGCCGCAGGGGACCGGAGGGGGGCCCTCGGTCGCCACGGAAGAGCAAACTAATGTCAGTTGGGTTCTGTGACCTCAAGGAGACAAAGAGGTGACAGAATCAAGTGTTCAACTTAAAAGCGCACGGTGCGACCATGAGCAGCCAGAACTGAGCACTGGAATCCCGGGGGCCCCACTGCAGGTACATGTACACTGTGGATCTGCAGCATTTTACAGGACGAGCAAAACTGATGAGGTGACATATGCGCGGTGCGAAAAAATGGTGTAAACTGACCCGTGAAGCATCCATAGCTGCTGATATACGTGGCCTATTTCGCCCTTTACCGTGGAGCGGCTGAAACCCACGACAAATGCACTGCAGAAGAGTACGGAGGCATGGGGCAGGCGCAACGCTGTAGAGCCGGGCCCCTAACCTAACAGGCGAGTCCCTCCTCTCTCAGGCCGGGTCCCCACCTAGTGGTTGCAGGGCGCTCGTCTGCCGCGTGGCTGAGAACCACAAACTGCCTCCGTTTCTCAGGAAGTAAAGGTGAAGCAACTTACTGCTGACTGTCTTTGCAGCATGTCGTGGAGATCTCGTAAAACCCCATCCACTTTGCTGGTCTTCGAAGACTGCGCGGATTTTCTATAACGCACCGAAAACCGCACGCACATTTACCGTGAATTGCTGTGGTTTTCTCATAGGTTGTTGGCCGCTCGGCACGTTAAAAGTCACGTGAAAACCGCACTTCAAAACTGTAGTATTACATGTAGGAGCCATCCTCTGTGGCAGATCCACATCATTAACGCATTTCAAACCAGTCATGTGAACCCCGGCAATGTATATGGTCTGCACATCTATGCAGTGCAGTTGTCACTGACTTTTATGAGGTGTAGTTGTCAGGCCTCGGATGCCACATATGACAAGGACCTTATTCTGCTACCAGAACTGCCCATGACCGGCACATCCGGCCCAGCGAGCCCCCTGTAAATGTCTCGTCTCCTCGCGCCGCCAGCTTTGTATATGGAAAATCTGACAAATTCTAAATGAGACGGAGAGGAAAGAAAAAAAAAGGGCCGGGAATATTCTCCACTTATAGACGGTCGACATCCAGAGACTCCGAGGGGAGAGACGGCACTCCCCAGCTACTGGGAAACTACAACTCCCAGCATGCCCTGACTCCCTGGGAGCCTGCAGAAAACGCACTTAGAGCGAACACGCGCATATTCATTTTTTGGTTTTTGACATGAATTCTGGAGCAGAAAAAGTGCCAAAATTCTCATCAAAACTGCACCATGTGAACAAGCCTGTAGACTGCGCAGAACGGAGAAAAGCCGGAGGAGAGCGAGTGCGACAGCCAAGGCCGTCAGACAGCGAGGCTCGCGCTGCACGCCAAGCTTGGACAGGACAGATGTCACCGCAGACCAGCCATAGAAATGAATGGGGTCAAAGAGCGACTCGTAAGTGACCGCAGCCCCGGAATCACAAAAAGTCCAGCAGGGTGCGCCGTCTATGTGTGCCCCCCGGGTACAGCCTCACTGGGCGTCTGTCAGTGGACAGGCCCTTGTTCTAATAAATACTGCAGCCAGTTGTGTAAGTCTACGGGTTGTTGTGTTCACAACTGCGACCAGACCACTAAGCCAGGGGCGCACCACAGACTGGGCGAGGCGACTGCTTCAGGCAAAGCAACCCGGATACAAGTGGGGATGGCGTCAGGAAAGTGAGGACGGCGGCAGGGCCGTGGAAAATGAGTGCTTCCATGGTGGAAGCGCTCATCACTCTATATCCAACGGTATCGCTGTCCTCAGTTAAATGCTGTGGCGGGGCACGGGGGGCCTGAAGCCCATCAGAGGCCGGCACAGGTGGCGCCATGGCGTAATCATCATCATGCCGCCCAAGCCGGGCAGTGTACAGCTCAGGAAACAGGCCCAAAGAGGCCGCATGGAGGGAAGTACTTGAGTTTATTACTTTTTATTTGGCATCGCGCCGTTGAGCCATTATGGGGAAAGAAAGGGGGGGGGGGCATTGTTACTACTAGCAGCACAAAATAGGGGCGCATATTTTGGGGAGCACTATGGTGACACTGGCTCTACTAGGGACACTAAGATGGGGTATTTTTTGTACTGGCACCCATTACAAGGGGGTCGTTTTGCACTGGCACCCATTATAAGGGGGTCGTTTTGCACTGGCACCCATTATAGGGGGGAGGTTTTGCACTGGCACCCATTATAAGGGGGTAGTTTTGTACTGGCACCCATTATAAGGGGGTAGTTTTGTACTGGCACCCATTATAAGGGGGTAGTTTTGCACTTGCACCCATTATAAGGGGGTAGTTTTGCACTGGCAACCATTATAAGGGGGTAGTTTTGCACTGGCACCCATTATAAGGGGGTCGTTTTGCACTGGCACCCATTATAAGGGGGTAGTTTTGTACTGGCACCCATTATAAGGGGGTAGTTTTGTACTGGCACCCATTATAAGGGGGTAGTTTTGCACTGGCACCCATTATAAGGGGGTAGTTTTGCACTGGCACCCATTATAAGGGGGTCGTTTTGCACTGGCACCCATTATAAGGGGGTAGTTTTGCACTGGCACCCATTATAAGGGGGTAGTTTTGCACTGGCACCCATTATAAGTGGGTCGTTTTGCACTGGCACCCATTATAAGGGGGTCGTTTTGCACTGCACACATAATAAGAATTATTTCTCCTTGGGGACTAGGGGGAAGATGATTACTAGTATGGGCAGAATGGGGGCATTATTACTATTGGGGCACTGTTAACACTAAGTGCGCTCTGGCAGATAAGTATTTCCATAGCTGGGATTTTTGGAGCACCATTACTGTGGGGGCCCCTGGCACAGGATCAGCTTAGCACAATTACTTTGGGGGGACATTATGTTTGCACTATTTGCTGGGCGCAGATATTTTTCAGGGCACTGTGTGCCAATCTGCGTGGTTTTGTCAAACTCTGCAGAGACGAGAGATAAGTGAAAGAAATCATCATGGCGGTCTGGACTGAACGGAGAAGATAAAGAACGTCTAGATCAGAGGAGACGTCACTTGATGTGAGCGGTACGTGGGGCTGTACCCCCTGTATGATGTTCTGTGGAGAATGTTTTTCAAGTCTGCATTTAACCCAAGGCTGGAGGGAAGGGGTTAGCCTACATGCACACGGCAGTGGTTTTTTGCGGCCTCCGTTCCGTTTTTTTTTTGCGGATCCGATGGTTTCCCATTCATTTCTATAGATCCGTTAAAAATGCGGATGCCTCTTCCGTTGCCTGTCCGCTGTCCGCATTTCACGTCCACAAAAAAAATATGGCATGTCCTATTCTTGTCTGCAAAAAACGGTTTGCGGACCCATAGAAGTCAATGGGTCCGGAAAAAATGCGGATGACCAACGGGAACCATCCGTTTGTCATCCGCATCTGTTTTTTTTTGCGGATGGTTGCTTGGAAACTAGGGAACTTGTACAGGCACTTTAAGAAACTGATTTAAGCCTTCCGGTTTTTTTTGCGGATCCGCAAAAAAAAACAGAAGACACACGGAAACACAACCTACAAAATTTGCGGACACACGGAAAGGATGTGGATGTGAAAAAAAAAGGAAGACAAATCCGCGATTTGCGGACAGCAAAAAACAACTGTCGTGTGCATGTAGCCTTAGGGTCCATTCACACGTCCGTGTGTGTTTTGCGGTTCCACGGATCCGCAAACATGGACATCGGCTATGTGCGTTCCGCAATTTGCGGACCGCACATCGCCGGCACTATATAGAAAATGCCCTTTCTTGTTCGCAATTGTGGACAAGAATAGGAGATGTTCTATTTTTTTCGGGAACGCGATTGCGGACCCGGAAGTGCGGATCCGCAGTTGCGGACCCGGGCGGGACATCGTCTGTCCCAATTGAAATGAATAGGTCTGCAATTCCGTTTCGCAAAATGCGGAACAGAATTTCGGACGTGTGAATGGACCCTTTGGCTGAGAACTTGGCATGGTGGGTTCAATTTTTACCTTAGGCAGCAGAAAGGCTAGGAGCACCCCTGCCCGACGGACTGACCACGACTGCGCTATTGAATTCCTGCTCCAGGCCACAAAAAAAGTAGATCCCGCGTGGTTCTCAGCCCCCGATACAATAAAAAAAGCATAATCTGTGCAATTGGATGATTCAGCAGACCCCAAAACGTGTCCAAAATGTCAATCGATAACCAGAAATAATAACTTTCTATGGGGAGGATATGAAGGGGTTAACTGTGGATTCCCCCAGCTCTTGTGTAAATGCAGCTGGGTCAGCGCCAAGCTCCGGTGGGACCACAGAGTTCTGTGACACTCCAAACCGGAAGAGAGTGGGGGTCAATGGGGTCCAGACTGTACAGTCAGTAAGGCTACATGCACACGACAGTTGTTTTTCTCGCCTTCCGTTTCAGTTTTTTTTGCGGATAGGACAGGAACCCGTTCAATGGGTCAGCAAAAGAATGCTGACAGTTCATCCGTTTCTGTTCCGCGTCCGTTGTCCGTGTTTCCCTTCAGCAAAAAAATGTTGTGCATGTCCTACTTTTTCTCATTTGCGGACGAGGAGAGGCATTTATTACAAGGGATCTGTGAAAACAAAGGAATCCTCCCAAAAAACTGATGGTTTTTTTTTGCGGATCCCGATTTGCGGACACCAAAAAACAACCGTCGTGTGCATGTAGCCTAACGCAAAGGGTTAATTAAGAGCATGGATGGGCCTGGGAATAGCGAAGATGATACCGGTCACAATCACCAGGTGTCCCCTCGGTACCGCGGGTCAACATGGAGCCTCACCTGTGCCCGCGCCGTAGCTACGAAATTCACACACAGCATCAGAGGTAGGTGGCAATTTTTGAAATTTTTTGTGATCCAGATATCAGGTCTAGGTGACAGGTCGGAGATCCCTGGAAGGCACCGGAAGTAATGATGACGGGGGGGTGCGGGGAGATCCCGTCCAACGTCAGACACGTCCGAAATCTATGCAGCAAGTAAGGAGGTGGCCATAGATATGAGAGCGGCTGGCAGATCCAACCATCTGTGGCGAGATCTGTAGATGATCTGATGTCTATGGTGGGCTACAGGGTCATACTGAGGTGGGCCCAACCTAATAACCCCCGTCCACCCCATATACATGCACACTCAGCTGAGCCGATCCTGCGCGTTCACTTCTATCATGACCCCATATATACAGGACTGCTGACAGATCCCACCATTGATCTAATGTGTATGTGATGTGTGCGACTGCTGACAGATCCCAGAAACATCGAGCAGATCTGATACCAAAATATCAGGTACCAGACCTGGTTCCTGTGGGCACACCTGGGTATACTAGAGCTGGTACAGCAGACGGGCGGCTGTAGGTCCAGAGTCGCACCAGTGGCACCAGCAGCAGGTGAAGTGAGGCTGATGTGGCTGAAGATGGATCAGACTAGGACAAGCTCCATAAACAGCAGTCACCAGGAGTGATAGGACGGGAGAAGCTTCAGGGATTAGAGACCAATCAGAAAAAGCAGGACCTGTGGAGTAGATGACGCCCCTGTCCAGGAGAAGGCGACGTCAACGCAAATCCGGCA
Organism: Bufotes viridis; assembly: GCA_033119425.1. Lineage (NCBI taxonomy): Eukaryota > Metazoa > Chordata > Amphibia > Anura > Bufonidae > Bufotes > Bufotes viridis. The sequence goes on along the minus strand of CM065590.1, from coordinate 597,485,509 downwards.
CCACTGATGGATACGACCCGAAAAAAGTGACAGTGCGACCACGGGACAGCGGCCTAGGTCTAACGGTGGACGCACTGCCGGCCCGGAGCTGGCACTAGTAATCCATGGCTCCTGACAGAAATCACTCACTGGTCAAATATTTACCAAACTTCACAATCATTCGTGGTTGCAACTCACCACCCCACGACCAAGGATGAGGGGCCACACGAATATACCGCCACATGACTATGGACACGGGATGGACTGCAAGATTGTCCCCAAATATCCGGCAGATACCTTCTGTACAGACACTGATACATATATACATGACACGTCTGGATACATTGTATATATAGACACAGGCACATATATAAAATCTCTCTATATACACACACACACAGACACACAGTAACACTGCTGGATACCTTATATATATATACACACACACAGACACACAGTAACACTGCTAGATCGGAATTTGGATTATGGATTCCAAATTCCGTTATGGTCCGTGGTAGCGGAACCCTTCGATAACCCGAACTTTAGATGCTGAACTTAAACCACAAGTTCGCTCAACCCTACTAGATACCTTATAAATATATATATACACACGTATAAGAAGAAAAATGGCAACACGCTGATAAAAAATGAATGGAAAGAAAAATACTTTATTCCCCCATGTGGTCGCAACGTTTCAGCTCATCCATAGGGCCTTTCACACGTGTATATACATATATATAATTTGTTTTGCACACACAGCGACCCCTCTAGATACATTGTATACTTCTGACTGTTAAGAAAGTTACAAAGTACAGCAACAAGTCCTGCTTCTATGGGCGAGCACGGACGAGAGGCGAGTACAGGGGGAATAAAGGGTCTGGTGGAAGGTGATAAACGCAGGCGGCGGGGGAGATATGTGATGATATACCAAAGGAAGTGAGGCGCAGTGACAGAATAGGCGAGAATGGCGGAAAAGTAACACGACAATGCGTAAACGACCCCCTAACACCCCTGGCTATGGGGCAGCATCTGCATTCACAGCCAAGTTACCCCCCACTGCACACAAAGCTGCCATGTCCCTAATGATCAGGACTCCCAGTACAGACCAGTAACGCCAGCTCGCCGGCCTCCACAGTTCAGGCCCCTCTGGTATCACTCCTGTTACAGCCCCCTCCTCACACAATAAGTGCTGCACCAGCAGGGGGTGATGCCCCTGCCAGCTGCCTTCTTACCTCCTCCCTGGGCACAGGGCTCCCTGCAGGTCACACTGATCTTCTGCCCATGAGGGGACTGGGTCTGGGGGTGTCTGCCTGGGTGAGAAAGTCCCACCACAGAGCTCCAGTTGTCATGAAAGTCGACTGCAGAGAGGGGAGGGGGAGGCAGGAAGGAGGACAGGGGGAGGGGAGGGCAGAGCACCAGGGAGGGGCAGCATGTACACATACTGGGAGGGGGTGAGAACCAGCTAGACTGGGAGGGAGCTCTGCACTGCTGCATTTCCTCTGCTGCTCAGGAGGGGAGAACAAACCAGGAAATGAAACATTTGATGTTATGATTTCTCAGATACAATGTATCAATTGTTTCCTGTTCTGTGCACCTATGGGCCCTGGTTCAGGTGCATGCTCGGCTCATGTCATGGGAATGCAGCCATGGCATTCCACTGAAATCTGTGTCAGTGAAGGGGAGGCTGGCAGAGAATGCCCCCCTGTGCCAACAAGCCCTATTACTTTCATCAGACTGCTTACATACAGGGTTGGATGGAGGCCGCTCTGCGTCTGGGGGACAGGAGATTCGGTGTGACCGGACGTCACAAGGGTCTTGCGTTCTGGTATCAAACCCTGTATAAAAAAACAAAACCTGCGCGTGTGAAGGGAGGTCTGGGGTGGGCCAATAGCGTACAGTGCGGTGCTTGGCCGTCCGATTTTAAGTTATAAACGTGTATTTTGCCCGTAGAAACCGCCCCATTTGCGTTAAATGATTTTTCAACCTTTAGGCCTCTTTCACATGACCGTATGGTTTTGCAGTCCGCAAAAAACGGATGTTTGCGGAACGGAACATCTGGCCCCTAATTGAACAGTCCTATACTTGTGCATGATGCGGGCAATAATAGGACATGTTCTATGTTTGAACGGAAATACGGAAACGGAATGCATACGGAGTACCTTCCGTTTTTTTTGGCAGACCCATTGAAATGAATGGTTCCGTATACGGACCGCAAAAAACGCCCGTACACTCGCAAAAAAAAAGTTTGTGTGAAAGAGGCCTTAATCTTACGGTATATACACGCTGCGCGTTGCACATGCGTTTTCATGCAGAACTCCACCGCAGATACATTACCGGCAACGTAGAGGACATTTTCAAATCTCTTGTACACAACGCATTCATTTTCCAAGAGTAGATTGACCTGCGGAGCGGATTTTGAAATCTGTGTCAGTTCTTTGTGAGGATTTTCGGTGCTGATTTCGCCAAAGGTGATATCTGTGTCAAATTTGCAGGTAACGCATTTGGATTTTGGTGAAAATGGCGCTGCTGTGTGCAGGTGCGCTCAGGGTACCGCCACGCGTTTATGGTGCCAAATCCAGGAGATGATTCAGAGAAGAGGAGCCGTAGAGCCCGTCCTTATCCCCCTCTCCGTTATAATCCGCTCCTGATTTTGATGTGGCCGGTGATGATCTTTCGCACCACACAAATGTCTGGGGCCCCCGCGGCAAACCTGCTTTAGCAATAAGGCGACCAGTGTCCGTATATCGGGCACAAACGGGGACACTTACTAGGACCGGCTTTCTATGCCGATCTTAGACTCATCCGGGTGTGTCATCATAAATTAGGCTCATGGGGGGCGACAGGCCCAGCTGTCAGACAAGGCATAAAACCGGCCGTTCGACTAATATTGTCGCACCGCCAGTTAAAAAAGAGGATTTAAAACTATTTTAATATTAACATAGTCACAAGTGCTTTAGTAAATATGGCCGAATACAGTGAAATCATCACCGACCTGCCAGAACACAGCGCAATCGCCTCACTCATAGTGGGAACATGGGGTAGGTGAGTATTCATTTAATGACGCTATAGGGGTACAAAAGTGGGCATTATACTGTGTGGGGGCACATAAGGGGGTGGTATACTGTGTGGGGGCACATAAGGGGTTATTATACTGTGTAGGAGCACATAAGGGGCATTATACTGTGTGGGGGCACATAAGGGGGTGTTATACTGTGTGGGGGCACATAAGGGGGTGTTATACTGTGTGGGGGCACATAAGGGGGTGTTATACTGTGTGTGGGCACATAAGGGGGCATTATACTGTGCGGGGGGCACATAAGGGGGCATTATACTGTGTGAGGGGCACATAAGGGGCATTATACTGTGTGGGGGCACATAAGGGGTTATTATACTGTGTGGGGGCACATAAGGGGCATTATACTGTGTGGGGGCACATAAGGGGTTATTATACTGTGTGGGGGGCACATAAGGGGGCATTATACTGTGTGAGGGGCACATAAGGGGCATTATACTGTGTGGGGGCACATAAGGAGGCATTGTACTGTGTGGCGGCACATAAGGGGGCATTATACTGTGTGGGGGCACATAAGGGGGTGTTATACTGTGTGGGGGCACATAAGGGGCATTATACTGTGTGGGGGCACATAAGGGGTTATTATACTGTGTGGGAGCACATAAGGGGCATTATACTGTGTGGGGGAACATAAGGGGCATTTTACTGTGTGGGGCGCACATAAGGGGGTGTAATACTGTGTGGGGGCAAATAAGGGCAATATACTGTGCGGGGGCACATAAGAGGGCATTATACTGTGTGGTGGCACATAAGGGGGCATTATACTGTGTAGGGGCACAGGAGGGGGCATTACACTGTGTGGGGGGCACATAAGGGGGCATTATACTGTGCGGGGGGCACATAAGGGGCATTATACTGTGTGGTGGCACATAAGGGGCATTATACTGTGCGGGGGGCACATAAGGGGCATTATACTGTGTGGGGGCATATAAGGGGTTATTATACTGTGTGTGGTGGCACATAAGGGGGCTTTATACTGTGTGGGGGGTACATAAGGGGGCATTATACTGTGTGAGGGGCACATAAGGGGCATTATACTGTGTGGGGGCACATAAGGGGGCATTATACTGTGTGGGGGCACATAAGGGGCATTATACTGTGTGGGGGGCACATAAGGGGCATTATACTGTGCGGGGGGCACATAAGGGGCATTATACTGTGTGGGAGGCACATAAGGGGGCATTATACTGTGCGGGGGGCACATAAGGGGGCATTATACTGTGCGGGGGGCACATAAGGGGGCATTATACTGTGTGGAGGGTACATAAGGGGGGGCATTATACTGTGTGGAGGGCACATAAGGAGCATTATACTGTGTGGGGGCACATAAGGGGGCATCATACTGTGTGGGGGCACATAAGGGGGCATTATACTGTGTGACGGCACATAAGGGGGCATTATACTGTGCGGGGGGCACATAAGGGTGCATTATACTGTGTGGGGAGCAAATAAATGGTCATTCTACTGTGTGGGGGCACATAAGGGGGCATTATACTGTGTGGGTACACATAAGGGGCATTATACTGTATGGGGGCACATAAGGGGCATTATACTGTGTGGTGGCACATAAGGGGGCATTATGCTGTGTGTGGGGGCACATAATGGGCATTTTACTGTGTGGTGGCACATAAGGGGGCTTTATACTGTGTGGGGGCACATAAGGGGGCATTATACAGTGTGGGAGCACATAAGGGGGCATTATATTGTGCGGGGGGCACATAAAGGGCATTATACTGTGTGGGGGCACATAAAGGGCATTATACTGTGTGGGGGCACATAAAGGGCATTATACTGTGTGGGGGCACATAAGGGGGCATTATACTGTGTGGGGGCACATAGGGAATTATACTGTGAGGGGGCACATAAGGGGGCAATATACTGTGAGGGGGCACATAAGGGGGCATTATACTGTGTAGGAGCACATAAGGGGGTGTTATACTGTGTGGGGGCACATAAGGGGCATTATACTGTGTGGGGGCACATAAGGGGCATTATACTGTGGGGGGGCACATAAAGAGGCATTATGCTGTGTGGCGGCACACAAGGGGGTGTTATACTGTGTGGGGGCACATAAGGGGGTATTATACTGTGTGGGGGCACATAAGGGGCATTATACTGTGTGGGGGGCACATAAGGGGCATTATACTGTGTGGGGGCACATAAGGGGGCATTATACTGTGTGGGGGGCACATAAGGGGGCATTATACTGTGTGGGGGGCACATAAGGGGGCATTATACTGTGTGGGGGCACATAAGGGGCATTATACTGTGTGGGGGGCACATAAGGGGGCATTATACTGTGTGGGGGCACATAAGGGGCATTATACTGTGTGTGGGCACATAAGGGGCATTATACTGTGCTGGGGGCACATAAGGGGCATTATACTGTGTGGGGCACATAAGGGGGCATTATACTGTGTGGGGAGCAAATAAATGGTCATTCTACTGTGTGGGGGCACATAAGGGGGCATTATACTGTGTGGGTACACATAAGGGGGCATTATACTGTGTGGGGGCACATAAGGGGGCATTATACTGTGTGGGTACACATAAGGGGGCATTATACTGTGTGGGGGCACATAAGGGGGCATTATACTGTATGGGGGCACATAAGGGGCATTATACTGTGTGGTGGCACATAAGGGGGCATTATACTGTGTGGGGGCACATAAGGGGATTTTATACTGTGTGTGGGGGCACATAATGGGCATTTTACTGTGTGGTGGCACATAAGGGGGCTTTATACTGTGTGGGGGCACATAAGGGGGCATTATACTGTGTGGGAGCACATAAGGGGCATTTTACTGTGTGGGGGCACATAAGGAGGCATCATACTATGTGGAGGCACATAAGGGGGCATCATATTGTGCGGGGGGCACATAAAGGGCATTATACTGTGCAGGGTGCACATTAAGGGCATTATACTGTGTGGGGGCACATAAGGGGGCATTATACTGTGTGGGGGCACATAAAGGGCATTATACTGTGTGGGGGCACATTCGGAGGCATTATACTGTGTGGCGGCACATAAGGGGGCATTATACTGTGTGGGGGCACATAAGGGGGTGTTATACTGTGTGGGGGCACATAAGGCGGTATTATACTGTGTGGGGGCACATAAGGGGCATTATACTGCGTGGGGGCACATAAGGGGCATTATACTGTGTGGGGGCACATAGGGGGTGTTATACTGTGTGGGGGCACATAAGGGGCATTATTCTGTGTGGGGGCACATAAGGGGGCATTATACTGTGTGGGGGCACATAAAGGGCATTATACTGTGTGGGGGCACATAAGGGGGCATTATACTGTGTATGGGGCATATAAGGGGGCATTATACTGTGTAGGAGCACATAAGGGGGTGTTATACTGTGTGGGGGCACATAAGGGGGTATTATACTGTGTGGGGGCACATAAGGGGCATTATACTATGTGGGTGCACATAAGGAGGCATTATACTGTGTGGGAGCCCATAAAGTGCATCATACTGTGTGGGGGCACATAAGGGGGCATCATACTGTGCGGGGGGCACATAAAGGGCATTATACTGTGTGGGGGCACATAAGGGGGCATCATACTGTGCGGGGGGCACATAAAGGGCATTATCCTGTGTGGGGGCACTTAAGGGGAATTATACTGTGTGGGGGCACATAAGGGGGCATAATACTGTGCGGGGGGCACATAAAGGGCATTATGCTGTGTGGGGGCACATAAGGGGCATTATACTGTGTGGGGGCACATACGGAGGCATTATACTGTGTGGGGGCACATAAGGGGGCATTATACTGTGTGGGGGCACATAAGGGGGCATTATACTGTGTGGGGGCACATAAGAGGGCATTATACTGTGTGGGGGCACATAAGGGGGCATTATACTGTGTGGGGGCACATACGGAGGCATTATACTGCGTGGGGGCATATAAGGGGCATTTTACTGTGTGGGGGCACATACGGAGGCATTATACTGTGTGGGGGCACATAAAGGGCATTATACTGTGTGGGGGCACATACGGAGGCATTATACTGTGTGGCGGCACATAAGGGGGCATTATACTGTGTGGGGGCACATAAGGGGCATTATACTGTGTGGGGGCACATAAGGCGGTGTTATACTGTGTGGGGGCACATAAGGGGCATTATACTGCGTGGGGGCACATAAGGGGCATTATACTGTGTGGGGGCACATAAGGGGTGTTATACTGTGTGGGGGCACATAAGGGGCATTATTTTGTGTGGGGGCACATAAGGGGGCATTATACTGTGTGGGGGCACATAAAGGGGCATTTTACTGTGTGGGGGCACATAAGGGGCATTATACTGTGTGGGGGCACATAAGGGGCATTATTCTGTGTGGGGGCATATAGGGCATTATACTCTGTGGGGCACATAAGGGCATTATACTGTGTAGGGGCACATATGGGGCATTATACTGTGTGGGGGCACATAAGGGGCATTATACTGTGTGGGGGCACATAAGGGGCATTATACTGTGTGAGGGCACATAAGGGCATTATACTGTGTGGAGGCACATAAGGGCATTATACTGTGTGGGGGCACATAAGGGGCATTATATTGTGTGGGGCACATAAGGGCATTATACTCTGTGGGAGCACATAGGGGGCATTATACTGTGTTGGGGCACATAAGGGGGCATTATACTGTGTGGGGGCACATAAGGGGCATTATACTGTGTGGGGGCACATAAGGGGCATTATACTGTGTGGGGGCACATAAGGGGCATTATACTGTGTGGGGGCACATAAGGGGCATTATACTGTGTAGGGGCACATAGGATGGTAAAGTGTGTATTTTCCTGTAATATACGTTTTTGATGAGTTCCAGACGTTGCAGTTTTTCCACCGTTTCTAACGACTTGCAGATCGATGTCGCGTTTCAGCCTCTTGGACGTTTCAGTTTATTACATGAAATCTTCATGTTTTCCAGACGCGGAGCCTCGGCCTGATCGCCGCACGTCTCGGCTGCGCTCGTCTTACACGCTCACAATGTCTGTCTGTTCTTTCGTTCTAATGTGATGAATCTGAGATTGAGCCGCTCGTGGACGCGTCTGTGCCGCCCTCGTCCTGTCCACGGCCCCTGTGAGGCAGATGAGAAGAGATACAATGTAACCATATCAGGCTACATTCACACGACCGTTTTCAGAACCGATGAAAGTCGATGGGGGTGTTCACAAATCCGGGACGGACCCCACTGCAAATGGCTGTGAACAACTGGTAGGCCGACTACTGGTAGGCTACATGCACACGACAGTTGTTTTTCTCTTCTTCCGTTTCAGTTTTTTTTGCGGATACGATAGGAACCTATTCATTTCAATGGGTCAGCAAAAAATGCTGACAGTTCATCCGTTTCTGTTCCACGTCCGTTGTCCGTGTTTCCCTTCAGCAAAAAAAAGTACTGCATGGACCATCAGTTTTTTTTGCGGATCCCGATTTGCAGACAGCAAAAAAACAACCGTCGTGTGCATGTAGCCTAAAAAAAACCCATCACAGGCACGGACGGGAATACTAGCTCCACACTGGAGGCAGCAGGACCTGACGCTCCTAGCAAGACCATGTGATGTCACAACGCTGGGAGTGTATGGTCCTGCACCAGATGTATATATATACTGGGGCACTATGGGTGTCAACTATATATACTGGAGCACTATGGGTGTCACCTATATATACTGGAGCACTATAGGTGTCACCTATATATACTGGGGCACTATGTGGGGCAGCTGTATATACTGGGGCACTATGTGGGGCAGCTGTATATACTGGGGCACTATGTGGGGCACCAATATATACTGGGGCACTATGTGGGGCACCAATATATACTGGGGCACTATGGGTGTCACCTATATATACTGGAGCACTATGGGTGTCACCTATATATACTGGAGCACTATGGGTGTCACCTATATATACTGGAGCACTATAGGTGTCACCTATATATACTGGGGCACTATGTGGGGCACCTACATATACTGGGGCACTATGGGTGTCACCTATATATACTGGGGCACTATGTGGGGCACCTATATATACTGGGGCACTATGTGGGGCACCTATATATACGAGGGCACTGTGTGGGGAACCTATATAAACTGTGGCACTATGTGGGGAACCTATATGTACTGGGGCACTATGTGGGGGAACCAAAATATACTATGCATATACTTGTAGCATATATGGGAGGCGTTGTGACCTCCATGCAGTCATGCACACCTGACTAGTGGATCCGCCCTGTAGGCTGGTTTTAAAGCCAGTATAAAACTGAGTCTGCTTTATAGAACTTACCAGAAGCCATTTGGTTCCAGGAGAAGTACTAGTGGGCTCAGCATGCATGTTGGTATTTGCATCCCTTGATCTGATGAACGCTGTATGGCACCAGACGGGGTTACAAGCAGAGTGTATCTGGCATGCATGCTGCACCTGCACTCCCTGGGTTTTGTGTGGCTGATATGGCCCATACAAGGTAAGAATTAATGTTAGGGACCACTCGAGAGGCAACCGTGAAGTGGTGGGTGGCTTACATAATTTGGCCAAAATATACTATGGCACTATATGGGGCACCTATATATACTGGGGAACTATGTGGGGAACCTATATATACACTGGGGCACTATATGGGGCACCTTTATATACTGGGGCACTATGTGGGAACCTATATATACTGGGGCACTATGTGGGAACCTATATATACTGGGGCACTATGTGGGGAACCTATATATACACTGGGGCACTATGTGGGGACCTATATATACTGGGGCACTATGTGGGGCACCTATATATACTGGGGCACTATGTGGGGAACCAATATAAACTGTGGCACTATGTGGGGAATCTATATGTACTGGGGCACTATGTGGGGAACCTATATATACTGTGGCACTATCTGGGGCACTATGTGGGGCACCTATATATACTGGGCACTATGTGGGGCACCTATATATACTGGGGCACTATGTGGGGCACCTATATACACTGGGACACTATGTGGGGAACCTATATATACTGGGGCACTATGTGGGGAACCTATATAAACTGTGGCACTATGTGGGGAATCTATATATACTGTGGCACTATGTGGGAACCTATATATACTGGGGCACTATCTGGGGCACCTATATATACTGGGGCACTATGTGGGGCACCTATATATACTGGGGCACTATGTGGGGCACCTATATATACTGGGGCACTATGTGGGGCACCTATATATACTGGGGCACTATGTGGGGAACCTAGATATACTGGGGCACTATGTGGGGAACCTATATATACTGTGGCACTATGTGGGGCACCTATATATACTGGGGCACTATGTGGGGCACCTATATATACTGGGGCACTATGTGGGGAACCTATATATACTGGGGCACTATGTGGGGCACCTATATATACTGGGGCACTATGTGGGGCACTTATATATACTGGGGCACTATGTGGGGCACATATATATACTGGGGCACTATGTGGGGCACCTGTATATACTGGGGCACTATGTGGGGAACCTATATATACACTGGGGCACTATGTGGGGAACCTATATATACTGGGGCACTATGTGGGGAACCTATATATACCTGGGGCACTATGTGGGGCACCTATATATACTGGGGCACTATATGGGGAACCTATATAAACTGTGGCACTATGTGGGGAATCTATATGTACTGGGGCACTATGTGGGGAACCTATATATATTGTGGCACTATCTGGGGCACGTATATATACTGGGGCACTATGTGGGGCACCTATATATACTGGGCACTATGTGGGGCACCTATATATACTGGGGCACTATGTGGGGCACCTATATATACTGGGGCACTATGTGGGGCACCTATATATACTGGGGCACTATGTGGGGCACCTATATATATACTGGGGTACTATGTGGGGCACCTATATATACTGGGGCACTATGTGGGGAACCTATATAAACTGTGGCACTATGTGGGGAATCTATATGTACTTGGGCACTATGTGGGGAACGTATATATACTGTGGCACTATCTGGGGCACCTATATATACTGAAGCACTATGTGGGGCACCTATATATACTGGGTACTATGCGGGGCACCTATATATACTGGGGCACTATGTGGGGCACCTATATATACTGGGGCACTATGTGGGGCACCTATATATACTGGGGCACTATGTGGGGCACCTATATATACTGGGGCACTATGTGGGGCACCTATATATACTGGGGCACTATGTGGGGCACCTATATATACTGGGGCACTATGTGGGGAACCTAGATATACTGTGGCACTATGTGGGGAACCTAGATATACTGTGGCACTATGTGGGGCACCTATATATACTGGGGCACTATGTGGGGCACCTATATATACTGGGGCACTATGTGGGGCACCTATATATACTGGGGCACTATCTGGGGCACCTATATATACTGGGGCACTATGTGGGGAACCTAGATATACTGGGGCACTATGTGGGGCACCTATATATACTGGGGCACTATGTGGGGCACCTATATATACTGGGGCACTATGTGGGGCACCTATATATACTGGGGCACTATGTGGGGAACCTATATATACTGGGGCACTATGTGGGGAACCTATATATAATGGGGCACTATGTGGGGCACCTATATATACTGTGGCACTATGTGGGGCACCTATATATACTGGGGCACTATGTGGGGAACCTATATATACTGTGGCACTATGTGGGGAACCTATATATACTGTGGCACTATGTGGGGAACCTATATGTACTGGGTCACTATGTGGGGAACCTATATATACACTGGGGCACTATGTGGGACACCTATATATACTGGGGCACTATGTGGGGCACCTATATATACTGGGGCACTATGTGGGGAACCTATATATACTGTGGCACTATGTGGGGAACCTATATATACTGGGGCATTATGTGGGGAACCTATATATACTGTGGCACTATGTGGGGAACCTATATGTACTGGGGCACTATGTTTGGAACCTATATATACTGGGGCACTATGTGGGGAACATATATATACTGCGGCACTATGTGGGGCACCTATATATACTGAGGCACTATGTTGGGCACCTATATATACTGGGGCACTATGTGGGGCACCTATATATACTGGGGCACTATGTGGGGAACCTAGATATACTGTGGCACTATGTGGGGAACCTATATATACTGTGGCACTATGTGGGGCACCTATATATACTGGGGCACTATGTGGGGCACCTATATATACTGGGGCACTATTTGGGGAACCTATATATAATGGGGCACTATGTGGGGCACCTATATATACTGTGGCACTATGTGGGGCACCTATATTTACTGGGGCACTATGTGGGGAACCTATATATACTGGGGCACTATGTTGGGCACCTATATATACTGTGGCACTATGTGGTGAATCTATATGTACTGGGGCACTATGTGGGGCACCTATATATACTGGGGCACTATGTGGGGCACATATATATACTGGGGCACTATGTGGGGCACATATATATACTGGGGCACTATGTGGGGCACCTATATATACTGTGGCACTATGTGGGGCACCTATATATACTGGGGCACTATGTGGGGCACCTATATATACCGGGGCACTATGTGGGGCACCTATATATACTGTGGCACTATGTGGGGCACCTATTTATACTGGGGCTCTATGTGGGGCACCAATATATACTGGGCACTATGTGGGGCACCTATATATACTGGGGCACCTATATATACTGAGGCACTATGTTGGGAACCTATATATACTGGGGCACTATGTGGGGAACCTATATATACTGGGGCACTATGTGGGGAACCTATATATACTGGGGCACTATTTGGGGAATCTAAATGTACTGGGGCACTATGTGGGGAACCTATATATACTGGAGCACTATGTTGGTCACCTATATATACTGGGGCACTATATATACTGGGGCACTATGTGGGGCACCTATATATACTGGGGCACCATGTGGGGCACCTATATATACTGGGGCACCATGTGGGGCACCTATATATACTGGGGCACCATGTGGGGCACCTATATATACTGGGGCACTATGTGGGGAACCTATATATACTGGGGCACTATGTGGGGAACCTATATATATTGGGGCACTATGTTGGGCAGCTATATATACTGGGGCACTATGTGGGGCACCTATATATACTGGGGCACTATGTGGGGAACCTATATATACTGGGGCACTATGTGGGGAACCTATATATACTGGGGCACTATGTGGGGCACCTATATATACTGGGGCACTATGTGGGGCACTATGGGGGGCACTGATATATACTGGGGCACTATGTGGGGCACCTATATATACTGGGGCACTCTGTGGGGAACCTATATATACTGGGGCACTATGTTGGGCAGCTATATATACTGGGGCACTATGTTGGGAACCTATATATACTGGGGCACTATGTTGGGAACCTATATATACTGGGGCACTATGTGGGGAACCTATATGTACTGGGGCACTATGTGGGGAACCTATATATACTGGGGCACTATGTGGGGCACCTATATATACTGGGGCACTATGTGGGGAATCTATATATACCGGGGCACTATGTGGGGAACCTATATACAGTTGAAACCAGAAGTTTACACACACTATATAAAAAGACACATAGACATGTTTTTCTCAATATCTGACAAGAATAAAGCTTTCCTGTTTTTGGTCAGTTAGGATTACCATAATTGTTATTATTTGCCAAATGCCAGAATAATGAGAGAGGGGGATGTTTTAAGGCATTTTTATTACTTTCTGCAAAGTAAAAAGTGTACCTACATTTCATTAATATTTGGGACCATTGCCCTTAAACTGTATGACTTGGATCAAACATTTTGGATATCCTTCCACAAGCTTCTTACATTAGTTGGTTATTTGGGCCCACTCCTCCTGACAAACCAGGAGTAACGGAGCCGTGTTTGTTGGTCGCCTCAAAAACACAGACTTTGTTATCCTTAAGCCACGTTGTAACCAGTTTGGCGGTATTATGCTTCGGGTCATTGTCCATTTGGAAGACCCATTTCCGCCCAAGCTTTAAGTTCCTGGCTGATGTCTTGAGATGTTGCTTCAGTGTTTCCACATAATCTTCTTTCCTCATGATGCCATCTATTTTGTGAAGTGCACCAGTCCCTCCTGCAGCAGAACAACCCCACAACACGATGCTGCCGCCCCCGTGTCTCACAGTCGGGATGGTGTTCTTAGGCTTCCAAGCTTCTCCCCTTTTCCTCCAAACGTAACGATGGTCATTATGGCCAAAAAGTTCAATTTTAGTTTCGTCAGACCCCAGGACGTCTCCAAAAATGTAGGTCTTTGTTCCTGTGTGCATTTGCAAACATAAATCTGGCTTTTTTCTGTTTCTTTTGGAGTAATGGCTTCTTCCGGGCAGAGTGGCCTTTCAGCCCATGTTGATACAGTCCTCGTCTCACTGTGGATATTGACACAATCTTAACACCTTCCGCCATCATCTTCACAAGGTCTTTTGCTTTTGTTTTTGGGTTGATCTGCACATGTCGGACCAAAGCAGGTTCATCTCTGGGACACAGAACCCGTCTCCTTCCTGAGCGGTATGATGGCCAGACTTTCCCATGATGCCACACAGAGAAGCCGTGTGTTTCAGGTCTGCATTTACATACATCCACAGGTGTCTCTAATCACCAAACCTAACAGAAGCTTTCAAACACATCACATCATCATATAGGCCGTCCAGAATGGTTTAAAGGTATAGTGATCTTAGTGTATGGAAACGTTTGACATTGCAGAAAGTAATAAAAATGCCTTAAAACATTCTCTCTCTCTCTTATTATTCTGGCATTTGGCAAATAATAATAATAACTTATATATACTGGGGCACTATGGGGGCATTTAGATATACTGGGGCACTATGTGGGGGAATTTATATCTACTGGGCACTATGTGGGGCACTGATATATACTAGGGCACTATGAGGGGCACTGATATATACTAGGGCACTATGGGGGGCACTGATATATACTGGGGCACTATGGGGGGCACTGATATATACTAGGGCACTATTGGGTGCACTGATATATACTAGGGCACTATGGGGGGCACTGATATATACTGGGGCACTGATATATACTAGGGCACTATGGGGGGCACTGATATATACTAGGGCACTATGGGGGGCACTGATATATACTAGGGCACTATGGGGGGCACTGATATATACTGGGGCACTATGGGGGGCACTGATATATACTAGGGCACTATGGGGGGCACTGATATATACTGGGGCACTATGGGGGCACTGATATATACTAGGGCACTATTATATACTGGGGCACTATGGGGGCACTGATATATACTGGGGCACTATGGGGGGCACTGATATATACTGGGGCACTATGTGAGGGCATTTATATGTACTGGGGCACTATGGGGGCATTTATATATACTAAGGCACTATGTAGGGGAATTTATATATAGTGGGGCACTATGGAGAGCACTTATAGATACTAGTACATTATGCAGGGGCACCTATATGTACTGGGGCACTATATGGGGGCATTTATATATACTGGGGCACTATGGGTGGCCTTGTGTGGGGGCACTTATATATAGTGGGACACTATGTGGGGGCACTAATATATACTGGGGCACTATGTGGGGGCACTTATATATACTGTGGCACTATGGTGGCACTTATATATACTGGGTCACCATGGGGGCACTTATGTATACTGGGGCACTATGAGGGGACACATATATACTGGGGCACTATGGAGGGCACTTAGATACTGGGGCACTATGAGGGGAACTTATACTGGGGCACTATGGGGGGCACTTATAGATACTAATACATTATGTGGGGGCACTTATATGTACTGGGGCCTTATGTGGGGGTATTTTGATATACTAGGGCACTATGGGGGCACCTTTAGATACTAGTACATTATGTGGGGGCACTTATATGTACTGGAGAACTATGAGGGGACACATATATACTGGAGCACTATGGAGGGCACTTAGATACTGGGACACTATGGGGGCACTTATACTGGGCACTATGTAGGGACACATAGATACTGGGGCACTATGGGAGCACTTATTCTGGGGCACTATGGGGGGGACTCACTTAGGACACTATGGCTCACAGTGTGACCGCTCCTAGGGGCCCCGTGGCTATTACTGGGATATTATGGCTAGCATTGCAGTTGGCAGTTTTGTGAGGGCAACCGTGACACTTGTGATCATTGCTGTAGAGTCAGGGATGTCAAAGGCCCCTGCCATGTAAGAGAATAACAGGCCTATAGCACTTGTAATGTTTTGGTGTCCATACACACTAGACAAATAGAGAGCTGTTTGGAAGAGGCAGGGGAGCCAGGAGGAGACAGAGGGGTTAGGAAGAGACAGAGGGGTCAGGAAGAGACAGAGGGGTCTGGAGAAGGACAGAGGGGTCAGGAAGAGACAGAGGGGTCTGAAGAAGGACAGAGGGGTCAGGAGAAGGACAGAGGGGTCTGGAGGAGACAAGAGTGGTCTGGAGGAGACAGAGGGGTCTGGAGAAGGACAGAGGGGTCTGGAGGAGGCAGAGGAGTCTGGAGGAGGACAGAGGGGTCTGGAGGAGACAGAGGAGTCTGGAGAAGGACAGAGGGGTCTGGAGGAGGACAGAGGAGTCTGGAGGAGGACAGAGGGGTCTAGAGAAGACAGAGGGGTCTGGAGGGGACAGAGGGGTCTGGAGGAGAGAGGTCTGGAGGAGGACAGAAGAGTCTGGAGGGGCACAGAGGGGTCTGGAGGAGGACAGAAGAGTCTGGAGGGGACAGAGGGCTCTGGAGGAGGACAGAGGGGTCAGGAGGGGGACAGAGGGGTTTGAAGGGGGACAGAGGGGTCTGGAGGGGGACAGAGGAGTCTGGAGGGGACAGAGGGGTCTGGAGAAGGACAGAGGGGTCTGGAGAAGGACAGAGGGGTCTGGAGGGGGACAGAGGAGTCTGGAGAAGGACAGAGGAGTCTGGAGGGGGACAGAGGAGTCTGGAGAAGGACAGAGGGGTCTGGAGAAGACAGAGGAGTCTGGAGGAGACAGAGGAGTCAGGAGGAGACAGAGGATTCTGGAAGACAGGCAGATGAGTCTGGAGGACACACACAGGATGCTGCCCTCTGCTGTCAGAGAAAGGTCTCCCCTTGCCTCATGTATGATACAGCCCTGAACAGTCCTGTAGGCCAGTGTTCCTCAGCTCCAGTCCTCGGGGACCTCCCGCTGTCATGTTCTCAGGATTTCCTTAGTATTGTGCAGGTGATATAATTAGTTCTAAGGCATCAGGACTTAGCACAGGTCTTCATTCTGTGGGATATTCTCAAATCATGACCGGCGGGTAGCCTTGAGGACTGGAGTTGAGGAACACCGCTATAGATGGGTTTGGAGGGTGACTGACACAGAGACAGTATGCAGTGCAGGCAGAGTACACAGAGCATTCTGGAGCATTGGCGGAGGTTGTCTTCAGGAGGAGGAGGGCTCAGGATGAACACGAGGCAGACATTTCTGATTCTGAATGGGGTTTGCAGCTGCTAGAACAACCCCCAACAGATACACTTCTGCAGGAACCTCTCAGTAAGTGCTCAGATTCCCTGCAGCACCCCCACAGGAGGAGGGAAGCATTGCACTGTGCCACTCACTTCAGTAGGTACCTGGACCAGATGGGTCCCCCAGAGCGACCAGTTGGCATACCGTATTAGTGCCCCCTAAATTATACCAGAGTGGAGAGAGCGACTAGATGGAGCAGCTCTTACTGTGGAGGACCCAGCTGGAGGACCAGCACCTCCAAGACATATATGACTGGTCTGGTGCATATGCCATAACTTTCCAGATAGGACAAACCCTTTAAAAGGAAGCATTGGATGGCAGGACATGTTCTCTTTAAATGATAGCGCCAGTACAGTGTCTCCGTGCTAGGGTTGCCACCCGGCCGGTATCTCACCGTCAAGGCCAGCATGTTAGTGGTAGTTTTTTTTTTTCTGTGGAGGTGAGTGGGGTTTTAGTTTTTTTTGCAGACAAAGAGAAGGGACACTAATGGTGGGCATTATTCTAACTGGGGCACTAATGGGGGCATTATTCTAACTGGGGCACTAATGGGGGCATTATTCTAACTGGGGGCACTAATAGGGGCATTATTCTAACTGGGGCACTAATGGGGGCATTATTCTAACTGGGGCACTAATGGGGGCATTATTCTAACTGGGGGCACTAATAGTGGCATTATTCTAACTGGGGGCACTAATGGTGGCATTATTCTAACTGGGGCACTAATGGGGGCATTATTCTAACAGGGGGCACTAATGGGGGCATTATTCTAACTGGGGGCACTAATAGTGGCATTATTCTAACTGGGGCACTAATGGGGGCATTATTCTAACCGAGGGCAGTAATGGGGGAATTATTCTAACTGGGGGCACTAATAGGGGCATTATTCTAACTGGGGGCACTAATGGGGGCATTATTCTAACTGGGGGCACTAATGGGGGCATTATTCTAACTGGGGGCACTAATAGGGGCATTATTCTAACTGGGGGCACTAATAGGGGCATTATTCTAACTGGGGGCACTAATAGGGGCATTATTCTAACTGGGGGCACTAATGGGGGCATTATTCTAACTGGGGGCACTAATAGGGGCATTATTCTAACTGGGGGCACTAATAGGGGCATTATTCTAACTGGGGGCACTAATGGGGGCATTATTCTAACTGGGGGCACTAATGGGGGCATTATTCTAACTGGGGGCACTAATGGGGGCATTATTCTAACTGGGGGCACTAATGGGGGCATTATTCTAACTGGGGGCACTAATAGGGGCATTATTCTAACTGGGGGCACTAATAGGGGCATTATTCTAACTGGGGGCACTAATGAGGGCATTATTCTAACTGGGGGCACTAATGGGGGCATTATTCTAACTGGGGGCACTAATGGGGGCATTATTCTAACTGGGGGCACTAATGGTGGGCATTATTCTAACTGGGGCATAATGGGGCATTATTCTAACTGGGGGCACTAATGGGGCATTATTCTAACTGGGGGCACTAATGGGGCATTATTCTAACTGGGGGACACTAATGGGGGCATTATTCTAACTGGGGGCAGTAATGGTGGGCATTATTCTAACTGGGGGCACTAATGGGGGCATTATTCTAACTGGGGGCACTAATGGGGGCATTATTCTAACTGGGGGAACTAATGGGGGCATTATTCTAACTGGGGAGCACTAATGGGGACATTATTCTAACTGGGGGCAGTAATGGAGGAAATTTTTCTAAGAGGGGGGAACTAATGGGTGTATTATTCTAACAGGGGGGGGCACTAATAGGGGCATTATTCTAACAGGGGCCACTAATTGGGGCATTATTCTAACCGGGGGCAGTAATGGGGGCATTATTCTAACAGAGGGCAGTAATGGGGGCATTATTCTAACTGGGGGCACTAATGGGGGCATTATTCTAACTGAGGGCAGTAATGGGGGCATTATTCTAACCGGGGGCAGTAATGGGGGCATTATTCTAACTGGGGAGCACTAATGGGGGGCATTATTCTAACTGAGGGCAGTAATGGGGGCATTATTCTAACTGGGGGCACTAATGGGGGCATTATTCTAACTGGGGAGCACTAATGGGGGCATTATTCTAACTGGGAAGCACTAATGGGGGCATTATTCTAACTGGGGGCACTAATGGGGGCATTATTCTAACTGGGGGCACTGACGGGGGCATTATTCTAACTGGGGGCAGTAATGGGGACATTATTTTAACTGGGGCACTAATGGGGGCATTATTCTAACTGGGGGCAGTAATGGGGGCATTATTCTAACTGGGGCACTAATGGGGGCATTATTCTAACTGGGGGCAGAAATGGGGGCATTATTCTAACTAGGAAGCACTAATGGGGGCATTATTCTAACTGGGGGCACTAATGGGGGCATTATTCTAACTGCGGGGCACTAATGGGGACATTATTCTAACTGGGGCCACCAATGGGGGCATTTTTCTAACTGGGGGCTCTAATGGGGGCATTATTGTAACTGGGGGGCACTAATGGGGGGCATTATTCTAACTTTGGGGCACTAATGGGGGCATTATTCGTCCTGGGGGCAGTAATGAGGCAATTATTCTTCCTGGGGGGCACAAATGGGGTGAATTAAACTTCCTGGGGGCACTAATGGGGGCATTATTTTTACTGTGGGCACTAATGGGACCATTACTCTTACTGGGGGCATTAATCTTAATGGGGGCCACTAATGTGGAGAGTATTAATTCTGGGGCACTAATGGGGGCATTAATATTATTAGGAGCCACAGTATGATAGCGAATTAACACCCCGTGTTATTCCACACCCCCTTTGGGGTGTTGGCTTAACTTGGTCTGTATTTTTTGGGGGAAAGGTGGCAGCCCTACTCCTTGCCCAGAGCGGCCTTATGGCCGGCGGCAATTGTTACTGTCAGACTGTCTATGGCGGAACCATTACAGGTGATCAACGTGGGGGCTCAGCGGTTGGGGGGGGGATATAGGTCCTGTGTCCAGAATGAAGAGTCCATTATTATTATTATTATTATATTCGGGGTCCGGGAGCTTCAGGGACCCCCCTGGGTTACGTGGTCTTTTCTGGTGCAGGTTCCCTTTAAGACGACCCAGTGGCGAGTCCTGATCCTGAGCTGCTCCTCGGAATCAAAAAATCTGATGATGTCCGAATTAAGTCAACATGCCCGTCTCTTGCCAGCTGGGCCCAGCAGTGATGGCGCTGGTTACACCCTTCCTCTGATCCGGCTTCCAAAATGGCCAAAATGAATGTTTCAGAACACGACCCAGAAACTCCCACAGAGCGGGGGAGGGGAGCCTGACACGTGACTTGTCGGACCGTCGCCTGGCACAGACGTTCTGCTGACCCTCTGATTGCGGTGCCAGTTGTGGGCACACCTCACAGGGCTGCACCGAAGCCGGGGGCTGGGTTCTCCTGAGTCACCCCCTTCTGTCAAATTCATAAAACATCTATTCGGGTATATCTGTACCCAGAAAAGCTGCGACAACCAGAGATGACCATTTCATTGCACACAGGGGTTGTCAGCCCTAGTTCAGCCCTGTTCACACTTGATGGTGTTCTGTCCTTTTTCTCACTGGACGGTCTGCAGGCTTTTCCTGCTGTCAAAAGTGATGGAACTCCTGAAAACACCTATATAGGGGTGGGGTGGGGGGTGCCACCCAGCCTGGGGGGTAAGGGGCCACACCCCGAGCTACCAGTACCCTGGAGTCAAAGTCACGGGGGTGAGGGGTGCCACCCAGCCTGGGGGGGTTAAAAGGGACCATACCCCAAGCCACCAGTACCCTGGAGTCAAAGACACGGGGGTGGGGGGTGCCACCCAGCCTAGGGGGTAAAAGGGGCCACACCCCGAGCTACCAGTACCCTGGAGTCAAAGACACGGGGGTGGGGGGTGCCACCCAGCCTGGGGGGGTAAAAGGGGCCACACCCCAAGCCACCAGTACCCTGGAGTCAAAGACACGGGGGTGGGGGTGCCACCCAGCCTGGGGGGTAAAGGGGCCACACCCAAGCCACCAGTACCCTGGAGTCAAAGACACGGGAGTGGGGGTGCCACCCAGCCTGGGGGGGTAAAAGGGGCCACACCCCAAGCCACCAGTACCCTGGAGTCAAAGACACGGGGGTGGGGGTGCCACCCAGCCTGGGGGGGTAAAAGGGGTCACACCCCAAGCCACCAGTACCCTGGAGTCAAAGACACAGGGGTGGGGGTGCCACCCAGCCTGGGGGGTTAAAAGGGGCCACACCCCAAGCCACCAGTACCCTGGAGTCAAAGACAGCGAAGCACAATACAGACAATGGGCCATAGAGGCAGCTACTACCACTGGTCCTGTAGGGGGCGCCCTGAACTGGTCCTGTAGGGGGCGCCCTGAACTGGTCCTGTAGGGGGCACCCTGCACTGGTCCTTCTCATAAGAAGCTTAGACCCAACAACGCCCCCACCTCCTCCTCACATGCAGGGCGCTGCGCTCCGGACTCCAGCGCTGTTTCTGTGCTGTGTACATGAGAGTGCTGGGGGTGTTAGGGCCCCTGATGGATGACTGCATACTGGGGGTGTTAGGGCCCCTGATGGATGACTGCATACTGAGGGTGTTAGGGCCCCTGATAGATGACTGCATACTGGGGGTGTTAGGGCCCCTGATGGATGACTATATTTTGGGGGCTGTTAGGGCCCCTGATGGATATCTAGGTCTTCAAGGGGTGCAGAGGTGACAGCAGCACCAGGGCCACAGTGTCTGAGGGGCCCATGAGGTATGGCAGGAGGAGGCACTGGGGCCCCAAAGTTCAGGCTCTGACCATAGGGTTTTTTTTTGGCCCGTTTCTGGTGTTGCTCGTGTTCAGTCACAGGCTCTGAAGATAAAAGGGGCTATTTGTGGATTCCCCCGGGGACCCCCAGAGCCTGGAAACAGAAGAAGGAAATGAGGGCAGGACCAGCGGCCGCTGAGAGTGGGGGGCTCAGGGAAGACGGCAAAGAAAGGGGCCTAAAAAAGATGGGGTGCAGCAGACTTGGAGGGGGCAGGTGGGAGCAGAGCCCGGTGAACAGTCCACCAAATTCTGTTTTGTGCTCTGAAAGGTTTTGTCCCAGTTTGCAGTGGTGAAATGGGAAAGAGAATGAGCCGGAGACTGGGACTGACAACACAGCAGATATCCTCCCCCCCCACAGGATTACTGGGGGGAGGAGCACAAAGTGACGCTACTATTCATAGCTGGCAACGAAAAACTTCTCATCTCTCGTATGTGCAGATACCGGAGAAATATCCTCCGAAAACAGCAGAAATCTTATAACTTCAACGTGATATTAAATCTTATGTTGTCAGCTTCCTCTAGAGGTGGCTGTATAATCTGTATGTAGTGAGCTCCCTCTAGTGGTGACTGTATAATGTACTGTATGTAGTGAGCTCCCCCTAGTGGTGGCTGTATAATCTGTATGTAGTGAGCTCCCTCTAGTGGTGGCTGTATAATCTGTATATAGTGAGCTCCCTCTAGTGGTGGCTGTATAATCTGTATGTAGTGAGCTCCCTCTAGTGGTGGCTGTATAATCTGTATATAGTGAGCTCCCTCTAGTGGTGGCTGTATATTCTGTATGTAATGAGCTCCCTCTAGTGGTGGCTGTATAATCTGTATATAGTGAGCTCCCTCTAGTGGTGGCTGTATATTCTGTATGTAATGAGCTCCCTCTAGTGGTGGCTGTATAATCTGTATATAGTGAGCTCCCTCTAGTGGTGGCTGTATAATCTGTATGTAGTGAGCTCCCTCTAGTGGTGGCTGTATAATCTGTATGTAGTGAGCTCCCTCTAGTGGTGGCTGTATATATCTGTATGTAGTAATCTCCTGAGCTCCCTCTAGTGGTGGCTGTATATATCTGTATGCAGTAATCTCCTAGGCTCTCTCTAGTGGTGGATGTATATATCTGTATGTAGTAATCTCCTGAGCTCCCTCTAGTGGTGGCTGTATATATCTGTATGTAGTAATCTCCTGAGCTCCCTCTAGTGGTGGCTGTATATATCTGTATGTAGTAATCTCCTGAGCTCCCTCTAGTGATGGCTGTATATATCTGTATGTAGTAATCTCCTGAGCTCCCTCTAGTGGTGGCTGTATATATTTGTATGTAGTAATGTCCTGAGCTCCCTCTAGTAGTGGCTGTATATATCTGTATGTAGTATTCTCCTGAGCTCCCTCTAGTGGTGGCTGTATATATCTGTATGTAGTAATCTCCTGAGCTCCCTCTAGTGGTGGCTGTATATATCTGTATGTAGTAATCTCCTGAGCTCCCTCTAGCGGTGGCTGTATATATCTGTATGTAGTAATCTCCTGAGCTCCCTCTAGTGGTGGCTGTATATATCTGTATGTAGTAATCTCCTGAGCTCCCTCTAGTGGTGGCTGTATATATCTGTATGTAGTAATCTCCTGAGCTCCCTCTAGTGGTGACTGTATATATCTGTATATAGTAGTCTCCTGAGCTCCCCCTAGTGGTGGCGGTATATATCTGTATGTAGTAATCTCCTGAACTCCCTCTAGTGGTGGCTGTATATATCTGTATGCAGTAATCTCCTGAGCTCCCTCTAGTGGTGGTTGTATATATCTGTATGTAGTAATCTCCTGAGCTCCCTCTAGTGGTGGCTGTATATATCTGTATGTAGTTATCTCCTGAGCTCCCTCTAGTGATGGCTGTATATATCTGTATGTAGTAATCTCCTGAGCTCCCTCTAGTGGTGGCTGTATATATCTGTATGTAGTAATCTCCTGAGCTCCCTCTAGTGGTCACTGTATATATCTGTATGTAGTAATCTCCTGAGCTCCCTCTAGTGGTGGTGGCTGTATATATCTGTATGTAGTAATCTCCTGTGCTCCCTCTAGTGGTGGCTGTATATATCTGTATGTAGTAATCTCCTGAGCTCCCTCTAGTGGTGGCTGTATATATCTGTATGTAGTAATCTCCTGAGCTCCCTCTAGTGGTGGCTGTATATATCTGTATGTAGTAATCTCCTGAGCTCCCTCTAGTGGTGGCTGTATATATCTGTATGTAGTAATCTCCTGAGCTCCCTCTAGTGGTGGCTGTATATATCTGTATGTAGTAATCTCCTGAGCTCCCTCTAGTGGGGGCTGTATATATCTGTATGCAGTAATTTCCTGAGCTCCCTCTAGTGGTGGCTGTATATATCTGTATGTAGTAATCTCCTGAGCTCCCTCTAGTGGTGGCTGTATATATCTGTATGCAGTAATTTCCTGAGCTCCCTCTAGTGGTGGCTGTATATATCTGTATGTAGTAATCTCCTGAGCTCCCCCTAGTGGTGGCTGTATATATCTGTATGTAGTAATCTCCTGAGCTCCCTCTAGTGGTGGCTGTATATATCTGTATGTACAATGATTGATATCGCGCTATTTAGTAGCTATTCAGACTGTGAGTACATACTTAATGCTACAAATCTAGTACTAGTGTTTTTACTCAGACGGTAGTATTGCCTACCTTCTCTGTCTTCCCAGTCTTTTTGTTTCTTGCAGTACCAGCGGTTCTGTGGTTCCCTAGATGTACGGAGGTTCCTATTGTACTTTGGAGTGTGCCCCGGCCGGTGGCACGAACTCCGATCCCCTGTGCTCACGCTCCGGCTAGGAGTGAGTGACGTCACTGCCGAGGAGCTACGGGGTTAGAGGAGAGGCAAAACGCCTGTAACTTCAATCCAACGCGTTTCGAACGATTAGCGTCGTTCTTCGTCAGGGATCAGGGATCGTTCGAAACGTGTTGGATTGAAGTTACAGGCGTTTTGCCTCTCCTCTAACCCCGTAGCTCCTCGGCAGTGACGTCACTCACTCCTAGCCGGAGCGCGAGCACAGGGGATCGGAGTTCGTGCCACCGGCCGGGGCACACTCCAAAGTACAATAGGAACCTCCGTACATCTAGGGAACCACAGAACCGCTGGTACTGCAAGAAACAAAAAGACTGGGAAGACAGAGAAGGTAGGCAATACTACCGTCTGAGTAAAAACACTAGTACTAGATTTGTAGCATTAAGTATGTACTCACAGTCTGAATAGCTACTAAATAGCGCGATATCAATCATTTTATATAGACTGATTCGCTTCACCTGATGCGGGCACGGCCGTCTCAAGATATCGCAGCTTATAACCAAGTTTTAGCGCCAGTGAAGAAGTTTTGTATACATTGTTATATCTGTATGTAGTAATCTCCTGAGCTCCCCATAGTGGTGGCTGTATTTATCTGTATGTAGTAATCTCCTGAGCTCCCTCTAGTGGTGGCTGTATATATCTGTATGTAGTAATCTCCTGAGCTCCCTCTAGTGGTGACTGTATATATCTGTATGCAGTAATCTCCTGAGCTCCCTCTAGTGGTGGCTGTATATATATCTGTATGTAGTAATCTCCTGAGCGCCCTCTAGTGGTGGCTGTATATATCTGTATGCAGTAATCTCCTGAGCTCCCTCTAGTGGTGGCTGTATGTATATATCTGTATGTAGTAATCTCCTGAGCTCCCTCTAGTGGTGGCTGTATATATCTGTATGCAGTAATCTCCTGAGCTCCCTCTAGTGGTGGCTGTATATATCTGTATATAGTAATCTCCTGAGCTCCCTCTAGTGCTGTCTGTATATATCTGTATGCAGTAATCTCCTGAGCTCCCTCTAGTGATGGCTGTATATATCTGTATGCAGTAATCTCCTGATCTCTCCTTAAGTGGTGGCTGTATATATCTGTATGCAGTAATCTCCTGAGCTCCCTCTAGTGGTGGCTGTATATATCTGTATGCAGTAATCTACTGAGCTCCCTCTAGTGGTGGCTGTATATATCTGTATGCAGTAATCTCCTGAGCTCCCTCTAGTGGTGGCTGTATATATCTGTATGTAGTAATCTCCTGAGTTCCCTCTAGTGGTGGCTGTATATATCTGTATGTAGTAATCTCCTGAGCTCCCCTAGTGGTGACTGTATATATCTGTATGTAGTAATCTCCTGAGCTTCCTCTAGTGGTGGCTGTATATATCTGTATGTAGTAATCTCCTGAGCTCCCTCTAGTGCTGTCTGTATATATCTGTATGTAGTAATCTCCTGAGCTCCCCATAGTGGTGACTGTATATATCTGTATGTAGTAATCTCCTGAGCTCCCTCTAGTGGTGGCTGTATATATCTGTATGTAGTAATCTCCTGAGCTCCCTCTAGTGGTGGCTGTATGTATATATCTGTATGTAGTAATCTCCTGACCTCCCCCTAGTGGTGGCTGTATATATCTGTATGTAGTAATCTCCTGAGCTCCCACTAGTGGTGGCTGTATAGCAGCCTGGCGCCCCCCATGGCCAGCTGAGTAGCGGCCTGGCACCCTGTGGTCATCTGTGTAGCAGCCTGGCACCCCGTAGTTGTAGCAGCCTGGCACCCTGTAGTGATCTGTGTAGCGGCCTAGCACCCTGTGGTCATCTGTATAGCAGCCTGGCACCCCTGTGGCATGCTGGCGTTCTGCTCTTCAGCTCTCAATCACTTGACTGCTGTAAGGAAGTTTCCTCAGTGCAGCTGAATGACATAATGATGACATCATTCACATTCCTCACTGTCTGCAGCTCCCTGCTGATTTGGCAGCGGCAGTTGCTTCTGTTAGCTTGTAGTGCCCTCTGGTGGTGATACCATAGAATGACCATGTCAGTCTTTTACACTGAATTCTTTCCATATTTTTATTGCTCTCACATTCATCCTGCTAATTTTATCTACTTTTTATGTGTTTTTGCATTTCACCATCAAAACCAGTGTCTCTGATCTGAGGAACGGGACTGACTCCTCCTGTGTATTAGGCTAAGTTCACATCAGCATTCAGCCTTTCCGTTATAGGAGCAGGAAAACGGAAAGGATGGATTCGGCACATAACTGAGCTGAACGGGAGCCAAATTGAGCCTACGGACCCCATAGACTATAATGGGGTCCGTTAGTTGTCCACTCCGAAGATGATTTTGGAGCAGAGACAAAAGTCCTGCATGCACTACTCTGTTTCATCTTCAAAATCATCTTCGGAGCGTACAACTAACGGACCCCATTATAGTCTATGGGGCCCGTAGGCTCAATTTGGCTCCCGTTCAGCTCAGTTATGTGGCAAATCCATAATTTCCGTTCTCCTGCTCCTATAACGGAACAAGAGAATGGAAAGGCCGACCGCTGATGTGAACTTAATCGTATGGTCCCTGACTGTTCAAAGCTTTGATTCCTAGGCAGCCCACATCTGATCGTGAGGGGTTCTGGCAGCACAAACTGTTCAGCTCAAATAGTAAGGCCATACACCAGCCCATTCAGTGCTTTCCTTCTCTCGGAGGAATAATCCTTAGTAGAGGTGTTGTCTCTCTAAGGAATGGTGTTTTCCTAGATGTGGCTCTTCATTAGCCCTACTTGGCAGAGCTGACCACAGAAGGTCTTCACTCTAGCTCTGCTGGCTACAAACCAGGGGCAGGGCCAGCCTCTGCCTGGCAACCAACTAAAGTCTGCCAGATTAACTACTTCCTACCTATATATCATCTTTAGGGATGCTCAGAAATCATCATCACAGTAAAGATTCTGAAAGGGTCAACCTGAGTATTAACCCTAGCATATTATAAAAGTTAAATTGTGCAGTAATGGGGGCATCCAGAAGCATAAGATTAGGAGAGTAGGGTCTGCTGGCATTAGCATATATCGCTAATGTCAGCCAGTTTAATAGGGTTAAATCTGGTGACAGAAACCCTTTAACAGTTAATCACAGTATTAACCCTTTAGCAGTGATCCACTGGGTCATTGCAATATCATGCTCAAATAATACCAACAATTAGTGCTCAAATAATACATCATATATTGCTGGAACCATAGCTCAATACAGTGTTAATATTATATTACAATATTGTGCTTAAAAATAACATAGTGCTCATATAATACCGCCAGATAACAGCACAATATAGTGCTCGAATTATATTACTATATAGCACTCAAATAGGAATATTGTCTAGTGCTCAAATAGCCCAACATAGAGCTCAACTAATAGCTCCATATAGAGGTCAAATGATAGCGCAATATAGAGATCAAATAATAGCGCAATATAGAGATTAAATAATAGTGCAATATAGAGGTCAAATAATAGCGCAATATAGAGATCAAATAATAGCGCAATATAGAGATTAAATAATAGTGCAATATAGAGATCAAATAATAGCGCAATATAGAGATCAAATAATAGCGCAATATAGAGGTCAAATAATAGTGCAATATAGAGATCAAATAATAGCGCAATATAGAGGTCAAATAATAGTGCAATATAGAGATCAAATAATAGCGCAATATAGAGGTCAAATAATAGTGCAATATAGAGATTAAATAATAGTGCAATATAGAGATTAAATAATAGCGCAATATAGAGGTCAAATAATAGCGCAATATAGAGATCAAATAATAGCGCAATATAGAGGTCAAATAATAGTGCAATATAGAGATTAAATAATAGCGCAATATAGAGGTCAAATAATAGCGCAATATAGAGATCAAATAATAGCGCAATATAGAGGTCAAATAATAGTGCAATATAGAGATCAAATAATAGCGCAATATAGAGATCAAATAATAGCGCAATATAGAGGTCAAATAATAGTGCAATATAGAGATTAAATAATAGCGCAATATAGAGGTCAAATAATAGCGCAATATAGAGATCAAATAATAGCGCAATATAGAGGTCAAATAATAGTGCAATATAGAGATTAAATAATAGCGCAATATAGAGGTCAAATAATAGCGCAATATAGAGATCAAATAATAGCGCAATATAGAGATCAAATAATAGCGCAATATAGAGGTCAAATAATAGCGCAATATAGAGATCAAATAATAGCGCAATATAGAGGTCAAATATTAGTGCAATATAGAGATCAAATAATAGCGCAATAAAGAGATCAAATAATAGCGCAATATAGAGATCAAATAATAGTGCAATATAGAGGTCATTAATAGCGCAATATAGAGATTAAATAATAGCGCAATATAGAGGTCAAATAATAGCGCAATATAGAGATCAAATAATAGCGCAATATAGAGGTCATTAATAGCGCAATATAGAGGTCAAATAATAGCGCAATATAGAGATTAAATGATAGCGCAATATAGAGATTAAATGATAGCGCAATATAGAGATCAACTAATAGCTCCATATAGAGGTCAAATGATAGCGCAATATAGAGATCATAATAATAGTGCAATATAGAGGTCAAATAATAGTGCAATATAGAGATCACTAATAGTGGAGTATCTTGCTCAGTAATATTGTGCTCCAATAACGCCCGACCAGCAGATTAGATGGGCGTGCTACATGTGACCAGGCGGAGGTTCAGAGTTGGCTGCACATGGAGACCCCGGGGCCCTCATTATAGGTACTCTGCTTTTTTGCGCAGTCCTTTATGAGAAGAGGAAGTTTCTGGAGGGGAAGAGCGCAGCAACGACTCTGTTCTCTGGAGGGCGGCATGAAAATGAGAAGCAAATGTCCCCAGCTGTAAACAATGGAGCCTAGAACGAGGGTTGCAGAGCGTCTGTGCCCATGAGGACTGGCAGAGGGGGAACTGCAGATACAGTCATGGTGGGGCCAAGAGCCATCACATACTGGATGCAGCCGGGGGGCAGATATAGGGGGTGCCCAGGTAGCAGGTACTCACCTTGTGCCATTGTAAGCCGCAGACTGCCTAATGTGAATAGGAGCTGCCTGACTCTCATGGATTTCAGCAGCAGAGATACGCATCTCCCAGAACGGGCCGAGCATGCATGTGTTTGGTGGTTGGAGAGAGAGAGCGTTGTCTGACTGCTGTCTAATGTGTCTGGCCGGGCTGAGCGTGCAGCTCCCCTATATGATCAGCGGTATGACTGATGAACTGCTTTTATTGTTGTAGTCAGCAGGGGCGGGGCAGCAGGGACCGCGGGGGAGGGTCAAACAGTTAGGTAGAGCCCTGGTCCTGGAAGGGACCATTAGCTGTACTCTCCCTTACGCTACACAAGGTGACACAACAGGGCCGTATAGCAGTGCGGACCCTCTGCAGGAGGAGAACCCACCACCTGGAGCTGGAACATTATGGATATACTGGGTCCAGCACCGAGGACTGGTGGGGGACAGCTGCTAAACTGGACCTGTCACTGGTCTAAAGTGGTGCCCCCTGACATAGATGTCCGCTGCCATCTCATGGTCGGGCTGCAAACTGCATTTTGGCCTGTTTTCTCAGACCTGCCATCAGCCGTATACGAGATCAGCGGAAGTAACAGAAATATATCCGCACAAAATCCCTAAAACCCCTTGAAGACGTTCCGGTTTATTACTCCATTCACGTTACCTTCTTAAATTTGTAAATTTCACTTCCTCTTCAATGGTTCCACTTAAATCTATTGTTAGATACGAGTATGACACAAGGTCGGCCGAATAGTGCGCTCGGCCGGTGACTCTCGTCCCCACAGGGGGCTGTTGTCTCCTACAGATGACCCCAACAGAGGAAAACGGGGAAAAATAAGATACTGGGAATGAATGACCCCCAGAGGGGATTTATAAGCAGATGGGGAGATACTATGTAACAAATGTATCTAAAGATAGAAGAAAATGCAAATAAAGAAATAGCCACGCCCACTGCAGCCCCAACCAGCGCCGCCATAGCTCCGTGATGGGTGCAGGCGATGAAAACAGCTGGTAATGACCCCCTTTCTGAAACTGCATTTTAGCGTCAACACTTTATACTTTTCAGTGTATATGTAACGAGAGCTATCCCGGTATCGGCACTGCTGCCACTTTTTGGGGTGCACCTGGAGTCCGTGCGCATTTGCGTGTAATATATAGGTGGTGCTCATCAATGTGCGCCCAATTCAGATGTAATATGTAGAAGACAAAAACTTGCGTTTCAGCTCCTTTACATGTGGCATCATGTTTTTAAAGGGACCAAAAGTAATCGGACAATTGACTCAAAGGCTGTTTCATGGGCAATTCCTTTATTATTCCATTCCCAATTAAGCACATAAAAGGCCTGGAGCTGGTGTTTGTATTTTGAAGATTTTGCTGAGAAGTCAACGTGCGGTCAGAGGAGCTCTCCGTGCAGGAGAAACAACCATCCTTCATCTGCGGAAACAGAAAAACGTACAGTTTGGTAAATCCTGAGAAAGAAAGCACTGGTGACATCAACAATGCAAAAGACCTGGACGTCCACGGAAGACACCAGTGGTGGATGATGGTAGAATAATGACCATGGTGAAGAGAAGCCCGTTCACAACAGTGACCAGGTGACCCCCACTCTCCAGGATATCGGCGATCAATATCCAAATCTACCATAAAGAGAAGACTGCACGAAAGGAAATCCAGAGGGTTCACTGCGCGGTGCGAGCCACTCATCAGCCTCAAGAAGAAGAAGGCGAGATCGGACTTTGCTAAAAAAAAATCTTAAAAAAACCAGCGCACTTCTGGAAGAACATTCTGTGGACGGATGAAACCAAGATCAACCTCTACCAGAATGATGGAAAGAAGAAAGTATGGTGAAGGCGCGGTACAGCTCATGGTCCACAGCTACCCCATCATCTATAGGACACGGCGGAGGCAGGGTGATGCTCGGGCATGATGGCTGCCGGTGGCATCGGGTCCCTATGGTTTATTGATGATGTGACACAGGACAGAATTCTGGGGTTGTCAGAGACATACTGGTCGAAGTTTCATAATACAGATGGACATTGACCCAAAACATAAAGCCAAAGCGACCCCGGAGTTTATTAAGGCAAAGAAGTGGAATATTCTCGAATGGCCGAGTCACCGGATCTGAAGCCAATAGAGCATTTCACTTGTTACAGACTAAACTTCAGACAGAAAGGTCCACAAACAGCAACTGAAAACTGCGGCAGTAAAGCCGAGCATTAAACCGCGGCAGTAAAGGCCGAGCATTAAACCGCCGCAGTAAAGGCCGAGCATTAAAGGAGGAAACACAGCGTCTGGTGATGTCCATGAGATAAGACTTCAGGCAGTCACTGCCAACAAAGGGTTTTTAACCAAGTATTAGAAATAAACATTTTATTCACAATTATTTAACTTGTCCAATTACTTTTGAGCCCCTGAAATGAAGGGATTGAGTTTAAAGAATGCTTTATGGTACTTTCACACTTGCGGCATGGCTATCTGGCAGGCTGTTCAGGCGGGTGAACAGCCTGCCGGATCCGCCATGTCGCAAGTACCCGTGTGCTGCCGCTCCGTCCCCATTGACTATAATGGGGCGGGGGGCGGCGCTACGGTGCAGCACGGCAGTGCACGGTCGGAGATCGCTGGACTAAAAGTACTGCAGGTCCGACTTTTTAGTCCAGCGATCTCTGGCCCTGCTGCGCCGTAGCTCTGCCCCCCCGCCCTATTATAGTCAATGGGGACGGAGCGGCAGCACACGAGTACTTGCGACATGGCGGATCTGGCAGGCTGTTCACCCGCCGGAATAGCCTGCCGGATAGCTATGCCGCAAGTGTGAAAGTACCCTTAGTTCCTCACATTTTTATGCAATCATTTAGTTCAACCGACTCAATTAAAGCTGAAAGCCTGAACTTCAACTGCATCTGAATCCATCGTGGTAATGGACAGAAGAAAAGCTAGAAAACTGTTGTCTGTGTCCAAATATATATGGACCTAGCTGTATGTGTGTATGTATACGTGCATGTATGTATATGTGTGTTTATATCTGTATGTATGAATGTGTATGTACATGTGCGTGTATGTATGTATGAATATGTGTGTATATGTGTGTGTGTGAATATATGAATATATGTGTATGTATGAATATGTGTGTATGTATTTTTGAGTGTGTGTATGTATATGTGTGTGCACAGAGCCCCGGCAGTAGACGCCCCTGTACTCCATACACCAGACATGTGTTCCTTTGCCGATCCTCGTCTACTTACACAATCGATATGAGGGTCCTTCTATCATTACATGCAGTGTGATTTGCCTTTGGGTTTGGGGGTCCCACGTCTATAGCCGGGTAGAGGAGCCACAACTCCCAGCATGCCCTGACAGCCACATCAATGCTAGGTTTCAGACCCTAGCACCATTCACTTCTGCTCCCCCCCCTTTATTATTTTGCCCCCTTGCAGCACTTCTTTGTTGTGGGGGGAGGGGGGTTATTTTTTGGTGCCGCAGAGATTTTTGGCTGATATTTTCTCTGAAGCAGTGGAGCTGATCTCCTGCTCACATCCTCCTCCCACCGATCAGCAGCTCAACCAGATAGAGGACAAGCCCCCGGCATCAGTCCGACGCAGGTGGGGTGAGACATCAGATCGGAGAAGATGAACGCACCGCACGCGACCTGGACAGCACCTATAGTCGTCCTACTAATACTCCTACAAGGTAGGTCCAAAGCCGACACAGAACACTGAAGCAAAATCAATCCCCTTTAAGAACATTTTATTTTTAGGTCCAAATTCTAAACTGATTTCCACAATATAATGTATTTATTGTCTGACACAGAGCTCCAAACCCCCAGCTAAACATGATCATAGAACTAAATGATCAAAATACTGCTGCCTGCAGCCACCACTGGGGGGAGCTCACTACATACAGATTATACAACCACCACTAGAGGGAGTTCAGGAGATTACCGCATACAGATATATACAGCCACCACTAGAGGGAGCTCATGAGATTACTACATACAGATTATACAGACACCACTAGAGGGAGCTCAGGAGATTACTACATACAGATATATACAGCCACCACTAGAGGGAGCTCATGAGATTACTACATACAGATTATACAACCACCACTATAGGGAGCTCAGGAGATTACTACATACAGATATATACAGTCACCACTAGAGGGAGCTCAGGAGATTACTACATACAGATATATACAGCCACCACTAGAGGGAGCTCATGAGATTACTACATACAGATATATACAGCCACCACTAGAGGGAGCTCAGGAGATTACTGCATACAGATATATACAGCCACCACTAGAGGGAGCTCACTACATACAGATATATACAGCCACCACTAGAGGGAGCTCAGGAGATTACTACATACAGATATATACAGCCACCACTAGAGGGAGCTCAGGAGATTACTACATACAGATATATACAGCCACCACTAGAGGGAGCTCAGAGATTACTACATACAGATATATACAGCCACCACTAGAGGGAGCTCAGGAGATTACTACATACAGATATATACAGCCACCACTAGAGGGAGCTCAGGAGATTACTACATACAGATATATACAGCCACCACTAGAGGGAGCTCAGAGATTACTACATACAGATATATACAGCCACCACTAGAGGGAGCTCAGGAGATTACTACATACAGATATATACAGCCACCACTAGAGGGAGCTCAGGAATACTACATACAGATATATACAGCCACCACTAGAGGAGGAGCTTACTACATACAGATATATACAGCCACCACTAGAGGGAGCTCACTACATACAGATTATACAGCCACCACTAGAGGGAGCTCACTACATACAGATTATACAGCCACCACTAGAGGGAGCTTACTACATACAGATTATACAGCCACCACTAGAGGGAGCTCACTACATACAGATTATACAGCCACCACTAGAGGGAGCTCACTACATACAGATTATACAGCCACCACTAGAGGGAGCTCACTACATACAGATTATACAGCCACCACTAGAGGGAGCTCACTACATACAGATTATACAGCCACCACTAGAGGGAGCTCACTACATACAGATTATACAGCCACCACTAGAGGGAGCTCACTACATACAGATTATACAGCCACCACTAGAGGGAGCTCACTACATACAGATTATACAGCCACCACTAGATGGAGCTCACTACATACAGATTATACAGCCACAACTAGAGGGATCTCACAGCATACAGATTATACAGTCACCACTAGAGGTAGCTCACTACATACAGATTATACAGCCACCACTAGAGGAAGCTCACTACGCACAGATTATACAGTCACCACTAGAGGGAGCTCACTACATACAGATTATACAGCCACCACAAGAGGGAGCTCACTACATACAGATGATACAGCCACCACTAGATGGATCTCACTACATACAGATTATACAGCCACCACTAGATGGAGCTCACTACATACAGATTATACAGCCACCACTAGAGGAAGCTCACTACGCACAGATTATACAGTCACCACTAGAGGTAGCTCACTACATACAGATTATACAGTGACCACTAGAGGTATCTTACTATTCACAAATTATACAGCCACCACTAGAGGGGGCTCACTACATTGAGATTATACATCCACCACTAGAGGGAATTTACTACATACATATTATACAGCCGCCACTAGATGGAGCTCACTACGTACAGATTATACAACCACCACTAAAGGGAGCTGACTACATACAGATTATACAGCCGCCACTAGAGGGAGCTCACTACATACAGATTATACAGCCACCACTAGAGGGAGGTCACTACATACAGATTATACAGCCGCCTCTAGTGGGAGCTCACTACATACAGATCATACAGCCACCACTAGAGGGAGCTCACTACAAACAGAATATACAGCCACCACTAGAGGGAGCTCACCACATGCAGATTATACAGCCATCACTAGAGGGAGCTCACCACATACAGATTATACAGCCACCACTAGAGGTATTTTACTATATACAGATCATACAGCCACCACTACAGGGAGTTCAGTACATACAGATTATACAACCCTGACAAGAGGGAGCTCACTACAGATTATACAGCCACTACTAGAGGGAGTTCACTGCATACCAATTATACAGCCACTGCTAGAGAAAGCTCTCTACATTCAGATTATACATCCACCGCTAGAGGCAGCGCGCTACATATAGATTACACATCTACCACTAGAGGGGGCTCACTACATACAGATTATACAGCCACCACTCGTAGGAGCTCACTACATACAGATTATACAGCCACCACTAGAGGGAGCTCACTACATACAGATTATACAGCCACCACTAGAGGGAGCTCACTACATACAGATTATACAGCCACCACTAGAGGGAGCTCACTACATACAGATTATACAGCCACCACTAGAGGGAGCTCAGGAGATACTACATACAGATATATACAGCCACCACTAGAGGGAGCTCAGGAGATTACTACATACAGATATATACAGCCACCACTAGAGAGAGCTCAGGAGATCACTACATACAGATATATACAGCCACCACTATAGTGATGTAACTACATACAGATTATAAGGGCACAACTAGAGGGAGCTCACTACATACAGATTATACAGTCACCACTAGAGTGAGTTCACTACATTGAGATTATACAGCCACCACTAGAGGGAGTTGACTACATACAGGTTATACAGCCATCACTGGAGAGCTCTAACTACATACAGATTATGCAGCCACCACTAGAGGGAGCTGACTACATATAGATTATACAACCACCACTAGAGGGACTTCACTACACACAGATCATACAGCCACCACTAGAGGGACTTCACTACACACAGATCATACAGCCACCACTAGAGAGAGCTCACTACATACAGATTATACAGCCACCACTAATGGGAGCTCACTTCATACAGATTATATAGCCACCACTAGAGGGAGCTCACTACATACAGATTATATAGCCACCACTAGAGGGAGCTTACTACATACAGATTATACAGCCACCACTAGACGGAGCTCACTACATACAGATTATACAGCCACAACTAGAGGGAGCTCACAACATACAGATTATACAACCACCACTAGAGGTAGCTCACTACATACAGATTATACAGTGACCACTAGAGGTATCTTACTATTTACAAATTATACATCCACCACTAGAGGGAATTTACTACATACAGATTATAGAGCCGCCACTAGATGGAGTTCACTACGTACAGATTATACAACCACCACTAAAGGGAGCTCACGACATACAGATTATACAGCCGCCACTAGAGGGAGCTCACTACATTCAGATTATACAGCCACCACTGGAGGGAGCTCACTACATACAGATTATACAGCCGCCACTCGAAGGAGCTCACTACATACAGATTATACAGCCATCACTAGAGGGAGCTCACCACATGCAGATTATACAGCCACCACTAGAGGGAGCTCACTACATACAGATTATACAGCCACCACTAGAGGTATTTTACTATATACAGATCATACAGCCACCACTACAGGGAGTTCAGTACATACAGATTATACAACCCTGACAAGAGGGAGCTCACTACAGATTATACAGCCACTACTAGAGGGAGTTCACTGCATACCAATTATACAGCCACTGCTAGTTAAAGCTCTCTACATTCAGATTATACATCCACCGCTAGATGCAGCTTGCTACATATAGATTACACATCTACCACTAGCTCACTACATATAGATTATACAGCCACCACTTGTAGCAGCTCTCTACATACAGATTATACAGCCACCACTAGTGGGAGCTCACTACATACAGATTATACAATCACTACAAGAGGAAGCTCTCTACATACAGATTATACAGCCACCACTAGAGGGAGCTCACTACATACAGATTATAAAGTCACCACTAGAGGGAGTTGACTACATACAGATTATACAGCCACCACTAGAGGGAGCTCACTACATACAGATAATACAGCCACCACTATAGTGATGTGACTACATACAGATTATAAAGGCACCACTAGAGGGAGCTCACTACATACAGATTATACAGCCACCACTAGAGGGAGTTCACTACATACAGATTATACAGCCACCGCTAGAGGGAGCTCTCTACATACAGATTATACAGCCACCTCTAGGGGGAGCTCGCTACATACATATTATACAGCCACCTCTAGAGGGGGCTCACTACATACAGATTATACAGCCACCACTAGAGGGAGCTCACTACATACAGATATATATACAGCCACCACTAGAGGGAACTCAGGAGATTACTACATACAGATATATACAGCCACCACTAGGGGGAGCTCAGGAGATTACTACATACAGATATATACAGCCACCACTAGAGGGAGCTCAGGAGATTACTACATACAGATATATACAGCCACCACTAGAGGGAGCTCACTACATACAGATTACATAGCCACCACTAGAGGGAGCTCACTACATACAGATTATACAGCCACCACTAGAGGGAGCTCACTACATACAGATTATACAGCCACCACTAGAGGAGCTCAGACATTACTACATACAGATTATACAGCCACCACTAGAGGGAGCTCACTTCATACAGATTATACAGCCACCACTAGAGGGAGCTCACTACATACAGGTTATACAGCCACCACTAGAGGGAGCTCACTACATACAGATTATACAGCCACCACTAGAGGGAGCTCACTACATACAGATTATACAGCAACCTTTAGGATAATTTCAGTAGAATGTGCTCATATATATGGTTATGAAGATTCAAGGGATGCAATTCTGTTGTGTAGTTGCTACTTGTGCAATTCTCTAATATATTTATGCCTCCTGGGGACAATGGTGCCAGTGGAAGATAAAAAACAACCTAATTATTGGAAGTACCAGGTCAGCCAGTTATCTGGTTCCTGTAACTGCAGTCAGAGGTAGATGACGTCACTCCTTTTGCCTCCACCAGTCTAAATTTTCTTCTGATATCCATTACTGGGCACCAGTAAAGCCTAAGGGGGGTCTCAGACTACTGGTGCCCCCTATGGACAGAACCTTCATAGCTTGTCATGGAAGCCGGCTACTGACTATTCAGATGAATTATTTTATTTGTGCCCCCACCCCCCAGTTTATAGACTGTAAACCCCCCCCCCCCCCAGTGTATAGCCTGTAACACCCCCTCGTACCCCATTGTATAGCCTGTATACCCCACAGTTTATAGACTGTACCTCGTCCTCACCCCAGTTTATAGGCTGTACCTCACCTAGTTTAGAGATTATACATCACCCCAGTTTATAGACTGCACCCCCCAGTTTATAGACTGCACCCCCCAGTTTATAGACTGCACCCCCCAGTTTATAGACTGCACCCCCCCAGTTTATAGACTGCACCCCCTAGTTTATAGACTGCACCCCCCCGCCTTCCCCATCCAGTTTATAGTCTGTCAGGTCTCTGTGTCTATATCTTAGCTTAGTATAAAATGGAAAGAGGAACAGGACGCACCTGTGGCCGGAATATTCATCATGTGAAGCTCCCTGGAGAGCAGAGCGTCACAAGAAGGGCAGAGTGCGGTGCATGAACTGTTTTTTTTCTTATTGTTGTCTTTTGATGGGGGTGTGAATACTTCTGCCAGTCCTTCGATTAACAGCGCCATAGAAATC
Source organism: Bufotes viridis (assembly GCA_033119425.1). Taxonomy (NCBI): domain Eukaryota; kingdom Metazoa; phylum Chordata; class Amphibia; order Anura; family Bufonidae; genus Bufotes; species Bufotes viridis. The sequence continues at coordinate 597,445,617 of CM065590.1, read as the reverse complement.
TCTAGGTTATCTATAGAAATAGTTGACATGGCCTCGTCTGCAGGTTGTCATCTAGTAGATGCCCGCTTTTGGTGCTGACTCTTCCATGGTCCATCTGGACTGTAGTCATATTATGTTTAGTAGACTTGGGCCAGGAACCTAGAAGATGATTTTCAGAAGGGAAAACAGAGCGGTCTATGAACCCATCTTTGACTGTCTAATAAGTTTTAGGTTTCCCGATTCTTCCCCGATAGCAAATGTCGGAGGATAAGGATCGGCCATGTTGGATGTTTTAACTGCATGGTGCTCAGTGGGGTCTGTCCACAGTGTGTAGCGGAGTATGTTATCATATGTCCCGGGAATCCTCTTGGTGTATACATTGTGGACCCCAAGACCGAGGTCAAAAGAGTCTACATTGGGTTTTCCGTTTTTTACTGTATGGTACAGAGGCTTTCAACAAAAGTTGTATACTACACAGTAGACGCCTTTTAACACATCGGTGCAGGTTACCGTTCCCTGGCATCAGTTAAATGCACAAGTCTGAGGTTTCCTTCAGGAGATCTTCCACATGAAAACCATAGAGAAACACAGCAGATGCCGTGTGAAAGAGCCTAACAGACCATGCCGAAACCCATGCGTGCTTCTGAATTTATTTGGAGGCACAAGCAGGGTCCATCAGGCAGCATACAGTGTTACATAAAGCACCTACAGGACGGTAATATAGATATGCGTATGAAGGAATCCATAATGCAGATTAGTTTATATCAGGCCAAATCGGCCTTCTGTAGACCACCATTCCTAGGTTCTTGCCCCTCGTCAGTGCAGAGCATGTTACTGGTCGGTCAGGTGGTTAACATGTCTTAGATGTAGTTGGGGGGTACTGAGTCTGATTGTCATCTCATCCATCCAACCCTGCTCTGTACTGACGAGGGGCGAGAAACCCAAACCGTCTGTCTACAGATGGGTCACTCTATCCTCTGGAGCAGACTCTGGTGTAGCTGACATGAGCTAATTTGCATGGCTTTTTCCCATGGAGCTTTGCCTGAAAACAAGTCTCCACCCTCTGGTCTCCACAGTAGCTGGGTCTCCTCAATGAGGACCTGTACCCCGAGCTATTTGTCCATAACCTCCTCCATGAAATGTTCTTCTACAGTTCCAGGTTGGGCTCTGGAGATGCAGTGGGTTCCCACCTCCATATCCATCTTGCCTGGCGAGGATGCCACGATCCCATGCAACTTCCACAGGAAGCACAATGAGAACGTGAACATCTCCTGGGTCCGGATCCAAAGGCATGTGAACAAAAAAGATGGCAAGTCATTCATCGAAATGGTGCAGAAAATACTACCACACGCCATGCAGAACCTGACCATCCGCAATGCTGCGAAAACTGACAGTGGGATCTATCTGTGCAGAGTGACTGCAGGACATGACACCAAGGAGTCCTGTGGAACCTACCTAAGAGTGACGGGTGAGTATGCAAGGGGCCACCCCCTAGAGCCAATTGTATCCCAGGTTTATAGGAATTGTCGAGTGGTGTGGTGCAACCTTAGTAGTTGTCTGGGTGTGTCACGGTGCTCCTACCTGGATACTGTCGATCCCCAGGGTTAGACTCTGGAGCAATAAAGGGGAGAGTATTAGGAGGTGGAGAATAAGTCGAGTTCAGACTTGGTGAAAGTGCAACAGCTTTACTTGAATGAACTTGTATCCAGACAATACTTAGTCTTTCGTTTGGTTCCAGCAGGTTTTAGGGTAAACTGGCAGACAAACTTGAATACCTCGTTCTATCATCTCTCTACTGTGCTACATTCTGGCTTTAGTCTGGTAGCTGGACTTTAGGACTGTTCTGGTACCTTTTGAGCAGGGTGCCTTTGGCTGTTGACCCCCTCTTGATACTCTGTCTGTATCCGTAAGGAGTCAGGGTGCTGTATGAGCTGCTTCCCTTTTGGGAGGGGCGACCATTCCCCTCGCTGCGCCATCTTGACTTGTCTGCTTCCAACTAGTGATGTCCTGAGCTATTCGCCGGCGAACGGTTCCCGGCGAACATAGCTTGTTCGCGTTCGCCACGGTGGGTGAACATATGCGATGTTCGCGTTCGCCCCTATACTTTATCATTGAGCAAACTTTGAGCCTGTACCTCACAGTCAGCAGACACATTCCAGCCAATCAGCAGCATACCCTCCCTCCCAGACCCTCCCACCTCCTATCAAAAAGCAAAGACAGCATCCATCTTAGATTCATTCTGAAGCTGCAGTGTTAGTAATTGTAATCGCAATGCGATTAATATAACCTGTATCAATCGCATCGCGAATTCAACTTAGAGCTGGGTTCCTAATGGTCGTATTGCTAGAATACAGTTGTATCATCGCTTGCACTCCTATTTTTCGCATATCGTTGCTTACGAAACGCGAGTTCTCCTACTTCTCCCCGAGCTATATCTGCAATACACAAAAAGGCCAGTAGATGGCAGTGTCAACCTAAAGTAGTAATGACCCTACACTATACTATGCCCGATCCTCTTCTTCAACCTTCCCTCAGATCTCATGCATGAAAAGTTCTGATCCCTAGAGTCTGTTGAAGGATTGTATTCAATTGCCGAGTCAGTAGTGAGCAGTAGTGATGAGCAGAAGGTGCCATATTATTAAGTCGCGAATTTTATGAGATTTTTTTTATTCGTGTACTGCGATTTAAACTTTAAACGATATATTAAGGTGCATTTCCAATTGGATTAGCTTAGTAGAATTAATGAAAATATTGAATATAGAACTATTTTCTCAATCTTCGTTATATTCTAGCAATACAACCATTAGGAACCCAGATCTAAGTTGAGTTTTGCCATGGATCCCCCTCCGGCATGCCACAGTCCTGGTGTTAGTCCCCTTGAAACAACTTTTCCATCACTATTGTGGCCAGAAAGAGTCCCTGTGGGTTTTAAAATTTGCCTGTCTATTGAAGTCTATGGCGGTTCGCCCTGTTCGTCCGTTGGCGAACATTTGCGTAAATTCGCGGTCGCCATTCGTGAACGGAAAATTTTATGTTCGCGACATCTCTACTCCCAACTGGCTACAACTGGCTATCACTTCCTGCAACCCCTCCCTTGGTAGGAGCAGGACTCGCCCACTTCTGCCCAAAAAGGTGGAGAATGGAATAGTACGTTCCATTCTATCTAAAGATCTTTTTCTGCCACCTACTGGTGAACCAGGCACATTACATGAACATTACAGTTTCATAGCGATATTATAAATGCACAGTGTAGGAGGACCTGGAATAAATACACAGATGACATTGTGGTTATCAGTTAAAGACAGTAGCAGGGTGTAGAAATGGTAATACCACTCTGGGCAATTATAAAGAGAGTATCCAAAGTGGACAACCCCTTTAAGAGTATATATAAATGTATAAGATGAAGTTATTTCCATGACCTGACAGATCCATGTAGGATACGCCCTGGTTATTGTATACATGGCATACACAGAGCAGTGACTGGCGTCTCCTGGTATATCTCCAGACGGGAACCAGAGACCAGTGAGGATTGAGGGAGCATCAGACAGGGAGCAGCGGGCAGCTGAGGAATGCTTCTTTTTTTTTTATAACCCACTCTGAGCCCTCTGAGACAATTTTTTTTACTAGACCACCCCTTGAAGGACATTTGCTTGACTGTCCTCTCCTGCACTGTGGACGTGACTGACTTCCGATCTAGATGGACCCATTGCTGGCACTAACCTCCTGCTTTTTTGTTTCAGAACTTCCTGCTTTACTGTTCTTTAACGTTGCAGAAGCTACAAAAAACAGGCTGATAACGGCAGAGGGAATCATCCTGCTCCTCTGTGCCATCATCCCTGGAACCTTCCTTCTCTATAAGGTAGGTGCGCCTTGATGATTTTGGGTATTACCCTCCTCAGTGATACATAAGATGTCCATACAATTTCCATAACTGACTCCCTCCTGATTCCCCATATCTGAGCGTGTCTGTTTTGTCAAAGGGGAAAAAGGAGAAAACTGCTGCCTGAGACTTCTGCCCTACACTTCTGCTGCCCTACACTTCTGCTGCCCTACACTTCTGCTGCCCTACACTATTGCCCTACACTTCTGCTGCCCAACACTTCTGCTGCCCAACACTTCTGCCCTACACTTCTGCTGCCCAACACTTCTGCCCTACACTTCTGCTGCCCAACACTTCTGCCCTACACTTCTGCTGCCCAACACTTCTGCCCTACACTTCTGCTGCCCAACACTTCTGCTGCCCCTACACTTCTGCTGCCCAACACTTCTGCCCTACACTTCTGCTGCCCTACACTTCTGCTGCCCAACACTTCTGCCCTACACTTCTGCTGCCCTACACTTCTGCTGCCCTACACTTCTGCTGCCCGACACTTCTGCCCTACACTTCTGCTGCCCTACACTTCTGCTGCCCTACACTTTCTGCTGCCCTACACTTCTGCTGCCCTACACTTCTGCTGCCCTACACTTCTTGCCCTACACTTCTGCTGCCCGACACTTCTGCCCTACACTTCTGCTGCCCTACACTTCTGCTGCCCTACACTTCTGCTGCCCTACACTTCTGCTGCCTGACACTTCTGCCCTACACTTCTGCTGCCCTACACTTCTGCTGACCTACACTTCTGCCCTACACTTCTGCTGCCCGACACTTCTTCACACTCGCTCTGCACTTCTGCCCTACACTTCTGCTGCCCTACACTTCTGCCCTACACTTCTTCTGCCCTACACTTCTCCTGCCCTACACTTCTGCTGACCTACACTTCTGCCCTACACTTCTGCTGCCCGACACTTCTGCCCTACACTTCTGCTGCCCTACACTTCTGCCGCCCTACACTTCTGCTGCCCTACACTTCTGCTGCCCTACACTTCTGCTGCCCTACACTTCTGCTACCCGACACTTCTGCCCTATACTTCTGCTGCCTGACACTTCTGCCCTACACTTCTGCTGCCTGACACTTCTGCCCTACATTTCTGCTGCCCGACACTTCGGTCTCATGGTGGAACAAAAGGACCGGGTAAGAAAATGCAGTCTCGATCCTTCTTCCACACATTAGACTGTTGGCCTCTGAGAACAATACACTGTGTATTTGGCTTGTATTGCACGCCTCTCCTCTTGCGACAGACTCCGGGGCACCGTCAGGCTTCCCTCATACACAGAAGGTCATATGTAGTGATGTACCTTCAATAGAAGCAGACCACGTGACTGCAATGGGGCCCGGGAGGGAGAGGGCCCGCATTGATCTCCCTCTCTGCTTCTTCAGATTTGAGGTAAAAAAAAAAAGAGAAAACAGCATTTTCATGCAGCCACCACTAGGGGGAGCTCAAGTGACACACAGTCATGCGAGCAATAACCACCATGGCATGACTACAGCAATTTGTAGTAAAATGTTATTTAAGCACGCTGGACCTCAGCGAAGCCTGGCAGCAGGCTGTGTTGGGAGAGGATGGGAGTGTTGGAGGGTGGTTGTAGTCTTTATGGAGGCTAATGCCTCCCCCTTTGGCGCTTCCTGGGCCGCGCATGCAGTTAGTGTAGGGGCACAACCCTTATTCCCCTTGGGGCACACCCTGGTCTTTTTGGGGTCTCCTGCCCGGTGATGGCTGGAGTAAGGTAAGAGGGCCAGGCAAAGGGCAGGTGAATCATAATAGCAACGACCAGGCCTGTTTGGTTACAATAAATAACAGTCTATTCACTGAGGATGATGGGTGTTGCAGTATAAACACAAGCTATAAGCACAGTCTTGAGGCATTTTACATGGTAACATTTTCTCAAAAGTTGCATGTATAGGATCTAGCTGTAATGACGGTAGTTGTGGTTCCTGAGTCTTGCTCTGTAGGTTCTAGCAAATCTTTCCAAATTGGCGTGAAATAACTCAATATGCTTTCTGCAATACCCAGTCCACGGGGTGCAGGAATTAGATTAAATGGCCAGGCCATCTTAGAAGTGTGGCGGGTGTCAGAAGCAGTTAACACTTTCCACATGCAGTAAAGTCTATTGCCATAAACGTGTGATTACTTTACTGTCTCAGTCCAGCACAGCTGGTCCTGAACCTTCTGTAAATGTTCAATGATTCTTTCCCTCAGAGGTACAGTAAATCATTAGAAAAGTTACATTTTCAGACAGCTTTTCACTCCACAGGGATGGTGTCTCCCTGGAGAAGAATTTGAAAGTGTGAATCATATTATTAACCCTTTAACAGTAATGCAGTGGGTCATTGCACAATGTGTGAACCCAGCCTTCTAATGGCAGTGAATTCCTATATGCCAGCGGGGCACAAGGGCCTGTGTGAACTCATATAGCAAAAGTAAAAAGGACAATATACCACACAATATACAGCACCATCTCTCATAGAGTAGATATAGTCACCATATAGTCTTAAGACAATAACTGAACATCCTCCTTATGGCTTCCCATATATTTCCAAATATGCTGGGGGCCGACCGTCCTCTTTATTCTCTCTCCAATCACCTCATTGGGGGCCATACTTGTGGGGAATTATTCCGCCACTCTGTGCCCTTTGATCCTGCTACTTGCACTTGACTAGTTGATTGCTTCTTCTCCATTGCCCAGTTTTATGTTGCTTAGTAAGGGACATGTGCACCTTGTCTATTGTAAATGTCACCCAGGTGTTCAGCTCTGACCACTGACAGAACATGAAGCAGTGTCCACAAACACCTTTACTAATTGAGATTTTAACTATATGTAAAAAGGGTCCAAGGCACCACCAGATACATTGTTCAGTACTTTATTATAGAGCAAAAGTGCACATAACAGCCACAATGCAGGCCGTCCTCAAGAGGATTTAGGTGAAACCCACCACCAGGTTAGCACGCCTCACCTTACCTGGAGCACATAACTGTTTGGAGGTTATAATTATACTGATAAGCTGAAAAATAAGTCTTACATATCAGCTACAAGCATGTGGAGTGTGAACATGCCTTCCTAGTAACTTTCCGATAACTAACCCTTCATATACTAATTATCACTCAAGGTAAAATCTTGGAAGAGATTACATATTTTTGAAAGATGACAACAAAATTCATGATACATTTTTATTACAGCTTTTAAATTTTTCCTATTTTTTGTCTAATGGAGAATTTTATTTACAGTTAAAGGGAACCGCGATGGGGTCAGAATGCACCCCCAGTTCAGCCATTCTTTCCATGGCTCTTTAGAAATATTTTTTTTTCTTATGGTGGAAATATTATATAGACTTTGTACTTATTTGGAAGAGATTGGATTAAGAATTGACGATTTTCTTAATGAGCTTATTGTTAGCGCACATTAAAACAAATGTTTTGTTAACTCACTCCATTCATTTCAATAGGCGTAGCGGCGATAGCCAAGTACAGTGCTCCCATAGAAATGAATGGAGCGGTGGTGATCTTTTCTGAACTGCCACTCCACACACTTCAGGGGGGCTCTAAATGGTACAGGGCCCCCATTCTTATGATTGGCTGGGGTCCCAGTTTTAGGAACTCCACTGATCTAATAGTTAAAGCCAGAATTATGCATCATTTAAAGCCATCTGGTGTGTCCATATGCATTACCATAGTGGCCCCAGTTACATCTTGCCCTTGCAGTGCTCCAGCATTCCTTGAGTTTCTTTAGCTCCTGTCCTTCGACTTGATAATTCACTGCCTTTAGACCTTGATTTGTCTCTAACTTGAAAATCATGAGCACAGTCAAATTTCCATGACTGTTCCATAGTGAAAGCTTGCCAACCAAGTTTTGGGAACGAGAAGTTTCATGCCTGAGTCATTTTATCTGGACTTCATCCCACTGAAGAATGCTGAAGTTAATCCTAGCCTAATGGCTGATAACAGAGAATTATTGTCCTATGAGCTCTTCCACTAAACTGAAAATATTACTAATTGTAGCCGTCCTTACGTGCCAAATTCTATCTGTTCCTGTGAAAGGTATGAAACAACCAATATGGCTGCCATCGTAGAGAATCTCACACTCGAGATCTTCTCTCTGACAGAAGTCCCCACTCTGTGCAGTCCATGCAATCCATATGTGCATCTGAATTCCCGCCTTATAAAGATCTGCTCACATGTGCTGATGATAGACATCCTGTGCATGCAAATGAACCCGCATCACATGCAGCAATAAGGCAGATTTTGATGCAAAAGCAGCAAAAAATCAACTGTGAAAATAAGTAGTACGGCAAATCCAAAGATTAGTCCCAATGGAATGAAAACTGAAATCGGTAGATATACATTGAATGTGTATGGCCAATTAGGACATTTATGGAATATCAGTAGGATATGCCACAAATGTCTGATAGATGCTGGTCCCACTTCTGGGACCTGCTCCTATCTCAAGAACATAGCCCCACCATGCATGGAGAGAACATTGCGCTTGCTCGGTGTCCTCTACATTCACTGCTTAAGGTCCCATTGTAGTGAATGGAGGATGGCTGCACATGAACGGTATGATCTCCATTCAGTTTGGGGCTTTGTTCTTCAGGAGGGGCTCTCAGAGGTGGAACCTGCACCTATCGATAGGCCACCAATGTCCCAGATAGTAATACCCCTTTAAGCCTCTGATTTCTGATGCAGATCTTTTAGTGAAATGCACTTTAGACTGGCAATATGTGAATCCAGTAAGTGTGAACATACTCTAATAGTCCATTTCCCCAGCCATACAGTGCCACCATATTGGTTGTTCCCCCCTTTTTCCCAGAAATACCAAAAATTGGCTAAATTAGATTTTTGCCAACTTGAGAGGAGATGACCATTTACTGGAGATTTTTTAGAGGTTTTTTACTATTCTACGTTACCGTCTAGAAGATGATAAATTCTCCCCATTCCTGTCTTATAGCGATGTCATCATGCTGAAGCGCACAAGCATATTTGGGAGGCTTATTCCACGGCAGGCAAAGCCATCAATGATTACACATCCCTGACCGCCGTAGAGCTATTGGTGCTCCAGGGGGCGCATACCCCAATCATGAACAGCGCAGGTTCGCTATAACAGCGCATCGGCTTTCTGCTCAGCAATCTTCTTTATTGGCTTCCTCTCTCAGACCCAGATGCTTCCAAGATTGAGTCAAAAGTCAGGAACCTCTGAACTGTCTTCCAAGGGTTGTCTGGTTTAGAAAACCCATCGTAGGACTTTCTATTAAGGAACTGGTTGAGGGGCTCTCTCATCTACAAGTCATAACGTAGAGTAACCACAAAGAGCGTCTCTCACTCTGGACAATCCAACATGTTTGTGCATTACGTCAACAGCACGTTGAGTTCAATGGTAGCTGTGTAATGTTTCATTTGTCTTTTGGTGGCGCTATAGGGGTCATCTTTTTGGTGGAGGGTCCTTTTTACAAGAAAATTACTCAGCCAGAACCAAACTCCATGCCATCAGTCATGTGGCCTCATACGGACTGACGAACACACAAAAATGGGCAGCAACATCTCTCTACTAAGTGTATGTCTACAGAGGGTTAGCTCACCTGCGCTGCCGTTGTGTTAGTTTACCCTGCTGGGACCGCTGCTCAGTATCTATCTAGAGCCGGCTACTGAGACTCTCTAGGACGTTCGTCAGTAGAAGAGATCCGGTACAAAGACCGGGGTAAGATACCAGCGCTGGTTACGGGGTTAGTACTCAAAGTGTTAAAGCTGCTGAAGAATTACCAGTGGTAAATGCCAGTTGTTACCTGTCCAAGAGATGAATGGGGAATACACAGTCCTTCGTTCTTGCTGTGGAGAAGCCGATGTTCCTTTGCTTCTTGTTTGACCTACAAGCACGGGCGGCGCTCCGGCCGGTAGCGGTCGCCCGTGCAAGGGAACTTTCAGTTTTGTTGTCTGGGAACTTCTGTGCGTGATGTCACCGCAATGTTACGGATGCCTCCAGGGGACGTAAAAGTCTCCAACGCGTTTCGGAGCCTTCCTGGCTCCTTCGTCAGGGATGGTACGTCATGCTGATCTAATATAGCTTTTGTTGAAAGTCTGTGCAATTTGCTATATTTCACAAGGTATGACCTCCTGTTGGCCAAGTCTTTGCTGTACACACAGAGATCTTGTCTCTAAAATGGCTGCTGATAGAGCCCTACTAACCCTAACCCTCCATCAGCAGCCATTTTACTGAAAGTTCCCTCGCACGGGCGACCGCTACCGGCTGGAGCACCGCCCGTGCTTATAGGTTGAACAAGAAGCAAAGGACCATCGGCTGCTCCACACCTGTGTATTCTGTGTATTCCCCATTCATCTCTTGAACATTCTTCAGCAGCTTTAACACTTTGAGTACTAACCCCGTAACCAGCGCTGGTATCTTACCCCGGTCTTTGTACCGGATCTCTTCTACATCTCTTTACTAAGACTTTTGCTTTGGGGATCAATATTTAAGACCCTCATCTCATCAGGAAATATTTACCAAAAGTATTTCTCTCTGGAGGACCCAACATGTCCATGCGTCACACAGCCAGGCCATTGGAAATGTGTAATGCTTTATTTGCCCTGCGGCGGTGCTGTAGGGAAACTGAACACTTACTGCAAGATTACCACCAGGATCAGAACTGATTAGAGGAAGTCCAGCCGTATCATCAGCTTATCATTGAGGGATTCTTCTAAGGGGCAACCCACCTCATTATCACCATCATGTATTCAACCAGTGGGTGTACTTACGATGTATGGTACCCTCCTCTTCCATAGTTAAAGGGGCATTCTTATCTAACCCACTTATGGTTGAGATTGGAATGCCCATAATATGAGACAGAGACAGAGGTGGTCATGCTTACAAACACAATAGGGTGTGCTACTATCCATTACAGTGGATAGGAGCCAGCTACAAAGCGTAGCGCGGCCCGCGCTGCTGTCTCTGTAACCCCAGCCCCCTCCGGCCACCACATATGATGGTATTATATGAATGGCTGAGATGGGAATGCCCCTTTAAATGGTTCCTGACTGATATGTGTATATATTGCTTGCCATTTCTATCTTTAGATACCTATGCTTGTATCATCGAGAAAGGAATAAAAATTTCTTGTTTTGAGTGTTTTTTGTAAATTCATTTGTTTAGAAGAAAGCTAACCATAAATCCTAGTCTCTTCCATAGTAAATCTGACGAGGACTAAGCGGTGGGACATGTCTATTGGGCGGAGCTTGAAGACCTTCATCTCAGAGGGCTCTGAGCAACCATCTCTACTGACATCTCTTCCACCCTTTGTAACGAGTCTCGTTAGGTTCTAGATTAGTTGTGTATCCAAAGTGATGTCTCAGAAGCTGATTTTGACGGCCATGTACGATGATGATACCTCGCTATGTCTTCAGCATGCATTATTCTTCCACTGGTTTCGAGGTTCTCACACAAGAGCTGTTTACAGACAGGTTTTCATCTTAGGCTCCAGGAATAATGTATATCTCCCAAAATCTCTGTTCCGACTGTGGCACATATACATACAAACAAAAAAATTAACAGCACTCTGCAGCCAGAACTCTGCCCTGCCTCTATAATAGAGGCTATAAGAGGTCGTTAGTGTACATTTTGATCAAAAGGTAATAAGCCACTCGCCACGCCAAGACCGCCTTGTGAGTGGTCCTAACGCTAAATCCTACCTGTTATGGGCCATGACAGCCACATAAAATCCAGCGTTAGGACCACTCACGAGGCGGCCTTGGCGTGGCGAGTGGCTTATTACCTTTTGATCAAAATGTACACTAACAACCTCTTATAGCCTCTATCATAGAGGCAGGGCAGAGTTCTGGCTGCAGAGTGCTGGTAATTTTTTTGTTTGTATGTATATGTGCCACAGTTACGTGCACCTGCATACAGGGACGTGCTGACTGACCCCCCTTTTGTGTTTCTGTTTAGTATATGTTGGAGGTATGGCAGCCTCCTTCTCAGTCGTGCACACCTGACTAGGCTGGTTTTAATCAGAGTGAGTATAAAACTGAACTTGCTTTCATAGTGCCTGCTAGTAACCATCCGGTTCCAGGAGGAGTACACAGTGGGCTCAGCATGCATGTTGGTACCTGCATCCCTGGATCTAATGGAGGCTGTTATAGCACCAGAAAGGGTTAATAAGTACGGTTGATCCCAGCATGCATGCTGGGCCCGCACTCCCTGGATTTTATGTGGCTGTCATGGCGCATAACAGTTCAGGATTTAGCGTTAGTACCACTCACGAGGCGGCCTTGGCGTTGCGAGTGGCTTATTACCTTTTGATCAAAATGTACACTAACGACCTCTTATAGCCTCTATCATAGAGGCAGGGCAGAGTTCTGGCTGCAGAGTGCTGTTAAATTTTTTGTCTGTTCCGACTGTGGAGCCCACAAACATCAGTCACTTGGACACCACCACTTTCACCACCACTGAAGATGTTCTCGAGGGCCGTTAGAAGTGTCAGTGAGTCTTTATGGTCAGTTTAGTCACCTGTATCTGACGTCTCTTATGGCCGAGAAGACTCGGTTACAGATGGTGCTTGCTATTCGCCTATAGTGTGTGAAACCACATGACGTATGCCGGCAACAGTTCCCCTTTAAAGGGACCCTTCCATCATTATCACATATCAATTATCACATAGCCTATATGTGAATATTCTGTGCATTTCTTTTTTGATTTTCTGGATATAATTGTTTGAAGTTACTTCATCTTTTCTACTTCCTGTCCCGACTCTTCAACTTCCTCCTTTGTTTAGATTTTTATCACAGCAAACAGTCTCGCTTAACCCATCACTGTGACCAGAGAGCGCCCCCTGTAGCGCATTTATTAGAGCATCATACGCTACACTAGCCCATGCAGTGCTCTTCTGTGGGCATCTTGTTCTAGGCCTAACAAGAGAACAAAGGAGCTGCCATACTATCATCCCCATTCTACACCTACTATAAGCAAAGGAATTACCTTCCAGATAACATCCCCTCACAGCAGGAGTAAAGTAGCAATAGATTGCATATCTCTACAGGAGGTCTTATCATTTGTGCTGCAGAAGGATGAGAGTCTGTGTTTAATTTTCTACTAAAATGAAAAACTGTTTTTTCTACTGTACAGTTTCTCAAAAAATCTTTCTCAAGGAAGTGTCCCTTTAAATCTAAAACAAGCATAGAAAAACCATGTAGCATTAGGAGATGCACAATAATAAACAAGTCATGTGTGAATGAGGGACTAGAAGGAGCTTTAGAAGGTACATGTCACACAACGTAGTCTCCATGGTCCTCCAGCCCGTCACGCCATTGTGTATGGTTTATACAAGGGGTTAAAAAGGAGGTAATTTTCCCTGGGCCCTCAGCGGAGGCCTTCGGTGGTAGTGGTCTTCACTGCCACATCACCACCACCCCAGGAGAACAGCTTTAAACCTCATCTAGGGTCTGCATGGCCCTCTTATTTGGGCACTGCGTTGGGCCATTGCAGTGCACACTATGGCTGTATTATGTCTGCACTGTGCCACTAGACAAGGTTTGATATTGTAAGGAGGGGCCTCCGCAGACCTTGACCCAGCCCTGGGTTCAATATTCCAGATTTCTTGCTCTTTGTGACCTCTATCTAATATCTACTATACGCTCCATCTACAACCGGGGGTCCCTAGAAGTAGCACCTGCTCCAGTGTTTTCTTCCTCCACTCATTGTCCTCCATGTTCTGCCAACAGAAACGTTTGGAAAACCTGAACTCCATGTCTCTGAAAGAAGTAGAAGGAGAGAACCTTTATGAGGTAAGATCTTGACAAGTAGAAATTATAGCTCCATGTAGACATCAAGACCAGGAACCAAAAATTAACCATCTACCGAACCACCATATGCATTCCCCAAGTGTTGGGACCATGGTGCTTTGCTTCAAGATGACGCGTCACAATGTCTCCTAGCCTGAACATGTGTCCACCTCTGCCCAAAGTTCAATTACTGTAATTTTGGGGTGAGAGGGCATCAACATCCAATGCCAGAGCCCACCAGGCTTGGAAATGGTGTAGGTATTTCCTGTTTGCCAAGGGCCCCTATACAACGACCCCGAGAGAAGGAAAGGGCTCCTGGTCTCACATTACAGGAATAACGATGTGGGACGCTCCCTGATGCAGAAAGCTGCCTCCTGGTCTCCGGTTGGTCCATATCCATGCTGTTATCTGCTATCATCCCGACAGGGACATTGGAAGATCATGTTCTGGATGTGTCTGATGGAATTTCTTTCTATGCTGAATTGTTAACTGAAATGTTATTAATAAAGATTTCTCTGACTTTTTAAAGGGACTAAACTTGGAGGACTGCTCAATGTATGAAGACATCTCCCGTGGTCTACAGGCCACCTATGAAGATGTGGGCACCTTGAGGGCAGGAGACATTCATTTGGAGAAACCTTGACTCCGTGTCACATGGGAAAAAAGTAGATCTTCAGAAACCATCGGATCAGTGGTGTTTCTATCTCTTGTCTGCAAGATTACCGCGTGGTGCACGGCAACCACCACAAATGACAGTTCTTCACCTTGTCTTTGCACCGATCGTCTTGCTCTTTGCTCTTATATTATGTCTTGTTTGCCATATTTGTAAAGGGCAACAACGCCCATGTAATCATATTAATGGGATTACCCAAAATAGTAACTTAAAGGGTTTGTCCAGTTTTGAAAATCCCAGTTAGACAGAGGTCCTCCGCCCAAGGTCCTCATTTCAGGTGAGAGTGGAGAATGGTTATAAAGAGCCTCAGGAGGACAGGTCCTGACCTGCATTACACAGACAACCCATTTATATGAATGGACACAGTGTAATGCTTCATTTACCCTGTGGTGGCGCTGCAGGAAAGTTAAACGCTTACGATCAGGATTCCCTGCAGATCACAGATGACCCCTGAGGATCCCAGAAGGGAGACATTTTGAGATCTGCTTATTGTGAAAGTAACCTTCTAACACATAGGGATTGTCCAAAGTGGAGAACCCCTTTAAGAACAATTCCAAGCAATTATAAAAATGTACAACTCGGTTTTCAGTGTCAATGGCTTAAAGCAAGAACAGATGATAGAGCTCGGGGACCCTGGGCAGTAATGGCCATGGGCTCGTTACTGACAACCAAAGTTACAATACAATTGAGATAGATTGTATTCGCACACATTGGGCAGGTAGGTACACTTTCCATAGGTCTGTTTATATACCTTTTGTTTTCTTTTTACTGATATGAATAAAACAGGCCCAGCGACAAGTCAGAATTGGCTCCTGTCTTTTGGCAGTACCTGGCTGCTAACTGCCACCACTAGGGGGAGCTGACTGACGGCAGATTTAGTGTTGAGTTCAGTGGAAGCTCCCCCTAGTGGCAGGTTTAGATAGGTCATAGAGTTAAGCAGGAGGTTTAGAGAAGTGTCAGAGAAGAAAGGAGCTCCGGCCCCTGTAGGATATATGATGAGGTTTATCAGCTCGTAACAAGGGTGTGACCCATATACTGGATGGTCCGAATGACTGAAGTCACAATTCTGAAGGGGAGGAATGTGGATCTATCGACTCGGCGTAACTTCTACCCATAGAGAAATATCTCATCTCCCCAGAGTCATACTGTACATTATATTACGCTGTATGGGATGTCCAAGGGTTAACCCATGTCTTCACACAGGCCTGATCTCCCATAGGAAACGGTTAAAGGGATTCTCCAGTTTATGTAAAAAACATGTAATCGCCATATAATGAAAAGTTCGGCAACTTTCTAATATACTTTGTGTTTCAATATGATCAAGTTCTCTGCTTGCTATCAGTGAATGGAAAAGGTGGATTTTGTTAGGCTTATCTTAAAGGGGTTGTTCCATCATGATATTATTATTTATTTTAAAGCGCCATTAATTCCGTGGCGCTGTACATCCAGACGGGGTCACACAAATATAAAATATAATGAACAAGAAACTATGAACGGACTGGTACAGAGGGGTAGAGGACCCTGCCCGCAAGAGCTTACAATCTATGAGGGGAAAACACAGTAGGTGAGGGTATAGGCTGCACATCTGGTGGCAGCATGCTCATTGCAGATGGTAGACTTACCTGAGGAGGTGGCTTTTCTGGTTACGCTTAAAGGTTTGGATGTTGGGGAGAGTCTGATGTGTTGGGGTCGTGAGTTCCAGAGTAGTGGAGAGGCACGGGAGACATCTTGTATACGATTGTGTGAAGAACAGATGAGAAGAGAACAGAGGACGAGGTCTTGTGAGGATCTGAGATTACGTGTGGGGATGTATCGGGAAAGCAGGTCAGAGATGTAAGCAGAGTGCGGATTGGCCATAGACCTTACAGGGAAATTTTCCGGTGGGCCGATGCCCATAGGGCCTCCTGAGCCCTCCTCGAGGCCGGTCAGTGGAAGTTTTCTGGGATGTATTTCTGCTGGCGGTATTTAGTGATGGTCTGTGGTATTTGGCTCTGTCAGGCAGTATAATGAGCCACAATATGGTATTGCTGGCCCTGCCTTCCATCAATATGGACCCAACTACAAAACAAGGCCACTTTTAGTATTTAGGGCCACTTTAAGTTCCGAGTCCGCCCCTGGATGTAAGTAGGGGACTGGTTGTGGACGGCCTTGTATGTAGTTGTAAGTATTTTTAACTGAATTCGCTGGGCAATGGGGAGCCGGTGAAGAGACTGGCAGAGGGGAGAGACAGAGGAGTACCGGGGTGAGAGGAGGATTAGTTGGGCAGCAGAGTTGAGAATCGATTGGAGGGGAGCGAGAGAGCTGGATGGGAGGCCACAGAGGAGGATGTTGCAGTAGTCTAGGCGGGAGATGATGAGGGCATGCACTAGTTTCTTAGTTGACTCAGGGGTGAGGAAGGAGCGAATACGAGAGATGTTCTTCAGTTGAAAACATGGAGGTGAAGGTTTGGATGTGTGGACAGGGCAAAATCCAATGTTACCCCCAGACTGCGAGCCTGTGAGACTGGAGAATTGTGGTGCTATTGACTGTGATGGACAGGCCAGGTATAGGGGACATGACATGGGGGAAAGACACTGAATTCAGTTTTCTCCATGTTGAGTTTTACACGCTGAGATTCTGGATAGGAGGGAAGCAACATCTGGGCCAGAGAGGTAGATTTGAGTGTCGTCACCATATAGGTGGTATTGGAAGCCATGGGACTCTACGAGCTTTCCAGAGATCTAGGGCAGAGCCTTGAGGGACACCAACAGAGAGAGGGCCCGAGGGGGAGGTGGTGTATGAATGGGAAATGCTGAAGGTTCTGTTGATGAGGTATGAAATCCAGGAGAGGGCCAGGTCTTTGATGCCAAGGGAAGAGAGGATTTGTAGAAGAAGAGAGTGGTTGACAAGAAGGAGGAGCGCAGAGTAGTGACATTTAGCTTTGGCAGATAGCAGATCGTTGGCGACTTTGGTTAGGGCACTTTCAGTGCAGTGATTTGGTCCGCAGCCGGATTGCATCTGGTCAAAAAGTGAGTGGGATGAGAGGTGAGAGGACAATTTGAGGTGGACATGTTGTTCTAGGAGTTTGGATGCAAATGGGAGCAGTGAAATAGGACGATAGCTGGATGAAGAGGATGGGTCCGGGGAGGGGTTCTTGAGTATGGTTGTGACAGTGGCAGAAGGGAAGACGCCAGTGGTTCGGGATAGGTTGTAGAGGTGGGTTAGGGCAGGGGTCACTATAGTGTGAGGTTAGGGATGAGGTGAGATGGGATTGGGTCAAGGGCACTGGTGGTGAACTGGAGACTAAGTTGGAAAGCTTTTCTTCTGTGATGGTGGTAAACGGGTTATGTGGGAAGAGCTTTGGGTGGCTGTGTAGGGTGTAGTGGGGGGTGTTTAAAGCTTTTACAGATTTTATCTCTGAAATATGAGGCAAAGTCTTCAGCTGAGATGAAGGGCGTGGGAGGGGGCACAGGGGGACGGAGTAGAGAGTCAAAGGTATTAAACAGTTGATTGGGGTTACAGAAGAAAGATGATATAAGAGTAGTGAAGTCGTCCTGTTTAGAAGAGGCGAATGCAGACCTGAATTTGAGAACAGCTTCTTTGTATGCGGTGAAGTCCTCCTTGGACTGGGTCTTCTTTCGGTGCCGTTCTGCGACTCTGGAAGCTTGTCTCAGTTTTTGTCTGATTAGTGTTCCAGGGTTGTCGATTGATTTGCCGGGTTCTGGTGTGTGTGACGGGTTGTGACGGAACCACTTTCCACCTGCCATGGGAGCCTGGTGTAATACTACATTAGCCGACAGGAGAATTTAGTTGCTGCTCCACCACCTGCACATCCGGGGGGTCGAGCAGCCGGACCTGCAGACATCAGCTTCAATCTAAGGATACTTCACAAACATCTTCTATTCAGAGACTGAAGGCGCCCTTACTGTATGCGAACAAGAGATCAGCTGGATCTATACACTCAGGTGATGTCACAGAGATCTAGTGATGTCATTAATACCGAGCTGCCAATGTCACATGGAGATCTAGTGATGTCATATAGAGATCTGGTGGTGTCACAATAGAGATCTGGGGGTGTCACTCACATAGAAATCAGGTAATCTCACATAGACATTTGATTATGTCACTCACATAGAGATTTGATTATGTCACATAGAAATCTGGTGATGTCACTCATATAAGGATCTGGGGGCGTTACACATTGTGATGTCACAGAGATCACAGAGATATCAGTTGATAAATTGGGAGTGTATCTAATTTAAATACCTAACCACACCCACTTTTATCACCAACTAAAATTGTTTAAAAATGTAAAAATTCTGTCTCAAGTCCCCCCTTCCGCCCTTAAAGGGGTTCTCTGTGAATTAAGAAAATGAAAATACTTAAACATTACTTTATTATAAATATATAACCAAATACCTTTCATTAGTTATAATGTCTCGTTTTGTCTGGGGAGCAATCATCAGGGGAAAAACTGGCCGCCGTCCTATTAGTGCACACAAAACCTGTCCTAATCACACAGCAGAGCACTGAGCGCAAGAGCTGCCTAATCCTCCTCTCTGCTTGTCAGGTATAATGATCCTGAATACTGATGATAAGATCTTCAGCTGAATCTCTGTAGGAATGGAGGTCATGAGGAGACATGAAGTACAGAGAGGAGGTGAGGGTATAGAGCAGCTGCACTTGTATGCAGTCTCCATTACCTCAGTCTGTCCTGTCCGTCCTCTCTGTACTTCATGTCTCCTCATGAGCTCCTTTCCTACAAAGATTTAGCTGAAGATCTTATCAGCTGTATTCAGGATCATTATCCCTGACAAGCAGAGCAGAGAAGAGGATGAGGCAGCTCTTTACCTCAGTGCTCTGAAGTAACTTGTCCTCCTGTGTGATTAGGACAGGTTCTGTGTGCACTAATAGGACAGCGGCCATTTCATTTCTCCTCATGATTGTTCCCAGGACGAAACGGGCCATTATAGCTGATGAAAGTTATTTTGGAATATATTTATAATAAAGTAATATTTAAGTATTTTTATTTTCTTTATTTCCTTTTAATAAGAATTGTGCTGGAGTAAGAGGCACCAAATGTAAGGAGCACAGAACTCTTCTAGTACTCACCATCTTCTGGCAGTCCGAGAAACCAAAATCGGGTGTAATTTATGCTAGTATCTAGTATCTTGCATAAATTACAATTACCGTAGTCAGTTGGTGGGAGACCTCGCTTCCTCCCACTAAGCCCCAGCATTTTTTTTTAAGTAGCATTTTTAAATGCTTGTAATAAAATACTGTGAATTCTCATGTTTTTTCATGTAATTTTTTTCATATTTGTGGTGTATTTTTGTTGTATTTTTCGCAGGCCTTTTTTTTTTGAGGTTTTCAAAGTCTTCGGTTGTACTTGCCTATCTCCATCGATAGACTTGTATGGCATGTTTGACCACAGCAGAGCTTAAACTCTTCTGCACTGAGGAGGAGCTGTAGACATGAGACCCCCCTTCTTGGGAATGGCGGGCTACCAGTGGTGGGCCCCCCAGGGATGAGACACTATTCTCCTGTCCTGTGGTAGGTGATACTGGATACTGGAGATGAACATGTTACAAAGAGCTGCACAGAGCGATGCCTACTTAAGTGACCTCCATGCATTTAGTGGCCAATAAGAGCGCACATACAGTATGAGGCCCCTATAAGTTTCCCCCAAACTGAGTGATGCCCCCTTGGTAATTCCAAATAGAATACT
Source organism: Bufotes viridis (assembly GCA_033119425.1). Taxonomy (NCBI): domain Eukaryota; kingdom Metazoa; phylum Chordata; class Amphibia; order Anura; family Bufonidae; genus Bufotes; species Bufotes viridis. The sequence goes on along the minus strand of CM065590.1, from coordinate 597,425,620 downwards.
AATACATCCCATGTTCACATGATAAAAAGAGCAAAGCAGTTCTGTCTGTTTGGCAGCTAGGAGATGATGTCACTACATCGCGCCTGTCTGTGCCAGACCAACAAGGTCTTCCTGAGGACTGTTCCAACCAACCAGTTTGACTTTGGTCTAGTCCTGAGGGCATTATCCTGTCATTCCCCTGGTTTTCACCCTTTAACCCCTGTACAGGGATCTGAACTTTGGTGCAGAAACATTGGTGTAAAGCACCAAGAGGTCAGGCAATACTCATAGTCAGGAAACAGGCAGAGGTCAGGCCAGGCAGAGTTCATGCGAATCTGTGAAATAAGTCCATGGTGGGGAAGAATTAGGGTGGGAGAGCGCTGGCTTTTTAAAAGCCAATAAGCACATGCTCTATGCGCGGGGAGAACAGGCTGAATAGAGAAGCGCATGCTGCGGCCTGTAGGAGAAGAACTAGACTGGGTGAGAACCCCTTTGGTTGAGGGAAAGGAGTAGCAGTGGGTGCAGGATGCTGGGCAGAACGGGGAAGGTGAGTGCAGTGGCCAGGTTTGAGGTGGCCCCAACACTATGCTGGGTCCCCCAAACACCGTCAAGGTGTCACCATGTGTTGCTGCTCTATGGAAGGGATGGTAAGGTGTGGTGCACCCCAATGGGAAAGAAGTTCAGAGAGTCAGGGTTCTGCAGTAAACCCGTGCAGGCGCGTACATACAGGGTCGCAGCAGTCGCAGTTGCGACCGGGCCCGGCACTCCAGGGGGCCTGGCCGTCTGTGGACACCTGGCCCTTGCAGTACTGCTGTTCCCAAGGCAGCTGGGGCCCGCAGGCCTCTGTGCCTGGCTGGCAGTTCAGCACTGCGCACTCGCAGTTAGTAACTTACGAGGCGGCCTCTCCTCCGGCTCCGCCCATCCAGGGCTGCTGCCAGTGCCTTGCTCTAGACCCGTGACCTCGCGGCAGGATGACAGGACAGGATGACGCGGGCCCACGGCGCTGCTGAGTCACGCCAGAAGGCGGTATTATTAACAAGACGGCGGGAGCAGAGCAGGTTCAGAGTAGGTAAGTTGTTTTTTTTTTTGTATGTGCCGGCTCATAACACAAGGAGCATCTGGCAGAGTGGCAGCACTGCTCTGGCATCGCAGCAAATCCTTCATAGGGGCCCGACCCCGGGGGAAATATTTGGCAAAATGCAAAAAATGACAAAAATTAAATATATACAGAGGGGGTAAAAAATGGAATACATACACAGGGGACAAATAGAATATATACACAGGGGGCAAAATGGATAAATATATATATATATATATACAGGGCCCCTGTATATTTATCCATTTTGCCCCCTCTGTATATATTCCATTTGTCCCTTGTGTATATATTCCATTTTTTGCCTCCGCTGTATATATATTCAATTTTGCCCCCTGTAACTGTGAGGGGCACATATCTGGCATAACTACTGTGAGGGGGCACATATCTGGGCATAATTACTGTGAGGGGCACATATCTGGTCATAACTACTGTGAGGGGCACATATCTGGGCATAATTACTGTGAGGGGCACATATCTGGGCATAATTACTGTGAGGGGCACATATCTGGGCATAATTACTGTGAGGGGCACATATCTGGCATAACTACTGTGGGGGGGGCACATATCTGGCATAATTACTGTGAGGAGGGCACATATCTGGGCATAATTACTGTGAGGGGCACATATCTGGGCATAATTACTGTGAGGGGCACATATCTGGGCATAATTACTGTGATGGGCACATATCTGGTCATAATTACTGTGAGGAGGGCACATATCTAGCATAACTACTGTGAGGGGGGAACATAATGTGCCCATATTTACTGTGAGGGGGACACATATCGGCATAACTACTGTGAGGGGCACATATCTGGTATAACTCCTGTGAGGGGGGCACATATCTGGCATAACTACTGTGAGGGGGCACATATCTGGCATAACTACTGTGAGGGGGGCACATATCTGGCATAACTACTGTGAGGGGGGCACATATCTGGCCATAACTACTGTGAGGGGGCACATATCCGGGCATAACTACTGTAAGGGGCACATATCCGGGCATGACTACTGTGAGGAGGCACATATCTGGCATAACTACTGTGATGGGGCACATATCTGGGATAACTACTGTGAGGGGGGCACATATGTGGGCATAACTACTGTGAGGGGGGCACATATCTGGCACAACTACTGTTTGGGGGCAAATATCTGGCATAACTACAGTGAGGGGGCACATATCTGGCATAACTACTGTGAGGGGGCACATATGTGGTCATAATTACTGTGAGGGGGGCACATATCTGGCCATAAATACTGTGAGGGGGCACATATCTGGCCATAATTACAGTGAGGGGGCACATATCTGGCCATAACTACTGTGAGGGAGACACGTGTCTGCCAATAACTACTGTAAGGGGGACACATATCTGGATATAACTACTGTGAGGGGGCACATATCTGGCCATAACTTCTGTGAGGGGGCACATATCCGGGCATAACTACTGTAAGAGGCACATATCTGGCCATAATTACAGTGAGGAGGCACATATCTGGCCATAACTACTGTGAGGGGGCACATATCTGGGATAACTACTGTGAGGGGGCACATATATGGGCATTACTAGTGTTAGGGGGCACATATCTGGCATAACTACTGTGAGGGGGGCACATATCTGGCATAACTACAGTGAGGGGGGACATATGTGGGCTTAACTACTGTGAGGGGGACACATATCTGGCACAACTACTGTTTAGGGGCACATATCTGGCATAACTACAGTAAGGGGGCACATATCTGGCATAACTCCTGTGAGGGGGCACATATGTGGTCATAATTACTGTGAGGGGGGCACATATCTGGCCATAATTACAGTGAGGGGGAACATATCTGGTCATAACTACTGTGAGGGGGCACATATCTGGCCATATCTACTGTGAGGGAGACACGTGTCTGCCAATAACTACTGTAAGTGGGACACATCTGGATATAACTACTGTGAGGGGGAACATATCTGGATATAACTACTGTAAGGGGGACACATATCTGGATATAACTACTGTAAGGGGGACACATATCTGGATAGAACTACTGTGAGGGGGCACATATCTGGCCATAACTACTGTGAGGGGACACATGTCTGCCAATAACTACTGTAAGGGGGACACATATCTGGCCATAACTACTGTGAGGGACCACAAGGAGGACATGACTATTTTGAAGGGACCACAAGGTGGGCGTAATTACTGTGAGGGGCCACAATGTGAGCATTAGTACTGTGTGGTAGCACTAGATTACCCTGCTATATATTGGCATGGCTCAGTCTTACCGTCCAGCACAGCGTCCCCTGCTGGTGATGTCACTGGGGCAGTCACCATCCCTTCCTTATGTGATTATTCTTTTTTTCTCACCACAGGGACCTTGTCCTGGATCCAGCGGACATCACGCCAATGCCAGCGACACCCTGGATGAGGTAGGACCGGATTTTATTAGTTAGGGCTGGGTAGGTTAAGTCCTGCATTGGGCTTAGGGCTCTTTCACACTAGTGGATGCCATGCAGGTATTCTGCTGCTTGAAAGAGAGCCAAGCCCCGTTCCGGACAGCAGAGACACGGAGCAGTGACATGATTGATAACGCTACGTGCCTCTCTGTGACCTATTTTCTATAAAATCACAGTGACAACTTTATCTCACTGTGATTTTGTAGTAAACAGGTCACAGAGAGGCACGGAGCATTATTAATTACAATCCAGGGGGCCCAAGTAAATTCTTGCAGTGGGTTGGGGGGCGACAGGGAGGGGGCCCCATGGATCAGTTTTGCACCGGGGCCCCATGGATTTTGTGTACGCCACTGAACCAGGTTGCTTCTTTACTGGAGGAATTCAGGTACAAAACACTGTAGGCGAGGCATAGGGCTGGCTTCTCCAGTCTCCTCCCTGAGGCGAGGCATAGGGCTGGCTTCTCCAGTCTCCTCCCAGAGATGAGGCATAGGGCTGGCTTCTCCAGTCTCCTCCTAGAGATGAGGCATAGGGCTGGCTTCTTCAGTCTCTGGTAATATGGTAATTAACATGATTATATAGCATGCTTATATGGCGAATAACAGTACAATAATAGTATTATACCATTACTACACCTGTTTTAATCACAACATTTTATCATAGTGACATATTCTGTTGATATCAGATAATTACACCAATTCGGAAATATTTGGCACCGTTTTCACTCATCTTTTACTTTCTATGCACATACATATCCAAATGGAATTAGCACAATATCAGAACGAGGTTTGGTCGGCTCCCTATAGATTTATACAGATCGGTCTCTAAAATGAGGCTTGTATCGCATGCACAAGCCATTGCGCATGCGCTGAAATCAGAACGAGTCTTGGTTGACAACTGGCCCTTCCGGTTTTAGATTACATCCACAAACCATTGCGCATGCGTTCAAAATCAGAACGAGGTGTGGAAGACATTCGACCCTTCCGGAACGCCGACATAAATGCCCACCATGCAGCGACTTGCAGTAAGGCCTCCGTTATCCTTCAGCAGGCATAGTCCTGCAGATCCACCGCCTTCTGCTTCAATACAGCTTCCTTTCTACAACGCAGCTTGAGGTGAGTGCCCAGGATTCCACATACTTACGATAAGGTGTACTTTCGCTTCAATTCCCCACTCTGGCTCTTTCCTTAACAAGTCTGCAGTAGTGTTGAGCGCGAATATTCGAAAAGCGAATTTTTTTAGCGAATATCGGCACTTCGCTAATTCGCGAATATTTCGAATATAGCGCTATAAATTCGCTATTTCGAATATTCGTTTTTTTTTTTTTTTTTTTTTTAGTTATATTTTTTTCTTTCCCACTTCCCAAAAGTAGTTCTTACCTGTCATGAGGATTCCTGGCTTCCTGGCTGCTCCAGTCAGTGCCCGTTGCCGCTTCTGCCGACTTCCGTGCTCATGGAGCGTCCTTCCATGGGAAAATCTCTATATACTAAAATGTACTGTCGGATTTGAGGAATTACGTTGAAATCGCAATGCGATTAATTCAAGTTATATTAATCGCATTGCGATTACAACTTAGCACTGCTATCTTACATAGGCTAGAATTAACGAATATGGAATATATAGCTATGCACTAGCAGTGCTAAGTTGAAATCGCAATGCGAATACTTTAAGTTAAATTAATCGCATTGCGATGTCAACTTAGCACTGCTGCTATATTCCATATTCGTTAACTTCGTTAATTCTAGCAAGCTGACCCATTATAAACCCAGCTCTAAGTTGAAATCGCAATGCGAATACTTTAAGTTAAATTAATCGCATTGCGATTTCAACTTAACACTGCTGCTATATTCCATATTCGTTAACTTCGTTAATTCTAGCAAGCTGACCCATTATAAACCCAGCTCTAAGTTGAAATCGCAATGCGATTAATATAACTTGAATTAATCGCATTGCGATTTCAACGTAATTCCTCAAATCCGACAGTACATTTTAGTATATGGAGACGTTCCCATGGTGATGGGGACGCTCCATGAACACAGAAAGTTATGGTTGGCTTGGTAGAATTAGCGAGGATGACGAATATGACGAATGTATTCGTCATATTCCTCAAAACGAAGATAACGTAGTATTCTACATCTTCGTTTTAGCAACCTATTCGTCAACCTCGCTAATTCTAGCAATCAAATAGGAAGGTTGACTTACCAGACAGCTGTGTTAAATTCGCTATGCGATTTTTTTTTTTTTAATAAATAGAATACTTATAATAATATTATCATATCAAGTAATATAATTATTGTATTAAAAAAAAATCGCATAGCGAATTTAACACAGCTGTCTCTATAGTCAACCTTCCTATTTGATTGCTAGAATTAGCGAGGTTGACGAATAGGTTGCTAAAACGAAGATGTAGAATACTTCGTTATCTTCGTTTTGAGGAATATGACGAATACATTCGTCATATTCGTCATCCTCGCTAATTCTAGATATGAAACCAATAGGAAAGTAGCCTTAAGTACAAATCGCAATATGCGATTATTTAAATCGCATTTTAATCGCGATAACTAGAAAAAATGACGAATATTCGATTTCGACGAATACGAAACGAATATTCATTCGAATATTCGCGAATTTCGTCGAAATCGAATATGGCACCTGCCGCTCATCACTAGTCTGCAGCTCTGATTTCTCCCCATTGTTCTATATTAATGAAAAAAGGGAATATGCTTACTATCATATAACCTACCTATTGTAGACAGTATAACTGTTACACACCTATTGATCTATCATTACCATTTTATCATATATATGTGTTCCGGGCCTTATATTGATGATGCATCCAATATGATCAAATGTGTCACTCTCAGTATAATGAATTTAAAAATTTTTAGATGGATGATTAATTTTTCTCCATGTAACTTCACAAAGAAACTTGGAGATACGACCCGCACCGCTATTTACTTCCGTGACGGACACTTTTGATGAATCATAGAGACTTTTGTAACGAACTGGAATGAACTGACTTTGATAATGAACTTGGCATGAATACGTATTTATTTTGACCATTGGAGATTATCTGAATGACAATCATGTTTTGTATCAAATCTTATACGCCTTTTTGTACAGAAGTGATCTATTATGTCTGATTATGCTTGATTATCTCATGTTTGATTATCATATTTGCGGATCCACGACATGGTAATTAATATTTTGCTTTATATCTTATTTACCACAGTCTGATGAAGGCCTATTTTGGCCGAAACGTCACATGACGCTATATGCAAGTGCTGCCTTACAAATAAATTCAACCTACTTAAACCGCAAATTGAACTGGAGTTATTGATTATGTTACTACTTAGGGGTGGGAACCCTACTTCCAGTCGCGGCAAGAACATCCTGTGTGCCACAACGTTTTTGATTATATTCTTCAGTCTCCTCCCAGAGATGAGGCATAGGGCTGGCTTCTTCAGTCTCCTCCCAGAGACGAGGCATAGGGCTGGCTTCTTCAGTCTCCTCCCAGAGACGAGGCATAGGGCTGGCTTCTTCAGTCTCCTCCCAGAGACGAGGCATAGGGCTGGCTTCTTCAGTCTCCTCCCAGAGACGAGGCATAGGGCTGGCTTCTCCAGTTTCCTCCCAGAGACGAGGCATAGGGCTGGCTTCTTCAGTCTCCTCCCTGAGACGAGGCATAGGGCTGGCTTCTCCAGTCTCCTCCCTGAGATGAGGCATTAGTGCTGGCTTCTCCAGCCTCCTCCCTGAGACGAGGCATAGGGCTGGCTTCTTCAGTCTCCTCCCTTTAGACGAGGCATAGAGCTGGCTTCTTCAGTCGCCTCCCTTTAGACGAGGCATAGAGCTGGCTTCTCCAGCCTCCTCCCTGAGACAAGGCATAGGGCTGGCTTCTCCAGTCTCCTCCCTGAGACGAGGCATAGGGCTTGTTTCTCCAGTCTCCTCCCTGAGATGAGGCATAGGGCTGGCTTCTCCAGTCTCCTCCCTGAGACGAGGCATAGGGCTGGTTTCTCCAGTCTCCTCCCTGAGACGAGGCATAGGGCTGGCTTCCCCAGTCTCCTCCCTGAGACGAGGCATAGGGCTGGCTTCTCCAGTCTCCTCCCTTTAGATGAGGCATAGGGCTGGTTTCTCCAGTCTCCTCCCTGAGACGAGGCATAGGGCTGGCTTCTCCAGTCTCCTCCCAGAGACGAGGCATAGGGCTGGCTTCTCCAGTCTCCTCCCTGAGACGAGGCATAGGGCTGGCTTCTCCAGTCTCCTCCCTTTAGATGAGGCATAGGGCTGGCTTCTTCAGTCTCCTCCCTTTAGACGAGGCATAAAGCTGGCTTCTTCAATCTCCTCCCTTTAGACGAGGCATAGGGCTTGTTTCTCCAGTCTCCTCCCTGGCAGAAGAAGGGTTTGATGCTGAGGAAAGGCCTGAGCTAGCTGTCCCTCTCTCTCTCAGAAGGCTGGTACCCTGGACAAAGGGGGATGGAGCGGAGAGGTAAAGGTATTAGACAACTGTTTGGGGTTGCAGGAAAGAGTAGTGAGTATTCCTGTGCAGAAAAGGTGAGCGCAGACTTGAATTGGAGAACAGCTTGTTTGTATGAGATGAACCCTTCCTTGGGGAGGGGCTGTGAATCTGTGGAATAGTCAGGAGCAGGTTACTTACTGTAGGGGACCAACTTAATGACTATCAATGTACAATGAGATGTAATAAAAGCTCCTCAGGTGGAATGTGGAGGGGTCCGATATTTTCTCTATATACAATGATCCCTCAAGATACTATGGCCTCAGGATACAATATTTTCGACATTTATGACCCATCGTAAGTTGAAACCAGAATCAACATACAATTCCTCAGACTCAGATCCAACCAACCAAGGTCACTTCTCTGGTAAAATCGCGGCATTAGTTGTTAGTTACCAGCTATTCCTGACTGTTATATGTAAGGACTTCATCTGTCTTAGTTATCTGCTTAGTTTTCTTAAATCTTAATTTTCTTTTATTTTGGGTGACATTTTGGGGCTTTGGAACCGATTACTCAATTTACAACGGTTTCAACATACAATGGTCGTCCTGGAACCAATTAATATTGTATCCTGAGGGACCATTGTATTTCTCTGTATATTGAGGAGAGCACAGAGCATCGCATGTCAGTGCAGAGCATCGCAAGTCAGCACAGTGCATCGCATCACATCTAGAAAAGACAAGTCTCCTTTAAGACTGAAATTTGTTCCAGCAACCTTCAGACTGAAGTATCCTGCTCTACTCTTCAATAAAGTCATAACTTCCCTTTTATTACTTATCATTGCATATGGGCTTTGGCATACAGAGACATTTTCATGTTCAGGAATAAAAGACTTTAAAGTAAAACAAAGGACAGTTTGCAGTACACGGACTCTAAAGTATTTAAAGTGAAAGTCATTTATTTCTGCATTTATTAATATTGCATTAAAAGTAAAATTTCTGAGCCTAGTATCACCACGCCACTGTTAGAGGATACAAAGATAGATAGGATAGAAGGGGAAGAGCAAGAAAACCTGTCTGAGGCAGAAGAGTCTGATGCAGCATTAGTCTTGATAACCAATTGTGTTTCGGATGTCTAAGAAAAGGCCATGTTACTAAGGAGGGTAAGAAAAAGGCCACATGCAGAGTTTGCAAAGGACCACTACAGGAGGAACGTCCAAAGAATGATAAATCCTCAATACCTAAAGATGCTGAGGAAGAAAAAAAAGTATTGGTACGGTATTCTCTTGCAGAGTGAAGGAAGGAGAAAGCAACGTCACATTAATGGTTGTACCAGTGTGCATTTCAAATCCTAGAAGGAGGAACAAGAAGGTATCTGCCTATGCTCTACTGGATGCCCAGGGTGACGTCAACTTCATTGATCAAGAAATCTGCAATAAATTACAAGTGGCTACAGAACCAGTGAAACTCAAACTCACCACGATGATGGGAAGAGACACATTAGTGAAAAGTCAAGGACTGAGAGTTAGAGGACTTCATTCAAACTGCACATTCGATCTACCCCCAGCTTATACAAAAGATGATATACCTCTAGATCCAGGTCACATACCTACCTATGAAACAGCTGTCTGTGGATGGATAACTGGCTCAGGTTTTCCCCGTCACATCCTTAAAGCTTGTAAAAAAGCGGGATCTTGACATAGGGGCCACTTAATATGGTGGATTTGGTGATCTCTGTAATAGAGACACCCCTTTGCTCGGTTTTTCTTCCTTTGAGGGATATCTGACTTTCATTGTGTTGTAGACCCAATACTGGGGCTCCACATTTATTTTGCATATGAAACAACCAATAAATGGGAGCATCTATCTGTAATATCTCATGAAATGTCCCCGCTGAAGGAGTTTGGTGTTGGACTGTTAATAGGCTACGATTATCCCAAAGCCTTAATGCCACAAAAGGTTATGACAGGAGGAAAGGGTGAACCCTACGCTGTTCAAACTGATCTAGGATGGGCGTTGTTGGAGGAAAACAGCAGATTGCAAACTTAAGACAGATGACAGGATTGTGTCATCGAATATCTGTCCAAGAGTTGCCACCTGTAAGTCCAGCGAAAGTTATCAAGATCCTTGAATCCCACTTTGCAGACATAAGTTCTAAAGAAAAGAGTGTATCCCAAGAAGACATAAAGTTCGTACACACTCTAGAAGAAAGTATTCAGCAGAATCAACAAGGTCATCTTGAAATGCCCTTACCTTTTAGAGAACGACCTCGTCCGCCAAATAACAGAAATCTCCCCCTAGCGAGATTGAAATGTTTGAAGAAAAGGATGGGAAGAGATCCCGAACTCAAGAAGGATTATTTGAAATTTATGGAAGGCATCCTCGAAGAAGGACATGCAGAGAAAGTTAATAATCAACCTAAAGAAGGAGAAGTGCGGTACATCCCACATCAAGGAGTTTACCACTCATAGAAACCAGACAAGATCAGAGTAGGATTTGATTGGTCGGCAAAGTATGATGGTTGTCGGAATAATAATAATTCAATTAAGAATTATTAATTATGGTCATAAAATAATTAACCATTCATTTTTCATAACTTCCTGAAATCCTGACCTGGTGAATTGTAGATAACCCAATCGATACAATTCACATCCGAGGCCGACTATTTCCTCAGATAATAAGTTCTTTTCATGTGAGATGACATTAATGCTAAAGATGTAGTTTTGCATTATACAATAATACACAAGTATTATACAAATATGCAAATTTATTGGTTATAAGGTTCTAAACATAAATAAATAAACACAATGATAAATGCCAATGAATATATACGACGTTGATATAAAGCATTACAAGCTTAAAATAAGTAACTAAACACAATGATATCATCGATATAAAGCGATATAAGCTCAGCGATACATGTGGGGAGAAGAAACTTGTCACATTATAACAAAGCTATTATTTGGTTAGGATATCAAAACAAGAAGTTAAATTATATCCATCACTTCTGTCCAGAGGAAACCTCATGATATCAGGACGGGCCTGTCTAATCCTAGACACCAATATGGAGTGGTGAATACATTCTGCCCCCCTCTAACCGACTGCACCTCACATGGCTTCAGGAATGGGCAAATCCATTCAAGGATATAACGTAGAAGAGATAACTGTATCCTTCCGCCCCATCCCGGACTATCCTCACATGTATGACCTGGGAAGACTATTAAGACACACAGCAGAAATGGGAAGAACTTGGAACAAGTCTTTCCAGTGGGAATTTATCACCCAGCTTGGCGAAGAATGCTACTATCAATATATATATCTATGTATATATACAATCATCTAATACTGCAGGAAGAACGAAGCCTCACAATATCCTAAGACTACATCTCAATATGGAGATGATCAATTAATTACTGTGTTTATGTATTCACCAATCTAGATGATATGACTTCACCCACATTATCCAATTAGTCTTAATAAAATGAAATATCATTCTTTATGTCTCTTACCAAGTCCTAGAAGGAATCACACTTCTGCTCCTAGGAAAGCTGGATGGTCCATCATCGTATGTCTCACCATGACTTTCCTATTGATAGCCCCCTCTCTCTTGGGTGTTCTGGCTATGATCATGATGATGATACTGAATCCTGGAATGTTCGAATGTTCTTTTCTTGTGAGTCTTCTTCTTGTTTCCCCCTTATCTCATGTCACCTCCTCCTGGATTAAGATCTTTCAATCATACACTCATATGGTAATGATCCTATGAGATCATATTTACCCATAATGCAACTATGGAGGATGGTATAATGATATCCACCTGTCTCCGGATGGCACTGTTGTGTAAACTATTAGCACCATACAATAAAGAGTTAATTTTGGTACTCCTGTATTATATACATTTGACCCTCGTCATCATAAATCAGAGATAAGGATTAACTTGGACATTGAAACAACTAACGACATCCATCTGTCTCCGGATGGCACTGTTGTGTAAGCTATTAGCACCATACTATGAAGAGTTAATTTTGGTACTCTTGTATTATATACATTCGACCCTCGTTGTCATAAATCAGAGATAAGGATTAACTTGGACATTGAAACAACTAAAGACAGACCTCGAGGCGTCTCTCTGAATGTTTCTCACACTGTTGATCTATGGACCATAATGATATGAATGGGCCTTGTTCTCTTCAGACGGACATGTCTGGAGAATCCAGTGTACTCCCTACAGATAAGACCGCATCTGTGGCAATAACTTTTAAAATACAATGTTCTTTGTATTCAGTATAAACTTTTACGCAGACTGAACTCGGCATGACCTCATGTTGGCCTGTTTCAGCCATACAGCAAAACTTTGTAACTTTGGTTCAGTCTGTCTCTTAAAAAGACAATGAGCATCAATGTTGAATATAATATGATCAGGTATCATATACACTTATGAAAATGCCCGACAATCTAGTGCCTAAAAACACCATTCTTAAAGGGCATATACCAGAGATAAGGAAATACTGGTTCTAAAAAACATATGCCCGCATGTGTATAAACATATTATCTACAATATCACCAAACCAATATAAGGTATGAATCCTAGTGATCAATATACAATATAATCATAATAATCAGACCAAAGATAATTGTGCTAGTTTACATATGTGTAATACCATGATTACATAATAAATCATATCAAGTGGTGCTAAATGTGAACACACTGATTACAATTGTAGAGGGAAACAAAAAATATAAATTTTTGTGGTGACAGTGCACATGCCAAATGTGATCATGCAAGTGAATAAAGTGCAACATGCTAGGTGAAAACATGAAATAATAGGGAGGAAAAAAAAAAAGTACAAATCGTCAAACAGCGATGGCAGATCTTAAATCCAACCAGCATATACCTCATATACTATGCCCTTACTATCCCTATGCAGTCCGATAAAGAGCGCAGGTATCCGAGATGTACACATTTTAAAGTCTCGTTTTTCAAAGGGTTATGCAGACGTATATGATAGCTACAAATAACCGTACATTTCAATTTCACCATAGTTATCCAAAATAAGAAAAATCCTCAAGGAAACAGCAGACGTCACGGGAAAGGAAATCCAATTGGATACGCAGATGAGAGGAATCCATCCGCCATAACAGACATCATAAGAGGGAGCATGCCAGATGAGTATATGGATGATTGCTTATATACAAATCTGAAAAATAGAACACACAACTGTTAAAATCACAAATATAAAAACACGCCAGGATCAGACTCAGCTCCAAAAAAACAATTGGTGAACCACAAGCCCCAGCGAGTTGCTTTGGTGTCAAAGAAATTGATCTCTTCACGAGTGTAATGGCTCCGAACCAAATAATCACGCAGATTCTTTGATCGGCGATACGTAATACATGGGCCTGAGGGAATATGTAATCTCAATTGTGAATCCATAAACAATATATCCCAATATTTGTTAAGAGCACGATGTATTTCTTTCCACTGTTGATTAAAGCCCGTGATGAACCGGGTTGTCTCCGATTGCTCCTTCTTTTTGTCCCTATGTAGGAGGTCCCGTTGCGTGGATGACCTAGTCCTTCTATAGTTTCACTCGACACACCGTGCACTGTACCCTCTTTGTCGAAATCTGCAGATCCTCAGCCTGAAAATCAAAAGTACCATCAGACGAGCAGATCCCGCGCGCCCGCAAGAACTGCCCCACAGGTATCCCTCTTATTAGATTACCTGGGTGTGAGGACGATGCATGCAAAAGAGCATTAACCGAAGTTTCCTTTCTTTCCACAAATCTGTGTTCAAGGTGCCCCATGGATCCACCCAGAAGACGACATCCAAGAACTCCATCTTGCTGCAATCCATCGTAAACATAAGTTTCATGTTTTTATTATTGTTATTCAGTTCTTGTACAAATTGACCAAACTCCCCCTCCGTGCCCTGCCAGATAATAAGGATATCGTCAATATAACAACCCCAGTATTGTACTTTCTCTGACATTGGCACGGGATCCATTTGGAGGATATCCCTAACCCACAGCACACAGGAACAAATTAGAATACGAGGGCGCACAAGGCACCCCCAATGTATTAAACTGGGTTAAAAAACGTGAATCTAAAATCCTTTGCTTGCTTTCTATTATTTCTATTTTTGCTATTTTCCCACATCTCCACTTCATTTCTCACTTTTTCTAGACGCTCTCAATCATAACCGTTTTCTTCAAATCGATCTTGAATTATTTGACTCTGTTCCCTATAGTCCCCAAGTTCCATACAATTTCTGCAGTTGCGAATAAATTTCCCCTTGGGAATATTATTCTTCCAAGGGGCATAATGACAACTTTCCATGTCTATATAGCCATTTACATCTGTTGGCTTGAAAATCGTTTTAGTCTTCAGTCGATTATCTTTTATAAAAATAGTTAAGTCCAAACAATGTATACCCGTAGAGCTTATTTCACTCGTGAACCTCAGATTATGATTTTTTCAATAAATCTTTGAAGACCCTGGCGTTCCCCCTCCCATATAATCAAGCAATCGTCGGTAAATCGCTTCCATAATCGCAATATACCTTCCCCCTGTATTTGTAGTAAAAGGCGGTCAATGGCCATCTATTCCCAGGATGACGCTATATGTAGATTGGCGAAACTGGGGGCGAATTTCGCCCCCATCGCTGTTCCAGTCAACTGAAGATAAAATATATCGTCAAACCAAAAATAATTCTTACTTAAACAGAAGTTCAAACATTCCAAGATAAACTCCGCCTGTAAGTGAGACATTGATCCATCATTTTGTAGATATTGCTTCACCGCCTCCAAACCAAGTTCTTTCGGGATCACAGTATACAAAGAGGACACATCTCCAGTGGCAAACCAGATGTTATCATTAACCAGGCCAAAAAATTCTGTATGATGTTCAAAACAGTGCCTGTGTCCTTCAAATGCAATGGTGTTTGGGCCACTTACCTCTGTAGAAAAAAATCTACGTATTCCGTGATCCTGCTTGTTAAGGATTCGATGCCAGACACTATTGGCCTTTCCGGGGGGTCAACCAATTGCTTGTGGATTTTAGGTAGCTGGTATATTACCGGAGTTTTTGGATATTTAATTTTGTAAAAACTCTTATTGACAATCCCTTTTTCAAATGCTCTCTGGATTAATTGCTCCAACTCTTTTTTATAGTCCTGTAGGTTTCTCTATCAGATAGCAATCTATACATTTCCTTTTCATAGCACCACAGCCCCCCTATCAGCTGGTTTGATCACAATCTTTGGGTTCGCTTCCAAATTCCTCAAGGACCTTTTTTTTAAAGAGGACCTTTCACTGGTGCACAGTTTACGAGTTAAAGCTATGTACATTGAGAGCGGCACCCAGGGATGACCCTGCACTTACTTGTATCCCTGGGTGCCGCTCCGTTCGTCCTCTGTAGCCCCCGGTATCGGCACTCCTGCTGCTGTAATTTTGCCTGGGGCGGAGACTTCTTCTTCTGCCCTGGGCGTCTCCTTCTGCCAGGGTTGGAGCGCTGGCCAATCGCGGCGCTCAGCTCATATCCTCTATTTTATCCAGGGTTTTTAATAAGCCCCTCCTGAATGCCTCTTTACATTCATTCTCTTTATTAAAAGGACAGAATCTACTTTTCATACCAAGATCTGTATGTATAATAGAACTCGTTGATGTCGCGGACTCTATATCCAGCTTTTGACTATTAATTGCATATTTTGCTAAATTGAGCTTTCTTATATATTTATGAATGTCTAGGAACATCCCAAAGTCATTAGGTTTTTTGTTGGGGCAAATTTCAAGGTTATAAATTCCATTCATACCTCCCTGCTTTTTTGGGGTAAGGGGCTGCTGTTTTCTTCCCCCTCCCAGTCCCTTGGAGTGAGGAATAGAGCTATACAGAGATTCTACATCAATGCTCGCAAGAGAGCATGATGGTTCTATATTAATAGTCTCGATTTTCCTTAGGAAGTCCATCGTGTCTCTGACATGCGAAGAGAGACCCTTTCAGAACACGATCAATATAAATACCGCTATTCTGGGTAATCGAGTCCACCCCACGCCCGGCCCCGGTAGGGACATGGCTAGATAGAAAACCGCTTGGTACCTCTCGTTGTGGGACATGCTCTGCGTGCCGCTTTTTGAGAAACACAAAAATGAACACGTTCTCAGTTACAAATAAAAGATATGATGTAAGGGATTTTGTGAATTGCCGGAGTAAGGGGGTTGTGTACCTCTGTCAGTGCACCTGTCCCCTGGACTACATGGGGAAGCCATTCAGGGAATTTCGTTGACGTATTCTTAGAAAATATTAATGACATCAAGAAAAAGAAAACCACTCCGGTAGCTAACCATGTCTGGGAATGTCATGGTGGGGATTTGAACTCACTGACATTCTCAGCATTGAATTGGCATCGTAGAATCCTCCAAAAGAAACAGAATGGATATATAGATTCCGATCCCAGTCGCCCAGAGGACTTAATGAGAGACTCACTTTCTCTTGTTTTATCTGAAATCTCCGCTTTATCTCATATTTAGGCCCCATTCACACATCCGCAAATAGGTCCGCATCCGTTCCGCAATTCTGCCGAACGGGTGCAGACCCATTCATTCTCGATTGGGACCGGATGTGAAGCGGAGAGCACACTATGTGCTCTCCGCTTCCGCATTTGTGGAGCGCTACCCTGAACGTTCCGGATTTCCGGTCCGCGGCTCCGCAATAGATAGAGCATGTCCTATTCTTGTCCGCATCTTGCGGACAAGAATAGGCATTTCTATGTGGGGTGCCGGCCGGGTGTGTTGCGGATCCGCACCACACCACGGACGTGTGAATGGAGCCTTATGGTCAGTCTCCTTTCTGAGCTTATTGCTCCACCTCCCTTGTGAGACAGAAATGGTTACCGACACAGGACGTGTCATTTGATTATTTATTAATCGGCTCCATATTGGAGCATTTTCTTGAAGTCTCCTGTAATATCTTTCATAGTAGTAGCGGCTGTTTGTCATATTTTTCACTATATTGGATGCTGATGGTCTTTCCCCCTTTGACCGTGCGTCATCAACACAGCACTAATATACAACAAATACTGTTACACCGCCCCTGTCTAGTACGCTGCAATATAGCATATGTGTACTAGCTGCATGCCCTATGATATGATACGGTCCCTATAATCAGCTATATCTGGCAGGCTGTCCCCTCTGTTTGTATTTTGAGGGTATAGGATTATCAGTCTTTGCTCTTTATGTTGCCCCCGTTCATATACCGTAATCTAGAGATGTAGGATTACCATTCCTCTAGCGCTGTAAATGGCCTGTTTTGTGATAAATAGAGGGTGCGGTATGTATGGGGTTAATTTATGGGGTTCATGCTGTGCCTTGACTGGTCATTGAAGGGTTATTCCCATCTCAGACAATGGGGGCATAGCGCTAGGACGAGAACGGAGCGTGGAGAGCTGTGGCTGGAAGACCCCGGATTTCACAGGGTCCATCCACCACCAATCGCTGCTCCCCGCTGCTCCAATAGTGAATGGGAGCGCACCGCGCATGCGCAGCCCATGCTCCCATTCATTTCTATGGGGCCATATCAATGGGGCCTATTCATTTCGGCGGCCCCATAGAAATGAATGGAGGGCGGCTTCGCATGCGCAGTGCATCCTCCGTTCATTTCCCCGCTCCGTTCTCATTGTAGGTGCGGGTCTGAGATGGGAAACCCCCTTTAAGGACTTTGCGTTCCACACCAGGTATGGGTGGAATGCATGGCTATCTTTGATGCGATCACGTGAGTATACCATGTGATTGCAATATTCTTCGCATGGCTATCTAGTGAAATATCGTGTGATCGCTTTGCGCAGTGTGTGATCGAGCCCGTGCTTTTGTAATGGGGCCATTTGTTTGCTGCATGTCTGTAAGCGCTCCACGTGAACATTACGTGGAGCGCATCTCTATATTACTATGAGGGGTGAGTATTTGGGGAGGAGCCAGGGAAAGGAACCATTCAATAGCCGCACACACCCGGGTCACCTGACCGGGATGGGCAGTCGGGAAGGCTGAATCCACCAACGGGGCTTTAACCCGCCCAAGATCGTACATTTAAAAGCAAGTACTCGGCCTAGATTAAATGGAGCTGTATCTCTGGCCCCTGGAGCCCTCCAACCGTGCATACTGGTCTGTGAGAGGATGATGTCCACGTCTATCACCCACCGATAAGTTAATTGCTCTGAATCAGTGGTCTTTTGGGTTCTCTGAATTATTTGAGCATCATATCGCATATCTGCACCAGAAACCAATTACTGTCACTCGATCTCACCACAGACCACTGCAGGTGCGGGGCGCTCCAGTTTCTGTTATCTAGCTTCTGTATTGTTTATCGGTTACTGTGCTATACCCACTATGGGACTGATACCATTTGTACCCTATGAACCTTGTTTATTACCAGGGAAACATGTCAGCACTTTGTACCCTGCATCAGAGAAGGGATTGTGTATATGTGTGATAGGGCAGCATAACGACAAGCTAGCCGAAGCACTAGACAGAGTACTCCCACTATCAAGGTGTATCTGAGGGCTGAGCAGATTTTCTTAGGGTGAGCATAAAGATAGGTATCGGTGTCTTAGACTTGCTGTTCCATTAGTGCTACCCATCTTCTCTAGTTGCTATCCGTACTTGTGTGACAGCTCTTTGATATAACTGCTGTACTACGGATATATTGGTCCTGTAGGGACCTGTCCTAATGGATGCAATTTTACGATATAGTTATTAAAAGTTAAGTTTTAGGAAGTTGCCCTCAGTGATATTTTTGTTGTTATAGCAAATGTCTGCGAGCTGTGGAGAATGGTGCAGCAGAGGATGGAGCTGTGGAGAATGGTGCAGCAGAGGATGGAGCTGTGGAGAATGGTGCAGCAGAGGATGGAGCTGTGGAGAATGGTGCAGCAGGAGATGAAGATATGGACAATGGTGCAGCATAAGATGGAGCTGTGGAGAATGGTGCAACAGGGGATGGAGCTGTGGAGAATGGTAAAGCAGGGGATGGACCTGTGCAGAATGGTGCAGCAGAGGATGGAGCTGTGGAGAATAATGCAGCAGGGGATGGAGCTGTGGAGAATGGTAAAGCAGGGGATGGACCTGTGCAGAATGGTGCAGCAGAGGATGGAGCTGTGGAGAATGGGGCAGCAGAGGATGGAGCTGTGGAGAATGGTACAGCAGGGGATGGAGCTTTGGAGAATGGTGCAGCAGAGGATGGAGCTGTGGAGAATGGTGCAGCAGAGGATGGAGCTGTGGAGAATGGTGCAGCAGAGGATGGAGCTGTGGAGAATGGTGCAGCAGAGGATGGAGCTGTGGACAATGGTGCAGCAGGGGATGGAGCTGTGGAGAATGATGCAGCAGGGGATGGAGCTGTGGAGAATGGTGCAGCAGGGGATGGAGCTGTGGAGAATGGTGCAGCAGGGGATGGAGCTGTGGAGAATGGTGCAGCAGGGGATGGAGCTGTGGAGAATGGTGCAGCAGAGGATGGAGCTGTGGAGAATGGTGCAGCAGGGGATGGAGCTGTGGAGAATGGTGCAGCAGGGGATGGAGCTGTGGAGAATGGTGCAGCAGGGGATGGAGCTGTGGAGAATGGTGCAGCAGGGGATGGAGCTGTGGAGAATGGTGCAGCAGGGGATGGAGCTGTGGAGAATGGTGCAGCAGAGGATGGAGCTGTGGAGAATGGTGCAGCAGGGGATGGAGCTGTGGAGAATGGTGCAGCAGGGGATGGAGCTGTGGAGAATGGTGCAGCAGAGGATGGAGCTGTGGAGAATGGTGCAGCAGGGGATGGAGCTGTGGAGAATGGTGCAGCAGGGGATGGAGCTGTGGAGAATGGTGCAGCAGGGGATGGAGCTGTGGAGAATGGTGCAGCAGAGGATGGAGCTGTGGAGAATGGTGCAGCAGGGGATGGAGCTGTGGAGAATGGTGCAGCAGGGGATGGAGCTGTGGAGAATGGTGCAGCAGGGGATGGAGCTGTGGAGAATGGTGCAGCAGGGGATGGAGCTGTGGAGAATGGTGCAGCAGGGGATGGAGCTGTGGAGAATGGTGCAGCAGGGGATGGAGCTGTGGAGAATGGTGCAGCAGGGGATGGAGCTGTGGAGAATGGTGCAGCAGGGGATGGAGCTGTGGAGAATGGTGCAGCAGGGGATGGAGCTGTGGAGAATGGTGCAGCAGGGGATGGAGCTGTGGAGAATGGTGCAGCAGGGGATGGAGCTGTGGAGAATGGTGCAGCAGGGGATGGAGCTGTGGAGAATGGTGCAGCAGGGGATGGAGCTGTGGAGAATGGTGCAGCAGGGGATGGAGCTGTGGAGAATGGTGCAGCAGGGGATGGAGCTGTGGAGAATGGTGCAGCAGGGGATGGAGCTGTGGAGAATGGTGCAGCAGGGGATGGAGCTGTGGAGAATGATGCAGCAGGGGATGGAGCTGTGGAGAATGGTGCAGCATAGGATGGGGCTGTGGAGAATGGTGCAGTAGAGGATGGAGCTGTGGAGAATGGTGCAGCCGGGGATGGAGCTGGGGAGAATGGTGCAGCAGGGGATGGAGCTGTGGAGAATGGTGCAGTAGAGGATGGACCTGTGGAGAATGGTGCAGCAGGGGATAGAGCTGTGGAGAATGGTGCAGCAGGGGATGGATCTGTGGAGAATGGTGCAGCAGGGGATGGAGCTGTGGAGAATGGTGCAGCAGGGGATGGAGCTGTGGAGAATGGTGCAGCAGGGGATGGAGCTGTGGAGAATGGTGCAGCAGGGGGTGGGTCTGTGGAGAATGGTGCAGCAGTGTATGGAGCTGTGGAGAATGGTGCAGCAGGGGATGGAGCTGTGGAGAATGGTGCAGCAGGGGATAGAGCTGTGGAGAATGGTGCAGCAGGGGATGGATCTGTGGAGAATGGTACAGCAGGGGATGGATCTGTGGAGAATGATGCAGCAGAGGATGGAGCTGTGGAGAATGGTGCAGCAGGGGATGGAGGTATGGAGAATGGTGCAGCAGAGGATCGAGCTGTGGAGTATGGTGAAGCAGATGATGGAGCTGTGGAGAATGGAGCAGCAGGGGATGGAGCTGTGGAGAATGGTGCAGCAGAGGATGGAGGTATGGAGAATGGTACCGCAGGGGATGGAGCTGTGGAGAATGATGCAGCAGGGGATGGAGCTGTGGAGAATGGTGCAGCAGAGGATGGAGCTGTGGAGAATGATGCAGCAGGGGATGGAGCTGTGGAGAATGGTGCAGCAGGGGATGGAGCTGTGGAGAATAGTGCAGCAGGGGATGGTGCTGTGGATAATGATGCAGCACAGGAAGGAGCTCTAGAGAATGGTGCAGCAGAGGATGGAGTTATGGAGAATGGTACAGCAGGGTATAGAGCTGTGGAGAACAGTACAGCAGGGGATGGAGCTATGGAGAATGGTACAGCATGGGATGGAGGTATTGAGAATGGTACAACAGGGGATGGACCTGTGGAGAATGGTGCAGCAGGGGATAGATCTGTGGAGAATGGTCGAGCACAGGATCGAGCTGTGGAGTATGGTGCAGCAGGGGATGGAGGTATGAAGAATGGTAAAGCAGGGGATGGAGCTGTGGAGAATGGTACAGCAGAGGATGGAGCTGTGGAGAATGGTACAGCAGGGGATGGAGCTGTGGAGAATGGTGCAGCAGAGGATGGAGCTGTGGAGAATGGTGCAGCAGGGGATGGAGCTGTGGAGAATGGTGAAGCAGATGATGGAGCTGTGGAGAATGGTGCAGCAGGGGATGGAGCTGTGGAGAATGGTACAGCAGGGGATGGAGCTGTGGAGAATGGTGCAGCAGAGGATGGAGCTGTAGAGAATGATGCAGCAGGGGATGGAGGTATGGAGAATGGTGCAGTAGGGGATGGAGCTGTGGAGAATGGTGCAGCAGGGGATGGAGCTGTGGAGAATGGTGCAGCAGAGGATGGAGCTGTGGAGAATGGTGCAGCAGGGGATGGAGCTGTGGAGAATGGTGCAGCAGGGATGGAGCTGTGGAGAATGATGCAGCAGGGGATGGAGCTGTGGATAATGGTGCAGCACAGGAAGGAGCTCTGGAGAATGGTGCAGCAGAGGATGGAGTTATGGAGAATGGTACAGCAGGGGATAGAGCTGTGGAGAACAGTACAGCAGGGGATGGAGCTATGGAGAATGGTACAGCAGGGGATGGAGGTATGGAGAATGGTACAACCGGGGATGGACCTGTGTAGAATAGTGCAGCAGGGGATGGAGCTGTGGAGAATGGTGCAGCAGGAGATGGAGCTGTGGAGAATGGTACAGCGGGGGTTGGACCTGTGGAGTATGGTGCAGCAGGGGATGGCGCTGTGGAGAATGGTGCAGCAGAGGATGGAGCTGTGGAGAATGGTGCAGCAGAGGATGGAGCTGTGCAGAATGGTGCAGCAGGGGATGGAGTTGTGGAGAATGGTGCAGCAGGGGATGGAGCTGTGGAGACTGGTGCAGCAGGGGATGGAGGTATGGAGAATGGTACAACCGGGGATGGACCTGTGTAGAATAGTGCAGCAGGGGATGGAGCTGTGGAGAATAGTGCAGCAGGGGATGGAGCTGTGGAGAATGGTGCAGCAGGGGATGGAGCTGTGGAGAATGGTACAGCAGGGGATGGACCTGTGGAGTATGGTGCAGCAGGGGATGGCGCTGTGGAGAATGGTGCAGCAGTGGATGGAGCTGTGGAGAATGGTGCAGCAGAGGATGGAGCTGTGGAGAATGGTGCAGCAGGGGATGGAGCTGTGGAGACTGGTGCAGCAGGGGATGGAGCTGTGGAGAATGGTGCAGCAGGGGATGGAGCTGTGGAGAATGGTGCAGCAGGGGATGGAGCTGTGGAGAATATTGCAGCAGGGGGTGGGTATGTGGAGAATGGTGCAGCAGTGTATGGAGCTGTGGACAATGGTGCAGCAGGGGATGGAGCTGTGGAGAATGGTGCAGCAGGGGATGGAGCTGTGGAGAATGGTGCAGTAGAGAATGGAGCTGTGGAGAACGGTGCAGCCGGGGATGGAGCTGTGGAGAATGTTGCAGCAGGGGATGGATCTGTGGAGAATGATGCAGCAGAGGATGGAGCTGTGGAGAATGGTGCAGCATAGGATGAAGCTGTGGAGAATGATGCAGCAGGGGATGGAGGTATGGAGAATGGTGCAGCAGAGGATCGAGCTATGGAGTATGGTGAAGCAGATGATGGAGCTGTGGAGAATGGTGCAGCAGGGGATGGAGCTGTAGAGAATGGTGCAGCACAGGATGGAGGTATGGAGAATGGTACCGCAGGGGATGGAGCTGTGGAGAATGATGCAGCAGGGGATGGAGCTGTGGAGAATGGTGCAGCAGGTGATGGAGTTGTGGAGAATGGTGCAGCAGGGGATGGAGCTGTGGAGAATGGTGCAGAAGGGGATGGAGCTGTGGAGAATAGTGCAGCAGGGGATGGTGCTGTGGATAATGATGCAGCACAGGAAGGAGCTCTGGAGAATGGTGCAGCAGAGGATGGAGTTATGGAGAATGGTACAGCAGGGTATAGAGCTGTGGAGAACAGTACAGCAGGGGATGGAGCTATGGAGAATGGTACAGCATGGGATGGAGGTATTGAGAATGGTACAACAGGGGATGGACCTGTGTAGAATGGTGCAGCAGGGGATAGATCTGTGGAGAATGGTCGAGCACAGGATCGAGCTGTGGAGTATGGTGCAGCAGGGGATGGAGGTATGAAGAATGGTAAAGCAGGGGATGGAGCTGTGGAGAATGGTACAGCAGAGGATGGAGCTGTGGAGAATGGTACAGCAGGGGATGGAGCTGTGGAGAATGGTGCAGCAGAGGATGGAGCTGTGGAGAATGGTACAGCAAGGGATGGAGCTGTGGAGGGTGAAGCAGATGATGGAGCTGTGGAGAATGGTGCAGCAGGGGATGGAGCTGTGGAGAATGGTACAGCAGGGGATGGAGCTGTGGAGAATGGTGCAGCAGAGGATGGAGCTGTAGAGAATGATGCAGCAGGGGATGGAGGTATGGAGAATGGTACAGTAGGGGATGGAGCTGTGGAGAATGATGCAGCAGGGGATGGAGCTGTGGAGAATGGTGCAGCAGAGGATGGAGCTGTGGAGAATGGTGCAGCAGGGGATGGAGCTGTGGAGAATGGTGCAGAAGGGGATGGAGCTGTGGAGAATATTGCAGCAGGGGATGGAGCTGTGGATAATGGTGCAGCACAGGAAGGAGCTCTGGAGAATGGTGCAGCAGAGGATGGAGTTATGGAGAATGGTACAGCAGGGGATAGAGCTGTGGAGAACAGTACAGCAGGGGATGGAGCTATGGAGAATGGTACAGCAGGGGATGGAGGTATGGAGAATGGTACAACCGGGGATGGACCTGTGTAGAATAGTGCAGCAGGGGATGGAGCTGTGGAGAATGGTGCAGCAGGAGATGGAGCTGTGGAGAATGGTACAGCAGGGGATGGACCTGTGGAGTATGGTGCAGCAGGGGATGGCGCTGTGGAGAATGGTGCAGCAGAGGATGGAGCTGTGGAGAATGGTGCAGCAGAGGATGGAGCTGTGTAGAATGGTGCAGCAGGGGATGGAGTTGTGGAGACTGGTGCAGCAGGGGATGGAGCTGTGGAGACTGGTGCAGCAGGGGATGGAGGTATGGAGAATGGTACAACCGGGGATGGACCTGTGTAGAATAGTGCAGCAGGGGATGGAGCTGTGGAGAATAGTGCAGCAGGGGATGGAGCTGTGGAGAATGGTGCAGCAGGGGATGGAGCTGTGGAGAATGGTACAGCAGGGGATGGACCTGTGGAGTATGGTGCAGCAGGGGATGGCGCTGTGGAGAATGGTGCAGCAGTGGATGGAGCTGTGGAGAATGGTGCAGCAGAGGATGGAGCTGTGCAGAATGGTGCAGCAGGGGATGGAGTTGTGGAGACTGGTGCAGCAGGGGATGGAGCTGTGGAGAATGGTGCAGCAGGGGATGGAGCTGTGAAGAATTATGCAGCAGAAGATGGAGCTGTGGAGAATGGTGCAGCAGAGAATGGAGCTGTGGAGAATGGTGCATCAGTGGATGGGGCTGTGGAGAATGATGCAGCAGGGGATGGAGCTGTGGAGGATGGTGCAGTAGTGGATGGAGCTGTGGAGAATGGTACAGCAGGGGATGGAGCTGTGGAGAATGGTGCAACAGGGGATGGAGCTGTGGAGACTGGTGCAGCAGGGGATGGATCTGTGGAGAATGGTACAGCAGAGGATGGGGCTGTGGAGAATGATGCAGCAGGGGATGGAGGTATGGAGAATGGTACAGCAGGGGATGGAGCTGTGGAGTATGGTGCAGCAGGGGATGGAGCTGTGGAAATGGTGCAGCAGGGGATGGAGCTGTGGAGAATGTTGTAGCAGGGGAGGGAACTGTGGAGAATGGTGCAGCACAGGACGGAGCTCTGGAGAATGGTGCAGCAGAGGATGGAGGTATGGAGAATGGTGCAGCGGAGGATGGAGGTATGGAGAATAGCACAGCAGGAGATGGAGCTGTGGAGAACAGTACAGCAGGGGATGGAGCTGTGGAGAACAGTACAGCAGGGGATGGAGCTGTGGAGAACGGTACAGCAGGGGATGGAGCTGTGGAGAATGTTGCAGCAGGGTATGGAGCTGTGGAGAATGTTGCAGCAGGGGATAAAGCTGTGGAGAATGGTACAGCCGGCGATAGAGCTTTGGAGAATTTATCTAGCAGGGGATGATAAGTTTTGATCTGCTGCTACTTTAGTAAATCCTGGACTTTCCCATGGTAATAGGGAGGACCCGAATATTAATAATCAGAAGCTTCTAGACTCACAGATGTGTATAAGGAGGACGGCGCATCGCTGAGTCTAAGGCGTAGAAAGGGTTACCAAACTGATCACAGGATCCCAAATTATCTCTTTTGGTGGTCTTTTTTCACATCATATTAATTAGGTTACTATTGCTGCTGCTGCCGGATAGTGTTGAGCGCGAATATTCGAAAAGCGAATTTTTTTAGCGAATATCGGCACTTCGCTAATTCGCGAATATTTCGAATATAGCGCTATAAATTCGCTATTTCGAATATTCGTTTTTTTTTAGTTATATTTTTTTCTTTCCTACTTCCCAAAAGTAGTTCTTACCTGTCCTGAGGATTCCTGGCTTCCTGGCTGCTCTAGTCAGTGCCCGTTGCCGCTTCTGCCGACTTCCGTGCTCATGTGGAGCGTCCCCATCCATGGGAGAATCTCCATATACTAAAATGTACTGTCGGATTTGGAGGAATTACGTTGAAATCGCAATGCGATTAATTCAAGTTATATTAATCGCATTGCGATTACAACTTAGCACTGCTATCTTACATAGGCTAGAATTAACGAATATGGAGTATAGCTAATGCTATGCACTAGCAGTGCTAAGTTGAAATCGCAATGCGAATACTTTAAGTTAAATTAATCGCATTGCGATTTCAACTTAGCACTGCTGCTATATTCCATATTCGTTAACTTCGCTAATTCTAGCAAGCTGACCCATTATAAACCCAGCTCTAAGTTGAAATCGCAATGCGATTAATATAACTTGAATTAATCGCATTGCGATTTCAACGTAATTCCTCAAATCCGACAGTACATTTTTAGTATATGGAGACGTTCCCATGGTGATGGGGACGCTCCATGAGCACAGAAGTTATGGTTGGCTTGGTAGAATTAGCGAATAGCGAATATGACGAATGTATTCGTCATATTCCTCAAAACGAAGATAACGAAGTATTCTACATCTTCGCTTTAGCGACCTATTCGTCTCGTCATCGTCAACTTCGCTATTCGCTAATTCTAGCAATCAAATAGGAAGGTTGACTTACCAGACAGCTGTGTTAAATTCGCTATGCGATTTTTTTTAATACAATAATTATATTACTTGATAAAATTATTATAAGTATTCTATTTATTAAAAAAATAAAATCGCATAGCGAATTAAACACGGCTGTCTCTATAGTCAACCTTCCTATTTGATTGCTAGAATTAGCGAGGTTGACGAATAGGTTGCTAAAACGAAGATGTAGAATACTTCGTTATCTTCGTTTTGAGGAATAGACGAATACATTCGTCATATTCGTCATCCTCGCTAATTCTAGATATGAAACCAATAGGAAAGTAGCCTTAAGTACAAATCGCAATATGCGATTATTTAAATCGCATGTTAATCGCGATAACTAGAAAAAATGACGAATATTCGATTTCGACGAATATGAAACGAATATTCATTCGAATATTCGCGAATTTCGTCGAAATCGAATATGGCACCTGCCGCTCATCACTACTGCCGGACATCCGGTAGAGTCTACGCACACATCTCTTTGTTCTTGGCTTTTGTAGCAGTTTGGGTCCAAATTTCTCTACAGAACCCAAAAAACACCAAATGCTAATGAAAAATGTAGTAAAATAAAAACCAAGGTGAAATATGTTCGAAGTTCCAGGCAGAGGAACATATGATTGCCCTGAAGGAAAACATGTGAAGAAAGTGCAAAACTGCAGCGGGTGCCTAGGGGCGGCCATCGGAGACTGAACAGCATCTTGTGACCGGGTGACAACACACAGGATCCAGGTAGAAGCCAGGTTAACCCTCTGAGCACCAGAACTTTATACTGACACGTTTCGTCAGCTCTGCTAGGTCACTTATAAATCCTTGCTGCTCTGAGGGTTAAATACTGATGACCGATCCACAAGTTTCTCTTTGTTAATTTTCTATTCTATTTTCTGCACATTATTACGGGGGCGGCCATATTGCCTCAGCGGCTCAACCTCTCACCGTGGATGGATAAGGTGCTCACCTAATTGGCCCACCCTCAGGTACAGAGTGAAAAATGTGGATAGCAAGAGAAAGGGGCACACTCAGATAGAAGCACCTGAATTACCACGGTATACAATTTATTAAACATATAAAACCCCTAAAAATAAAACCCCTAAAAATAAATGGGCATAAAACCATACATAAAAATTGCCCTATACAACTGTAGCACCTATACACCTGTGCTAACTACACACCGCTTGAGGAGCAAATGGTGAGTCTCATGCACCAGTATAATGCTATCGCCCTTGGCTGTTGAAGATACCTGCGCGTCCCACGTGGTGTGCTAGACCTCAGCGTGGCGTCCCACGTGACCTGGTTGCTTTCAGAGATTTGCTTTGCAGCAGTGACAGGAACCTGCAGTGCTGAGATGACTCACTGATTTCTGGGAGAGTGTTGTGCGCATGCTCTGTGACCTGTGAAGAGGTCATTGTGCAGGGAGCGGGAGGAGGTGAGCCGTGACATCATCTATTGTGGCTCTTGTGTTAGCTATAGATAGGTGTTATCCGTCATTGTAATCCTGTCTGTGCGAATGAAGAGATTATTGCTGAGCCAACATATCCTGAAATATTTAATCCTTCCGCCGATACAGTGTAGCTCCACCCACAGCACTCTGAAGACAATGTGCACAAACCCTACCCCCATCCATCCTTCTTCATGATCAGTCCCCTCTTCCAGGACTGAGGATTCAAAAATGAGCTGTACAGAATTAGAAAAACATGGTTTTTGACTTCCAAAAACAGTGCCACCCCTGTCCATGGCTTGTGTTTATCACTGCAGCCCCTGTCCAGTGAGTGGGGCTGAGCTGCAATACCGCACCCAGCCTGTGGACAGATGTGGTGCTGTTTATGGAGAAAGCAGCCATGTTTTTGTAATCCTGAGCAGCCCCTACGAGGGGTTAATTGTCTAGTGCACAGAAGTATGTGGAGGGAGAGAAGCAGATGAAGTCGTCTTACTTTCACTTTCAGTTGAGAATATATAATAAGTGTGAGCCAGCGGGTGACGACCAGAGAGCTGAGCACGGAGCGGGCGACCTCCCTGCACGGTGAGAATGGATTTTATTTGCATTCCCTTTTATTTTTGTGAAAAGTCTTATCAGAATTTGCGTCATGTAAAGTCACGTAAGTCACGGCATTCAGCAACGAGACATAACTCTGCAGCAGAGCTGCGCCCATCAGGCACCGCTTAACCCCTTGAGGGCTGGGGCTTCTTACTTTACCCTTTAGGACTGAGGGAATTTCTTCAAAGAGAAATAACTATTTTATTTTTCCGTCGATGCAGCCACGCAGGTATTTTTGTGGGATCAATCATGTTTGTAATAGAGCCATTTTTCATTTTCCATTCATATAGTCACATGAGGGGACAAGTTATATTTTTATGAAACCATTTAATTTACCATGTCTTGTATTGGAAAATGCAAAAAACCCACAATTCCGACAAGGTTTTTGGGGTTTTGATTTTACAGTGTTCACTGTGCACGGACACTGACATGACGTCCTTATTATGTAGCTCAATATGATTATGGCGACAGGGCCGGTGGCAGCACCCGGCGTACCCGGGCAAGTTCCGAGGCCCACTGCGCTCAGGCCCGACGCTATAATAAGGCAGACCCAGCGGCTGCCTTAGGGTGCAGAGACGCCGAGCCAAGGGGGTGGGGGGTGACAGGCGGAAAAATGAAACGGGCGCTCTGACAGTTGTGTTGTGTGCTGCGTGTGCCGTACGGCCCCTCACTCACAGAGCAAGCGCACGGCAACACAGCGTCAGGGGGGTGTGACTGGCACCACCGCGGCAGGTGGCAGCAGGGAGTTGGTGACTCACACAGCCAGATGGACTGCCGCAGGTCAGCGTCAACCACAGTTCCTGTTCTCCTCAGTGTGGTCATGGTATCTTCTCTCTGGGCCCCGACAAGCTTGAGGACCTTTCCCACTCAGCCAATCAGTGGCCACAGCTGTGTCATGTGTCAGGCCAGTGATTGGCTCATCGGGAAAGGTCCTCAAACCAGTGATTGTCTGAAGCAGAGAGAAGATACCAGGACCACACAGAGGAGAAGGGGAGCTGCTGCAGACGGGACCAGGGCTAGGGGAGCAGTATCTAGCTTCGCTTGTTTTGGCAAAACTCCTTGCACCGGCCCTGACTGCGCTGCTATGAACGCTTCTATCAATACAGGGGGAGGGGGGGGGGTGTGCTTAGGGAACTCTGATGCTGTAGACCAGCAGCTTCATGCTATGTAGTTGTTTTACTGCCACCATGACACCTGACCCCCCATATCCTGTCCTATCTCATCCTTATGGAGCCCCTGCTCTCTCCTTTCCTCCCTCAAGTATCCAGAGCTCCTGTTCCACCCTCCTATCTCACATTGCTTCCCTGCACAGACCCCCTGCCCTCTACTTCTTGTATGAATCCCCTTCCACCTACTTGCTGTGTCCACCCCGGGCCCCTGTCTCACTCACACCTCCTGGTGTCTAAACTGCCTTTACCATAAGGACCTTCTAACGTCTCGGGCTCATGTGACTGTGCCCCCTTATACCCTGCATTGTGCCCTCTTACCACACCCTGTACAGTGCCCCTCGTCATTACCTGTACTGTGCCCTCCTATACCCTGTATAACCCTGTGGTACCGGAGGCACAGTTCTGCTCTGCTGTATACCGGAGGCTCTGCTCTGCTAAATACCGGAGGCACGGCTCTGCTGTATACCGGAGGCACGGCTCTGCTGTATACCGGAGGCACGGCTCTGCTGTATACCGGAGGCACTGCCCTGCTGTATACCGGAGGCACGGATCTGCTGTATACCGGAGGCACGGCTCTGCTGTATACCGGAGGCACGGCTCTGCTGTATACCGGAGGCACGGCTCTGCTGTATACCGGAGGCACGGCTCTGCTGTATACCGGAGGCACGGGTCTGATATATACCGGAGGCACAGCTCTGCTGTATACCGGAGGCACGGCTCGGCTCTGCTGTATAGTGGAGGCACGGCTCTGCTATATAACGGAGGCACGGCTCTGCTATATAACGGAGGCACGGATCTGCTGTATACCGGAGGCACGTCTCTACTGTATACCGGAGGCCCGGCTCTGCCGTATACTGGAGGCTCGGCTCTGCTGTATACCGTAGGCTCGGCTCGGCTCTGCTGTATAGCGGAGGCACGGCTCTGCTATATACCGGAGGCACGGCTCTGCTATACTGGAGGTAACGTCTATTTCCTTCATTCACAGATTTTCCGATAATGGAGCGTCCAGTGTGTCTGATAGAGAACCATGAGGATGGGACCATCCGGGTGAATCAGGAGGCCCTGGAAATCTTATCCCGCTTTACTCAGAAGGTGGTTGTTGTGGCCGTAGTCGGGAAATACCGGACCGGGAAGTCCTATCTGATGAACAGACTGGCGGGATGTAAAAATGGTGAGAGGCGGAATGTGTGCTGGAGACCCCGGGAAATGAGGTTCCTATTCTGTCGAAAGACATGAAATGATAGGACCAGGTCCAGGGCCACGTATCTCCTCATGGGGACAATGGAGCGTTGGAGGAAGCGTCTACCACTGATGGCCTCCACCCTCCTTTGCTGACCATGGTCATCTCCACGTTGATGATGGGCGCTGCCCGCGGTCTTGTCTTGTATAACCCCTTCCTATTACCTCTGTGTGTTTGTCCATTCAGGCTTCTCCTTGGGCTCGACAGTCCAGTCCATGACTAAAGGTATCTGGATGTGGTGCGTTCCTCACCCTGTGAAACGTGGGCACACCCTGGTGCTGCTGGACACAGAAGGCCTGGGTGACGTGGAGAAGGTCAGTGTGAACACTCCTGAAGCCGGAGTCATCGCCGCCGTATGTACAGTATAGAGTTAGTGGTGTGAGGTCCATCTAGGGTGGCCACTTTCATAGGCCTTCTGTTCCGGTGATTGGGCTGAGTGCCGGATGCTCCTCACCTGCTCCGTCAGGTTCTCCTGCGCTGTGCACTCACCTCTGGACTGCTCCAGCAGACAGGGAATAGCTCACGTCACTCCAGTCACAGAGCGGGATGTCCTGTTGGCCCCGGGCCTCCAATGACTGAGCGTGAGAGCCACCGAAAAGGGAGCCGGGAAGCTGGACTGTGGGGCCTAGAACCAGACATCTGGCCAGCCTGGATCCACAATCTGCTATTATCTGTACAGGATCTCTGGAATCCCAGCCAGGTATAACTCCCAGCATCCGATCTGTCTGTACAGGCGAGCGCAGTCATCCCTACAGCGGCCGCTATGAGCAGATGCTGCAGACGACTGGTGCTTCTGACCCTAAACCAGATACAACAATGGGAGCCGGAGGGATCCATAGATCTGACCAGACTACCACACTCCTAACACTGATACCGAGTGATTGGAGCACATGTGCATTGGAGGTCACACATTTATTGGGGTCACACATTAGAGGTCACAGATTTATTGGGGTCACACATTTATTGGGGTCACACATTTTGGGGTTCGGCTCTGTCATTCTTCTTTTTTGACCCGGGTTATTTGGGTAAAGAAGCCTCTTGTTGTATTTCAGGGGAACAGTCAGAACGATTCCTGGATTTTCGCCCTCGCGGTTCTTCTCAGCAGCACCCTGGTATTTAACAGCATGGGGACCATCGATCAGCAGGCCATGGATCAGCTCCAGTATCCTTTACATGAGCATGATGGGGGTTGTAGCTTCTTACCAGTGGAAGCTGGAGAAGTACTAGAAGACTGGCTCTTGGCATCATGCACACTGCGGTCTCATTGTGTGACGTCCTAGATCTCCATATATGTGATTAACCCTATAAGGTGCTTTCACACCTGCCATATTGATGAAGGAGCGGTAAAAAGGGCACAGAACGGAGTATTGGGCTGATTCTCGAGAGAGAGATGTGAGTCCCAACCTGCACCTATCAGACTTTTATAGCATATCTTGTGGCTATGCCATACAGATTTAAGATGAGAATACCACATCTTAGGGGTTATCTGATTTCTGAAACATCCCCCCCATGTGCTGGGGCCCTCACAGGTAATATACTTCCCCTGCTCCCGACACGCTCCTGGTCCCCGCACCGCCACTGCTGATTATCCCTGCACATGGATGAAAAGATCCAGTGTCGGGGGGGGGGAGCAGCCAATTTCAGGCAGGAGTTGGGGATGAGCAACCCTAGGGAGGCTCGTTCCCGCCTGCCATTGGCTGCTCCGCGATGCTAGGGAGGCTCGTCCCCATCTGCCATTGGCTGCTAACCCCCCCCCCCCCGACACCGGCACTTATTAAAGCCAGGTTCTTATCAGTAAGCTATAATGAGTGCTTATATTGTCAGAGAGATAAGACGCCCATCAGCTCCTGGTCTGACGGAAAAGATAGAAAGTCCAAAGGGTTTTACTAGAGCATCTCAGCTCTGTACAGAAAAAAGGATTCCATAATTTTTATAAAGACCAATTAAAAAACATATTTTAGCTCAAAATGAGTACAATGAAATAATTAAAAAAAATGCCCCCAAAGGTGTACATCGCCTTTAGGAATAAAAGTTGGAGTGACTTTTGTCACTCCTGTTAGCATGTGTTTCTCCTGACCCCCTTTTTTTTTAATTAACCCTCAATTCACTGCTCAAATGCATCTTCAGTGACGATGGTCTGCCTGCTCACTGAAGGAACAGATTACATGGAAGTGTATTAGAGGTGAGGAGGAAGAGAAGGGACAGTCTTCTGGAGACAGAGAGGCTGACACATAGACTGCTGCTGGTTTGTAAGTGATTTACGTGTAAGCTGCTTAGCTCTGCTGTATAATGGCCTCTATGAATGCGGTTTTGGCCTCATGTGACAGCCGCCCTGTGTGAACGCAGCCTGAGAAACAAAGGAAAGGGAGAATAGAGGGAGAGGAAATTACTTTGCGTTGTGCCCATTCATTGGACATCCTCTTTGGGTCTGGGGAGTAGATCTCTTAGAGAAAGCATAGATACTGCACATATTACTCCTTACCTTCTCCTAGTTATGTCACCGAACTGACTGAGAAAATAAAAGTGAAATCCACCGAGCAAGCAGACTTAGAAGATGATTCCTCAGAGTTCAAGAGATTTTTCCCGTCCTTCGTATGGTGCGTTCGAGATTTTAACCTTGAGCTGCAAATGGATGGGAAGGACATCACCGAGGACGAGTATCTGAAAAGTGCCTTAAAGCTGAAGCCAGGTACAAACCTTACACTGAAAATGTTCATTCTGATGAAACCAAATCCTGCGGATTTCTATTGGAACCAGTCGACACTGCGCTGACAGACGCTCCCCTAAAAGTAATGCCTTCTGTTACACTGCATTTTGGAATACTTTACTGTAGTGTCCTGGAGTATGGGTACTTTGGAATATGGATGCTTGGGGACATCCACAACCGGCAACTCCCCACATTATTACACTTAAAGGGGTTGTCCGCTTTATTTATATTGATGACCTAGGATAGGTCAACAATATAAGATCGACGGGGGTCTCACTCCCAGCACCCACGCCGATCAACTGTTTGAAGAGAAGGTCACGCTTAACGATAATGCAGCTTTCTCTTCATTGTTTAACGGCTTGTTGTCGCAACCTCCACGGCGAGAAGGGAAAATTACAAGAAGCCGCCCCAATCACTTCTATGAGACGGCTTCCTCCTATTCTATTCAAACAGCTCTAGTGCAAGGAGTCCGACCCCTGCTGATCTGATATTGATGACCAATCCTGAGGATAGGTCATCAATAGAAAAAAAGCGGACAACCCCTTTAAGGGTTAAAGAGTGATTTATGGTGTTGTTTATATTTCAGCATTTCAGCATAGCCAAAAAGGAACGCAGCACTGCCAGGCCCCATTGACTATAATAAAATCTGTCCTGTTTCAAGCATTAGTGGCGGGATTCAGCCAGATGAAAACGCGATGCTTGCAGCATTTATTTTTCCAGCTGAATCCCGGCGCTAATGCCACAATCAGGACAGATCTCTGCTGGGTCCCATTATACTCGATGGGCTCCGGCGGGGAAAGGCAGCACCCTGCTATGCTGATACAATGAAGAGGGGCAGGCTACTACTCTGGAACAGCCTGCCAGAAGATTGTAATGCTAGTGTGAAACTAGCCTAATCCTGAGAGACTTTGGAAATTTACAATCCGGACACTGAGAAGTTAGTAATTTTCCACTGTCACAATTCATATTTATGCAGAGATGACTTTTGGAGGAAAAAAACAGAGTGAACTTTTGACTGTCTGTTTCAACTCTGTCAGAAGGATGTTTATGTCTGAAACTACCTAGTCCTTCCTATTGACTTGTATTGAGGCACCATACAAGTCCATGGCAGCCGTGAACTTCAACCTTGTATCTGTTTAGGCTGTACTTCTCCAGCTTCATCCCTCCCACTAGGAGGTTTCAGATCAGTTACAAACAGTAGAAAAGTAGAGCATTCAGAACCCCTAGAGGTCTGCAGAGAGGAATCAGTGATAGGAAAGACTCTGACAGAATGTACTCCTAGAAGAGGATACTGAGAGAGGGATACTCTGACACAGATCTTGGGTCACCAGGTTTTGACCAGGGTATCAGTCTAAGAGAGAGAGAGGGACAGCGAGCTCAGGCCTTTCCTCAGCACAGAACCTTCTCCTGTCCGGGAGGAGAGTAGAAAAGCCAGCCCAGTGCCTCGCCTGTATAGTTTTGCAGTTGAGTTCCTCCAGTAAGAAGCCTACTGATTCAATGCAGACCCCGACTCCCTGGACTAATTACCCATTGGGGTGCACCATGCTTTACCATCCCCTCCAGAGAGCAGAATCATGTGGTGATACCTCGACAGTGTCTGGGGGACCCAGCGTAGAGTTGGGGCCACCTCAAATCTGATCACTACCATCATATTGCTTATATAATGGCTGGTGTAAGGACTGTCTGAATACAAATTTCTTAAGTACAGTCTGAGTCAGACACTGAACCAGCAGGGAGTTCCTATAAGATAGTTACATAGTTAATACGGTTGAAAAAATACATAAGTTCATCAAGTTCAACCAAGGGATCGGTGAGGACACGAATCCCAGAAGGAAATAAAACTAAGATTTTTACACAGTTTTAGAAGCATTAATGTCATTTACTTTCAAGAATTCATCTAAACCCTTTTTAAAACTGCCCCCTGTTCCTGCTGTGACCACGTCCTGAGGAGTCTATTCCACAGATTCACAGCTCTTACAGTAAAGAAGCTTTGATGCTTCTGGAGACTGAGCTTCTTCTTCTCCAGTCAGAGGCAACGACCCCTTGTCTTTTGAGGGCATTTTACATGGAACAGTTTTTCACAGAATTTATTGTACGGCCCATTTATATTTGTAT
The DNA here is from genome assembly GCA_033119425.1 of Bufotes viridis. NCBI lineage: Eukaryota > Metazoa > Chordata > Amphibia > Anura > Bufonidae > Bufotes > Bufotes viridis. The sequence goes on along the minus strand of CM065590.1, from coordinate 597,389,564 downwards.
AGGTTAATCCTGTCCCTCCCCTAGAAGTCTCTTCTCAAGACTAAATAAATTGAATTCTTTTACTCTTTCTTCATAACTAAGACCCTCCGGGCCCCTTATCAGTTTAGTCGCTCTCCTCTGTACTTTCTCCAGCTGCCGTGCATCCTTTCTATGGACTGGTGCCCAGAACTGAACTGCACATTCAAAATGAGGCCGCACCAGAGCTTTGTAAAGTGGTAATATTACATCTCTGCCCCGCAAGTCCATGCCTCGTTTGATGCATAACAATATCCTGGTGGCCTTAGAAGCAGCTGATTGACATTGTGCTGTTATTTAATCTACAAGGACACCCAAATCCTTCTCTATAAGTGACGCTCCCAGTGTTACATCCCTTAGGACATATGAAGCACAGGGATTATTACTACCAAGATGCAGAACTTTACATTTATCCACATTGAACCTCATTTGCCAAGTTGATGCCCAATCACTGAGTGTCCAAGTCACCTTGTAGTTTATGAACATCTTCCATAGACTGCACAGTATTACACGGCTTAGTGTCATCTGCAAAAATACAAACAGTGCTATTAATCCTGTCCTCAATATTATTAATAAATATAGTAAATAATAAAGCACTGAACCTTGGGGTCACCACTTATAACCCGGGACCATTCTGAATAGGAATCATTGACCACAACTCTCTGGACGCGGTCCTTCAGCCAGTTTTCAATCCAATTACAGACAATACTTTCCAAGCCTATAGATCTTACTTTACCTATTAAACGTCTATGAGGGACAGGATCGAAAGCCTTTGCAAAATCCAGAAACACTACATCCACAGCCGCCCCTCTGTCCAGGCTACTACTCACCTCACTACATCCACAGCCGCCCCTCTGTCCAGGCTAATACTTACCTCACTACATCCACAGCCGCCCCTCTGTCCAGGATTCTACTCACCTCACTACATCCACAACCGCCCCTCTGTGTAGGTAACTACTCACCTCACTACATCCACAGCCACCCCTCTGTCCAGGCGTCTACTCACCTCACTACATCCACAGCCGCCCCTCTGTCCAGGCTTCTACTCACCTCACTACATCCACAGCCACCCCTCTGTCCGGGCTTCTACCTACCTAACTATATCCACAGCTGCCCCTCTGTCCAGGCTACTACTCACCTCACTACATCCACAGCCACCCCTCTGTCCGGGCTTCTACCTACCTAACTATATCCACAGCTGCCCCTCTGTCCAGGCTTCTACTCACCTCACCATATCCCCAGCTGCCCCTATGTCCATGCTTGTACTAACCTTACTACATCCACAGCTGCCCCTTTGTCCAGGCTACTACGCACCTCACTACATCCACAGCCGCCCCTCTGTCCAGGCTACTGCTCACCTCACTACATCCACAGCCGCCCCTCTGTCCAGGCTACTACTTCCCTCACTACATCCCCAGCCGCCCCTCTGTCTAGGCTTCTACTCACCTCACTACATCCACAGCCGCCCCTCTGTCCAGGCTTCTACTCACCTCACTATATCCTCAGCCGCCTCTCTGTCCAGGCTTCTACTAACCTCACTACATCCACAGCTGCCCCTTTGTCCAGGCTACTACTAACCTTACTACATCCACAGCTGCCCCTCTGTTCAGGCTTCTACTCACCTCAGTACATTCACAGACACCCCTCTGTCCAGGCTTCTACTTACCTCATGACATCCTCAGCCGCCCCTCTGTCCAGGCTTTTACTCACCTCACTACATCCACAGCCTCCCCTCTGTCCAGGCTTCTACTGACCTCACTACATCCACAACTGCCCCTCTGTCCAGGCTTCTACTGACCTCACTACATCCACAGCTGCCCCTCTGTCCAGACTTCTGCTTACCTCACTACATCCACACCTGCCCCTCTGTCCAGTCTACTACTTACCTCACTACATCCACAGCCACCCCTCTGGCCAGGCTTCTACTGACCTCACTACATCCACAGCCCCCCCTCTGTCCAGGCTACTACTCACCTCACTACATCCACAGCCCCCCCTCTGTCCAGACTACTACTCACCTCACTATATCCACAGCCACCCCTCTGTCTAGGCTACTACTTACCTCCTCATAAAAACAAGTCAGGTTAGTCTGACAACTTCTGTCCTTGGTAACCCCATGTTGGTTATCACTTATGATATTATTTACAGTCACATACTCCTGTATATACAAACACAGAAATGCAACAGCACTCTGTAACCAGCACTCTGCCCTGCCTCTATGCTAGAAGCTATCAGAGGTCGTTAGTGTACATTTTGATCAAAAGGTAATAAGCCACTCGCCACATCAAGACCGCCTCTATGAGTGGTCCTAACACTAAATCCTGACTAGTTTGTCTGCCCTAGAGGCTGGTTATAATCAGAGTACCGTATATACCCGAGTATAAGCCGACCCGAGTATAAGCCGACCCCCCTAATTTTACCCCAAAAAAACTGGGAAAAGTAGTGACTCGAGTATAAGCCGAGGTGGAAATGGATGTCACTGTTATGGGGGATCTGTGGATGACGCACTGTTATGGGGGGATCTGTGGATGACGCACTGTTATGGGAGGATCTGTGGATGACGCACTGTTATGGGAGGATCTGTGGATGACACTGTTATGGGATGGGGGGGCTGTGGATGGCACTTATGGGATGAGGGGGATGTGGATGACACTGTTATGGGATGGGGGATGTGGATGGCACTTATGGGATGAGGGGGATGTGGATGACACTGTTATGGGATGGGGGATGTGGATGGCACTTATGGGATGAGGGGGATGTGGATGACACTGTTATGGGAAGGGGGATGTGGATCGCACTTATGGGATGAGGGATGTGGATGACACTGTTATGGGATGGGGGCTGTGGATGGCATCCACAGATCCCCATCCCATAACAGTGCCATCCACATCCCCCCATCCCATAACAGTGCCACCCACATCCCCTCATCCCATAACAGTGCCATCCACATCCCCCCATCCCTCATTACCGCTCATGTATAGTTTTAAATTCGATTATTCTATACAGTTATTCCTACTATAATTCTTGCACCCTCTGTACTTCATCACATTTGGCAGTCGGGCAGTGAATACTTCAGGCCGGGCGGGAGAGCGAGCGCAGTGTGACTGACGTCACGTGCCTGCGCCGCCTGCTTCATTCATAAAGCAGGCCGGGCAGGCACGTGACATCAGCAAGTCACGCTGCTCTCATCCGCCCGGCCTGAAGTATTCACTGCCCGACTGCCGCATGTGATGAAGTACAGAGGGGACAAGAATTATAGTAAGAATAACTGTATAGTATAATCGAATTTAAAAACTATACATGAGCGGTGGGGCCGGAGCGTAGTGAGCTCATCGGCCCTGCCGCAAATGCCCGCCCCCAGCTCCTCCCCCCGCTCCTCCTTCCACTCCGCTCTTCAGATTTTTTATTTATGACTCGAGTATAAGCCGAGTTCGGTTTTTTCGGCACAAATTTTGTGCCGAAAAACTCGGCTTATACTCGAGTATATACGGTAAGTATAAAACTGAACTTGCATTCATAGTACCTGCTAGTAACCATCTGGCTCCAGGAAGAGTACACAGTGGGCTCAGCATGCATGTTGGTACCTGCATCCCTGGATCTAATGGAGCTGTTATGGCACCAGAAGGGTTAATAAGCACGGTTGATACTAGCATGCATGCTGGGCCCGCACTCCCTGGATTCTATGTGGCTGTCATGGCCCATAACAGGTAGGATTTAGCGTTAGGACCACTCATAGAGGCGGCCTTGACGTGGCGAGTGGCTTATTACCTTTTGATCAAAATGTACACTAACGACCTATGATAGCTTCTAGCATAGAGGCAGTACAGAGTGCTGGTTGCAAAGTGCTGTTGCATTTCTGTGTTTGTATGTATATTTTGCCATGGCTACGTGCACCTGCAGACAGGGACGTGCTGACTGACCCCCCCTTGTCTTTCTGTTTAATACTCCTGTATATTGTCCCTTAAGAGTCCTTCAAACATTTTCTCACAACAGAAGTTAAACTAACTGGTCTATAATTACCTGTGAAGGATCTAGGTCCTTTTTTGAATATGGCCACCACATTGGCCTTGCGCCAATCACATGGCACTGTACCAGTACCTAGAGAATCTTTAAAAATTATAAACAGGGGCACCGCCAATGATTGAACTGAGCTCTTTAAGAACTCGGGTGTAATCCATCTGGACCCGGAGCCTTGTTCACATTTACCCTATTTAACTTATCTCGGACCATAGCTACAGTTAGCTAATTGAGTATATTACTGGATGCACTAACAGCCTCGGCACCACAGATATCAGCTCCTTTGTCTTTTTTTTTTTTTCAAAAACATTTTTATTAGCTCACAAGATAAGCAAGTACACAGTCATAGCAGATAAAGATCGGACATAGCGTCTAGTGAACATTTTCTATTCAATATTGATTACTCAGAAAAGCCATCCAAACCTTTCAGTGATATATAACATAAACATAGCTGTCTCCATGGGATACGCCACCATCACAAGCCTTAGGTTCAATAACCCTGTCTGACAAGACATAAAAGTATGTTTTATATGATACTTCGAATATGTCATATGGTTCCTACTAGAGACAAGACAAACTAGCTCCTTTCTCTTTTGTATATAAAGAGCTAACAAAACCATTTAGTAACTCAGCCTTTTCCTTATCTTCAGTGACTACCCCCCCCCCCTTTTTACAATTATTTAGGGGACCTACCTGCTCAGACCTTGGTTTTTTAGCATTTATATATTTAAAGAATTTTTGGGGTTTTATTTTGCTCTCTTTTGGCACCTGCTGTTCGTATTTTTCCTAATTTTATCTCCTTTTTACAGATTTTATTAAGCTTCAAACGCTACAGCTAACCCCTCAGATTTGTATTTTTTGAATGCCCCTTTCTTGTCTTTTATTGCCCTTTTAACAGTAGCTGTAATCCTTGGGGGGGGGGGGGGTAATTTTAGAAATGAAGATAATACTCTTCTTCTGTGATGTAGCCTTGTTCCAAGAGGAGAGCAATGTCCCCTAAACATTTTTCTCAAGGACAAGCAGAATCTGCGAGGCCTACAGTAGGCAGGGGTCCTTATAGTGATAGAATCCCATGGCCATTGACTTGTGTTTCACCAAATCCTGCCAAGGAACCTGATGATGGAGTGTCTGCAGCCCTGATGAATATCCATCTATATAATCTATTTTCAGGGATGAGTGTTGCAGTGCGGAATTACAACCTACCCCGGGAGTGTATCCTCCATTACTTCCATTCACACAAATGTTTTGTGTTTGATCGTCCGGCATCTAAGCTGGCTCTCCAGAACATGGATAAAGTGCAGGACTCTCAGCTGGACCCTGCCTTTATACAACAGACGAAGAAGTTCTGTGAGTACATTTATGAGAAGAGTCCAGTTAAAGCCCTATCAGGCGGGTACACGATAACCGGGAGAGGTAGGTCCTTGCTCTATGGTGTAACTTTCTCTCCATCATCTTCTGCAGATGGTCTCATTCTCACACTTCTATATCATTAGGTCTTGGGGACGTCGCAGTCTCTTATGTAGAGGCGATCTGCAGCGGTTCCATTCCTTCTATGGAGAATGCAGTTGTTGCTTTGGCGAAGATTGAGAATTCTCGAGCCGTAGAAGACGCTTTATCTAAGTATGGCGAGATGATGGCTCTCCATGTCCGCAGATTTCCAACTGAGACACAAGAGGAGTTTCTGAACCTGGACAAGGAATGTCACTCTGAAGCGGTGAAAGTCTTTATGAAACTCTCCTTCAAAGATACTGATCAAGAATACCAGGCCAAGCTAATAGTAAGTGAGGTGGAAGAAAAATATGCTGATTGCAAGTAGTGTTGAGCGAACAGTTCGAGAATAGTTCGGGTTCGTACCGAATTTTGGGGTGTTTGGGACATAAACCCGAACATTTTCAAAAAAGTTCGGGTTCGGGTTCGTTGTTCGGCGATTTCTTCCCGTTTTCTGAAGGGCTGCACAGCAGCCAATCAGCTAGCGTTTTACTTCTTGCCCTAAGAGGCCATCACAGCCATGCCTACTAATGGCATGGCTGTGATTGGCCAAGTGCAGCATGTGACCCAGCCTCTATTTAAGCTGGAGTCACGTAGCGCCGCACGTCACACTGCTCTGATAAGTGTAGGGAGAGGACGTAGCTGCTGTGAGGGCGAGATTAGGCAGGGAAAAGTCAGCAAAAGCAGCTAATGAAGTGATCGATCTACAGCTGTGAATTATTCAACTTCTGCTAGTTACTTGCTCACTGGTTTTTAGGCTGCACAGAGCGTTTTTCTGTCACTTATTTTCTGGGGTGATCGGCGGCCATTTTGTGACTTGTGGTGCACCAGAACAAGCTGCCACCAAGTCCATCAATCCATCAATCCTAGTTTTCTTTTTGCTATATCCTACATCAGGGGCTTGGCTGTGCTAATTGTCACCCCTAGAAACTCAGGATAGAAATTTCTATATTTTATTAAGGGGTTAAATACAATTGCCAAAATACCAATCCCCTAAATCTGGTGTTCCAGTATTGGCTAGCCAAGTATAATACTGTCTGCTGTCTGGCAAAGGATAGATTATTTTTTGTGGTGAAATTCAATTGTCAAAATAGCAATACCATAAATCTGGTGTCCCAGCACTGGCTGGCAAAGTATAATAGTGTCCGCCAAAACATATATTTTGTTCTGGGGTGAAATTCAATTGCCAATATAGCAATACCCTGAATCTGGTGTCCCGGCTGTTACAGGCCAAGATTCATAGTGTCCGCCAAAACATATATTTTGTTCTGGGGTGAAATTCAATTGACAATATAGCAATACACTGAATCTGGTGGTCCAGCTGTTGCAGGCCAAGTGTTAATCTGTCTTAATCTGTCCGTAAAAGGGTATATTACACTCAAGGTGTATATACCAGTGCTGAGAGGGTCATCCTCATTAACTTTACACGCTACCGTGCATCTCCCATTGTATTTCTGTCCGTTAAAGGGTGTATTGCACAAAGTGTTAAAATACAATTGCTGAAGGCATAATCCTACATATTTTTTCTCATGCTACTGTGCATCTCCAAGTGTAAATCTGTCCATAAAAGGATACCTTTTATCCAGGGCCTAAATACTAGCCCTACAATAGATATTCCCCTAAATCAGTGGTTACTGCTGTGCCTGGATTAGTGTAATACGCTACATAAATAAATAGGCAGATAGTGTTAGGTGCCTGTAAAAAAAGGCCTGAATTTGAAATCAATACATTGGGCCAAATATTTTTTTCCTTATTGTGGTGCTTGGTGAACGGTAACAATGAGGAAAACATCTAGTAAGGGACGCGGTCGTGGTGGTGTTAGTGTACCCTCTGGTGCTGGGAGAGGACGTGGCCATTCTGCCACAGCCACACGTCCTAGTGAATCAACTACCTCAGGTTCCAGTACCCGCCAGAATTTAAAGCGATATTTGGTGGGGCCCAATGCCGTTCTAAGGATGGTAAGGCCTGAGCAGGTACAGGCGCTAGTCAATTGGGTGGCCGACAGTGGATCCAGCATGTTCACAACATTATCTCCCACCCAGTCTTCTGCAGAAAGCACACAGGTGGCACCTGAAAACCAAGCCCATCGGTCTGTCACATCACCCCCATGCATATCAGGGAAACTGTCAGAGCCTCAAGTTATGCAGCAGTCTCTTATGCTGTTTGAAGACTCTGCTGGCAGGGTTTCCCAAGGGAATCCACCTAGCCCTTCCCCAGTGGTGGAAGACATAGAATGCACTGATGCACAACCACTGATGTTTCCTGATGATGAGGACATGGGAATACCACCTCATTGGAGTCCGCACGTCTCTGATGATGACGAAACACAGGTGCCAACTGCTGCGTCTTTCTGCAGTGTGCAGACCGAACAGGAGGTCAGGGAGGAAGACTGTGTGGAAGACGTTGCAGGGGACGATGAGGTCCTAGACCCCACATGGAATGAAGGTCGTGCCGCTGACTTTCATAGTTCAGAGGAAGAAGCAGTGGTGAGACCGAGCCAACAGCGTAGCAAAAGAGGGAGCAGGGGGCAAAAGCAGAACAGCCGCCTCCAAGAGAGTTCGCCTGCTACTGGCCACCGCCACCAGGGACCGAGCACCCCAAAGGCAGCTTCAAGGAGTTCCCTGGCATGGCACTTCTTTAAACAATGTGCTGACGACAAGACCCGAGTGGTTTGCACGCTGTGCCATCAGAGCCTGAAGCGAGGCATTAACGTTCTGAACCTTAGCACAACCTGCATGACCAGGCATCTACATGCAAAGCATGAACTGCAGTGGAGTAAACACCTTAAAAGCAAGGAACTCACTCTGCCTCCCCCTGCTCCCTCTTCTGCTGCTGCCTTGGCCTCTTCCTCCGCCTCGGGAGGAACGTTGGCACCTGCCGCCCACCAAACAGAGGATGTGCCACCGACACCACCACCTGCGTCACCAAGCATCTCCACCATGTCACACAGCAGCGTTCAGCTCTCCATCTCACAAACCTTGGAGAGAAAGCGTAAATTCCCACCTAGTCACCCTCGAGCCCTTGGCCTGAACGCCAGCATTTCTAAATTACTGGCCTTTGAAATGCTGTCATTCAGGCTGGTGGACACAGACAGCTTCAAACAGCTGATGTCCATGGCTGTCCCACAGTATGTTGTTCCCAGCCGCCACTACTTCTCCAAGACAGCCGTGCCTTCCCTGCACAACCAAGCATCCGATAAAATCAAGTGTGCACTGCGCAACGCCATCTGTGGCAAGGTCCACCTAACCACAGATACGTGGACCAGTAAGCACGGCCAGGGACGCTATATCTCCCTAACTGCACACTGGGTAAATGTAGTGGCGGCTGGGCCCCAGGCGAGAGTTACTTGGCGCACGTCCTTCCGCCGCCAAGGATCGCAGGGCATCATTCTTTTGCCTCCTGTAGCCTCCTCCTCCTACTCGGCTTCCTCCTCCTCTGCTTCCACCAGCTCATCCAGTCAGCCACACACCTTCACCACCAACTTCAGCACAGCCCGGGGTAAACGTCAGCAGGCCATTCTGAAACTCATATGTTTGGGGGACAGGCCCCACACCGTGCAGGAGTTGTGGCGGGGTATTGAACAACAGACCGACCAGTGGTTTCTGCCGGTGGGCCTCAAGCCCGGCCTGGTGGTGTGCGATAATGGGCGAAATAACGTCGCAGCTCTAGGACTAGCCGGTTTGACGCACATCCCTTGCCTGGCGCATGTGCTGAATTTGGTGGTGCAGAAGTTCATTTACAACAACCCCGACATGTCAGAGCTGCTGCATAAAGTGAGGGCCGTCTGTGCGCGCTTCCGGCGTTCACATCCTGCCACTGCTCGCCTGTCTGCGCTACAGCGGAACTTCGGCCTTCCCGCTCACCGCCTCATATGCGACTTGCCCACCAGGTGGAACTCCACCTTGCACATGCTGGAGAGACTGTGCGAGCAGCAGCAGGCCATAGTGGAGTTTCAGCTGCAGCACGCACGCGTCAGTCGCACTGCGGAACAGCACCACTTCACCACCAATGATTGGGCCTCCATGCGAGACCTGTGTGCCCTGTTGCGCTGTTTCGAGTACTCCACCAACATGGCCAGTGGCGATGACACCGTTATCAGCGTTACAATACCACTTCTATGTCTCCTTGAGAAAACGCTTAGGACGATGATGGAAGAGGAGGTGGCCCAGGAGGAGGAGGAGGATGAGGGGTCATTTTTACCACTTTCAGGCCAGTCTGTTAGAAGTGGCTCAGAGGGAGGTTTTTTGCAACAGCAGAGGCCAGGTACAAATGTGGCCAGCCAGGACCCACTACTGGAGGACGAGGAGGATGAGGAGGAGGTGGAGGAGGATGAGGACGAAGCAGGTTCACAGCGGGGTGGCACCCGACACAGCTCAGGCCCATCACTGGTGCGTGGCTGGGGGGATACGGAGGACGATGACAATACGCCTCCCACAGAGCACAGCTTGTCCTTACCTCTGGGGAGCCTGGCACACATGAGCGACTACATGCTGCAGTGCCTGCGCAACGACAGCAGAGTTGCGCACATTTTAACGTGTGCGGACTACTGGGTTGCCACCCTGCTGGATCCCTGGTACAAAGACAATGTGCCCACCTTACTTCCTGCACTGGAGCGTGATAGGAAGATGCGCGAGTACAAGCGCACGCTGGTAGAGGTGCTCCTGAGAGCATTCCAAAATGTCACAGGGGAACAGGGGGAAGCCCAAGGCGAAGGCAGAGGAGGAGCAAGAGGTCGCCAACGCAGCAGTGTCACGGCCAGCTCTTCTGAGGGCAGGGTTAGCATGGCAGAAATGTGGAGAAGTTTTGTCTCCACGCCACAGCTAACTGCACCACCACCTGATACGGAACGTGTTAGCAGGAGGCAGCACTTCACTAACATGGTTGAACAGTACGTGTGCACACCCCTCCACGTACTGACTGATGGTTCGGCCCCATTCAACTTCTGGGTCTCCAAATTGTCCACGTGGCCAGAGTTAGCATTTTATGCCTTGGAGGTGCTGGCCTGCCCGACGGCCAGCATTTTGTCTGAACGTGTATTCAGCACGGCAGGGGGCGTCACTACTGACAAACGCAGCCGCCTGTCCACAGCCAACGTGGACAAGCTGATGTTCATAAAAATGAACCAGGCATGGATCCCACAGGACCTGTGCCTCCCTTGTGAAGAATATACATGTATAACTGCCTCCCCCTCAACCATGTATTCTTGTACTCCGGGGCACTTCTTTATTGAATCCTCATTTTTTTAATTTTACCATGATCTTGCGGTGCAACCCAAAGTTGAATGAACCTCTCCTCTGTCTGGGCGCTGGTCCGAAATAACTGAGAGTGGCCTTCTCCGGTGGTGGTTGATATGAGGCATGATTCCTTGCTGTGGGACCTCTGTCCTCTGTCTGGGTGCTGGGCCGAAATAACTGAAAGTGGCCTTCTCCAGTGGTGGGTGATATGACGTATGATTCCTTGCTGTGGGACCTCTCTCCTCTGTCTGGGTGCTGGGCCGAAATAACTGAAAGTGGCCTTCTCCAGTGGTGGGTGATATGACGCATGATTCCTTGCTGTGGGACCTGTATCCTCTGTCTGGGTGCTGGGCCGAAATAACTGAGAGTGGCCTTCTCCGGTGGTGGGTGATATGACGCATGATTCCTTGCTGTGGGACCTCTCTCCTCTATCTGGGTGCTGGTCCGAAATAACTGAAAGTGGCCTTCTCCAGTGGTGGGTGAAATGACGCATGATTCCTTGCTGTGGGACCTCTCTCCTCTGTCTGGGCCGAAATAACTGAAAGTGGCCTTCTCCGGTGGTGGGTGATATAACGCATGATTCCTTGCTGTGGGACCTCTCTCCTCTGTCTGGGTGCTGGGGCCGAAATAACTGAGAGTGGCCTTCTCCGGTGGTAGTTGATATGACGCATGATTCCTTGCTGTGGGACCTCTCTCCTCTGTTTGGGTGCTGGGCCGAAATAACTGAAAGTGGCCTTCTCCAGTGGTGGGTGATATGACGCATGATTCCTTGCTGTGGGACCTGTATCCTCTGTCTGGGTGCTGGGCCGAAATAACTGAGAGTGGCCTTCTCCGGTGGTGGGTGATATGACGCATGATTCCTTGCTGTGGGACCTCTCTCCTCTATCTGGGTGCTGGTCCGAAATAACTGAAAGTGGCCTTCTCCAGTGGTGGGTGAAATGACGCATGATTCCTTGCTGTGGGACCTCTCTCCTCTGTCTGGGCCGAAATAACTGAAAGTGGCCTTCTCCGGTGGTGGGTGATATAACGCATGATTCCTTGCTGTGGGACCTCTCTCCTCTGTCTGGGTGCTGGGGCCGAAATAACTGAGAGTGGCCTTCTCCGGTGGTGGTTGATATGACGCATGATTCCTTGCTGTGGGACCTCTCTCCTCTGTCTGGGTGCTGGGCCGAAATAACTGAAAGTGGCCTTCTCCAGTGGTGGGTGATATGACGACGTATTCCTTGCTGTGGGACCTCTCTCCTCTGTTTGGGTGCTGGGCCGAAATAACTGAAAGTGGCCTTCTCCAGTGGTGGGTGATATGACGCATGATTCCTTGCTGTGGGACCTCTCTCCTCTGTCTGGTTGCTGGGCCGAAATAACTGAGAGTGGCCTTCTCCGGTGGTGGGTGATATGACGCATGATTCCTTGCTGTGGGACCTGTATCCTCTGTCTGGGTGCTGGTCCGAAATAACTGAAAGTGGCCTTTTCCGGTGGTGGGTGATATGACGCATGATTCTCTGCTATTGGACCTCTCTCCAATTGATATTGGTTAATTTTTATTTATTTTATTTTAATTCATATCTCTATCCACATTTGTTTGCAGGGGATTTACCTACATTTTGCTGCCTTTTGCAGCCCTCTAGCTCTTTCCTGGACTATTTTACAGCCTTTTTAGTGCCCAAAAGTTCGGGTCCCCATTGACTTCAATGGGGTTCGGGTTCGGGATAAAGTTCGGGTCGAGTTCGGATCCCGAACCCGAACATTTTCGGGAAGTTCGGCCGAACTTCCCGAACTTTCAGGTGTTTGCTCATCTCTAATTGCAAGAAAGAGAACCGCCTCTAAAAGCTCATGTGCAGTGGAAAACAGTCTTCATATGAACAGGTCCTTCCCTGTAACAGACACTGTACACTGACCCAACCTGTCCCTAACGATAAAACCTGACTTCCAATCGTGTAATTCAATCAACCTAACTAAATCTATCGTCTTCACAATCCGTATGCTGTCCATGAACTCGCCTAGGTCTGCATCTTCCCTGCCCAGTTTTCCACACGAGTGTTCTTAATTTGAAATGTCAAATTGTGGGCAGCATTTTGCCCAATTTGCCCAAGTTGAATCGTCAAAATTTTGGATTTGCTTGGAATTAGAATTTTAGTGAAATTTGTAACAAATTTGATACATTTAGAATTAATTATATTCTATAACAATGGGCACTGATATTTAGGGGAGGGGTGGGGGTGGTGAGTGTCGGTCTTTAACTATGTCATAGCATAAACACAGAAAAGACGACTGCTGGAATGTTCCAGGGAATGACCTGAATTTGCTATGGGAACCATTTCTGAATGTTATTCTCGTGTAGGAAGCGTTGGATAATAGAAAGGCAGAGTATCTGCAGAGAAATGAAGAGGCGTCTGAGAGGAGGTGCAGAGCTATACTGCAGGAGCTGAGCGCGGGGCTGGAGAAAGGAATCAAGGAAGGAAGGTTCTCTGTGCCCGGGGGGTATAAGATGTTCACTGAGGAGAAGAGATCTCTGGAGACGGAGTATCTGAAGGTCAAAGGCAAGGGGGTAAAGGTAAGCTGCTCCTAACTACCTTTGTAGTCTTTAATTTGATATGTCCTATAGGGGGCGCATTTACCTGAAAATCTCCCCCCTCTGTTACTCTGAGCATGACTTATTAGGGAGGATTCCATCCGGCTGATGCCCTACACCCCCCCAGCCATACAAAACACACAGAGAGTCTTTCTTTGGTGTAAGGCCGTAGCCGCCAAGTTTATTAACAGAGCAAAACCATTATGAAATATATTAAATTGCCTCCCGGGATCCCCCTTTACAAACAAACGAACATCAGTGACACCTCACCTATGTTTGTCCTGAAGCTCCAAGGACCACAAATCCATACCCACATCATTAAGGTGAGCGCCGTCCACCCACAAGAATTGTGCTGGCGCCACTTCCAGCCCCCCATGGCGCCACACAAAACGCCCCATCTTCTTGTTCAACTTTGCCTGAGCCTTATTAAGACAACCGTCAGACCTGGAGAACCGCCATGACCCCCGAGTCACCACATCGGACCAGATAAGTAACAAAGCCGGAAAGTCCACCCATAAGTGAAATAAGTTCAACTTAACATCCCTTATGACATCCCCTGATCGACGGACCCCTATATCATTCCCACCTATGAGTATCAACAAGATATCAGCGGGCCTATCCAGGGGCGGATTGGCCATTGACCTTACAAGGAAATTTCCCGGTAGGCCGATGCCCAGAGGGCCACCCAAGCCGTCCTCTCTGCCGCTGGCCGGTTACATAATGAACTCTCAGCGGTAATTAAAGCTGTGAGAATCAGGTGCTCATGTACCAGGCCAGAAACCGCAGGTTCCCTCCAGAATCCAACTGCTGTGGCCTTCATCTGACCTCTTAAGCCTCCTGCTCCTTATTATAATCAGAACTGGAGGATGAAGACAGAAAATGGCATCTGTTGATGGCCACCACAGAAGAACCGTTTTTGGGGCAATATATGGTGCTGCACTGTGGTATATGTTTCTGATGGGACAGTATTTTGCACTATGGTACTGCTGGCCCTGCCTGCTTGTTTTGCCCTACCTTCCATTAATTTGGATCTGCCAACAACATGGGGCCACTTTTAGGTTTTTTTTCCAGGGCCACTCTAGGTTCCCAGTCCACACCTGGGCCTATCCCAAGAGGCATAGAACCGAAACTCGGGCAGCAACCCACCCCATAAGGAACCATGCAGGCCAATCCAACAAACCTGTTAAACCCTGTTGTCAAAAACCAATTATCGTCCATTCCCACCAAACATCAACTAAAGAGGACCCCCAATACATGAGGAGGACCTTGAAAACAGAAAAAAAACAAAAAAATCGACATCACGGCATCCTAAAGACACCCCGGTGCAACAACCCCAAACACACATCACAGCAAATTTAGATGAATATAAGAATGAAAACATGTGGACTCCTATCATCCAATGCGCATGATTGCCACATCACCCAAACCCTACCGAGCTGCCCCCACTGGAAGGAATTAAAAGCAAACTCCCCAGCCAGCAAACCTGCTGCCGCCAAAGACTTAGGGAACACTGCCACAAACTGAAAGCAAGACAGAGCAGTGCTAACAAAGGCACAGCCTCCAATGGCCAATGCTGCACAAAAACTCTTCCACACACCGAATCGGACATACCACAGAGCCAGCCAAAGGATGTCTAACCCCTTTACCCTCCAGATCAGTCTTCGACCTCCGCGCTAAACACTGAAAACCTTTTCGGACCAACGACCCCGAACCTGTAAATGACTACTCACCACCAACTTCAAAACCCCTAAATGCTCTGTAAAATGCTAGAGAAAAAGCTGCCGGACAAGCCTCATACCACCTCATAACATCGAAAAGGAAACAGGGTGACAAGTGTCCCTCCACCGTTAAGTCTTCAATGCCTGGACCAGCGAAAAACATTTAGATACAAGCTAACCCCCGCAAATGCAACCAAATGGCAACCACAGCAACCCTCTTGGAGACAGCCGAAAAAGACACTCCGGAGTTAAGGGACAACCCCACAAAATAAAAACCAACAACATCTGAATATCTTTCAGAGAACCCAACCCCCAACTAACTCACTAACCTCTTGCACTGAGACCACACTGAAGCATAAGCCGACCACATACTGCTACTCACAGACGGTGTAATCAAATCCCATGAGATCCCAAGGCCTCGCTTCAGAACCACTGAGGACAAGGCCGTCCCTGTTTATCCGCTCCCAACACCATTCAGGCAAAAACGGCCCCACTCAACACGAGAAAGGGAATCAGCCACTGAATTGTCCATACCCGGCACATGAACAGCCACAAAACAAGCATTCAACACCAAACCCCAAAGGACCAAATGGTGGAGCAAGCAGAGCAGCGGAGGAGAGATGATTGTCCATTAATGGCCTGCACTACCCCTAAATTTTCGCAACAGAAACTTATACGTTTGTTCCTCAACCAGTCTCGCCAGAACAATTGGAATCAGTTCCAACAGGGCGAAGTTGAGAAACCCGCTGTTCACCACTCCTCAAGCCAAGGGCCAGCCATCCACTGCCCCTGACAAAAAGCGCCGTAACCACAAGCCCCTAACGCATCTGTATAAAGCTCCAAATCCGTGCTAGAAATCGCCGCCTCTATCCAGACCATTCGACAATTATACAAAAAGGGTTCCCAGATTTCCAAATCAGCCCCCACATCCACCGACAGCCTTAAAAAATGGAACAGAGACGCCACCTCTGACATTACCATGGCCAGCTAGCTGCAGAAGACACTCTCCATTGGCAGAATACGAAAGGAAAAGTTAAACTTTCCTAACACTGCCCTTGCCGAAGCTGAACTTTCTTAGCTCTCCTCCGAAGGCAGATCGGTAACCTTGTCCTCAGGCAACTGACACTCCATGTTAACACTGTCAGTAACAATCCCCAAAAACATAACCAACGTGGCAGGCCCCTCTGTCTTTTCAGGAGCAAGTGTCACCCAAAAAATCGCAGCCACTTGCTCCAGGACCCGGCTACAATTTGCACAGCCCAAACAACAACATAAACCCGACCCTTACAATAAAAACCAAGCAAATGGAAACTATCCAGATGAATTGGTAACAAACAAAATGCCGTCTTAGCCAAAAGAGCGCCCTGCCCAAAACGCCATGCTCACTGAACCGCCATGTAAGAAAGCAAACATAAGTCCTAATCAATACCATCATTCAACGAACTCCCCGCAGAATACGAGAGGTGATGAATGAGACGAAACTTGTTTGGTTCCTTTTTCCGCATTAAACCCAGTGGAGAAACCCGCAAACCGGGCAAAGGAGGCTCTAGAAAAGGACCCGTTCTGAGGCCCACCCGCACCACTTGTCAATCTTCTGGACAAGCTGTGACTGCCCCAACATACAGAGAACTTGTACTTGTACCGGAAATCGGAAAGGAACTTACAGTACTCTTCGGTGTATTGCCAGCAGCACACTTTTTGCCCACCAGCTGAGGACTCCACTGCTGAGGAGCCCCTGGCTGCCCCGCGAAAGGACTTTGCCCTCCCTTTGGCGCCACCATTAAATGCATCCAAGGACTAATGTCTTTGTGACATCCATATGACATCCATATGACAAAAGAGGACGGAGCAGTGCTCCGGAGAATTCTCCCAACCACAAAGGCCTGGAGCCATCTAAAGAAAGTGAACGGAATCAAACAATACCGTTGCTTCTCCTTCTCTTCCTTCCTACTGTCTTCCGGCTACACCCTATCCAAATTAAACTTTTCCAGGGGAAGCAACGAAAATATCTCCACATAGTCATTCTTCAAAATCTTTTCCCTAACTTCAGGCTTCAAAGCACACATACACGTCCCCGATTACCGCATCCGGCAGCCTACTATCCTCCACAGTAGTGGCCTTCCCTCCACTACTAGCCACTGACACTAGCACCTTCACCACAGCCACCGGTCCCCCCCACGGACATCCATGCCCAACAACCCCTGACGAAAGAGCAGGGGATCAAACTGCTGCAGGAGAACCCCCAGAACCAGACCACAAACGAGATAGGAGGCCAACATCCCTGAAAACAACTCCAGTATCAAATCCTCAGACCCAGAAACCCCCAATGGTGACCTCAATCCCTGCCCCCAAACCTCCTGTCTGGACCGACCTAGTCTCACCTGGAAATCCCTAGGGAAGACTCCCAGCAGTCGCAGACCGCAACAAAGTTCCGTCCGCCGACATCCCGGCAGATGTACCAACAGGGGTGGATTGGCCATAGACCTTACAGGGAAATTTCTGATGCCCAGGGGGCCACCCTCCTTACGGCCGCCAGCGGAAGTTTTTGGGGATATATTTTGTGCCAGCGGCAGTATTTTGTGATGGTCTGTGGTATTTGGCTATGTTAGGGTTGTATAATGTGCTACAATATGGTATTGCTGCCCCGCCTTCCATCAATTTGGACGCGACTACAAAACGGGGCCACTTGTAGTATTTTTTTCAGGGCCACTTAATTTCCCAGTCTGCCCCTGTGTACCAGTAGCAGGACAGGCGCAGGCAGAAGTCACATCCTCCAACCTGTCCGTGGCACTCCACGAGTTCTGGCTCCATTCTCCTTCAGAAACCGACCAGACCACAGAGATCCGCCCCGTGGTACTAGAGGGGCGGGGCAAGCAGCAGCTACAAGCTCTGCCCCACCCAAAGATGGCCACCAACCATGTGCAATCTGCCGAGGTGATAGGCCCCGCATCCTCCCTCGACTTCCTGGGGCTGGGACAGCAGCAGCCCGCACCCGACTAGTCCCGGACGCACACACCAGTAAGGGGCGTGGGGCTGCGCTCCTTCCCCAGATGGCTACCAGCCCTCCTCAGCAGGCACCGGTGGCATCCGTCCAGACACAGGACACTGACCAGGCCCCCTCCAGTAGGAGAAGCCGCTCTTGCTGCTTCCAGATGACCCCGGCTTCTAGGAGAATCCCGCCAACTGCCAGGACCCGCTCCAACGACCAGGAAAACCAGAACGGGGGCTCCTCCTCATCTCTCCCATGGTTTCCTATCGCGGTACAGGATTCCTTCCGCTGCGTCCCGCTGAGGTACCACTTACCGCACCGAAAGATCCAAACTGGGGCTTCTTAAAGGACCCCAAACCCTGGGGGTCAATTCAAGACTCAGGCGCTCAGGAGGCCAAGACCTCCTGGCCCCAGTCCACACAAGGGGGGCCACTAAAGACTCCTCTGGTCCCCTTAAGGCAGCCTGCAAGGTCTGTTATAGCCACTCTGGGCCATGCTGCACCGCCGCGGCCCTAACCGCTGCCAACAACTCAGCCAGGGAGGACACTGTGCCAATGTCTGACATTGGTCCCTTGGCCAGTGAGGGGCCACTCCCCTTACACCAGTTAAATATTGCCCGCCAAACCCAAACCTGCTCCATCCAATCTACGACACTAAACCATATACCCCCCCCCCAGTTTCAACCACTTAACCCTTTCTTGCCTACCAACTTTCCCCTAAGCCAAGCTGCTTTTTGCAATGTCCGCGCCCCGCTCCATTGCTCTTCTTACTGAAGGTTGTGGTTTCTGCAGATCAGTCATTCTGTCTGTAAAGTATCTGTATCATTGTCTCCGCAGTCTCTGGAAATATTACAAGAGTTCCTCA
Organism: Bufotes viridis; assembly: GCA_033119425.1. NCBI lineage: Eukaryota > Metazoa > Chordata > Amphibia > Anura > Bufonidae > Bufotes > Bufotes viridis. The sequence goes on along the minus strand of CM065590.1, from coordinate 597,370,670 downwards.
AAGAGAAGGAGACCGTGGGATCCACCATCTTGATGGCTGATAAAACTCTAGAAGAAAAAGAAAAGAAGTTGGCTGGTAAGATGTCAGCGCGGCTGCGGGGACAGGAGAGTCCACAATTCTGCGCATGAACCTGTAATGATACAATGTAACAGGGAATCTCTCCGCCTATGAGAACCAATCAACCACCTGTCTGGTAGAAAGGTCCATATTTCAAAAGATGCCATCTAGATGATGACCCCTGTAACCTCTGAAATCAAACCAAGCCAAAGACCTTGTGTCACCCGTGGTCCCGCAGCTTAGGCAGGGTCCTGGCTCTCCTTAAAGAGACCAGCGGAGTATGGAGACCTATAGGCAATGCTGCATGGGAAAATAATAGGCAAAGAGGCATCTCCCAGGGAAAGAGAACCATCTCTAGAGCGCCTCCTTGTGGAAGTGGCTCCCTGTGAGTCAAAGTCCGACGGTCTTGACAAGGTCTTGACAAGGTCTTGACTATTCCCTTGTCCTGGGAGGTTGTCAAAAAGTCAGACTCTAACTCAAAGGGAAACACTTCCAAAAGGGTGCGGTAGTGAGATGTTATTATATACAGAGGTCTAGAGTTATCCTTTATTAGATACAGAGATCTAGAGTTATCCTATAATATATACAGAGATCTAGAGTTATCCTTTATTATATACAGAGATCTAGAGTTATCCTTTATTATATACAAAGATCTAGAGTTATCCTTTATTATATACAGAGATCTAGACTTATCCTTTATTATATACAGAGATCTAGAGTTATCCTTTATTATATACAGAGGTCTAGAGTTATCCTATATTATATACAGAGATCTAGAGTTATTCTTTATTCTATACAGAGATCTAGAGTTGTCCTTTATTATATACAGAGATCTAGAGTTATCCTTTATTATATACAAAGATCTAGAGTTATCCTTTATTATATACAGAGATCTAGACTTATCCTTTATTATATACAGAGATCTAGAGTTATCCTTTATTATATACAGAGGTCTAGAGTTATCCTATATTATATACAGAGATCTAGAGTTATTCTTTATTCTATACAGAGATCTAGAGTTATCCTTTATTATATACAGAGGTCTAGAGTTATCCTTTATTATATACAGAGGTCTAGATTTATCCTTTATTATATACAGAGATCTAGAGTTATTCTTTATTCTATACAGAGGTCTAGAGTTATCCTTTATTCTATACAGAGATCTAGAGTTATTCTTTATTCTATACAGAGGTCTAGAGTTATCCTTTATTCTATACAGAGATCTAGAGTTATCCTTTATTATATACAGAGGTCTAGAGTTATCCTTTATTATATACAGAGGTCTAGAGTTATCCTTTATTATATACAGAGATCTAGAGTTATCCTTTATTATATACAGAGGTCTAGAGTTATCCTTTATTATATACAGAGATCTAGAGTTATCCTTTATTCTATACAGAGATCTAGAGTTATCCTTTATTATATACAGAGATCTAGAGTTATCCTTTATTATATACAGAGATCTAGAGTTATCCTTTATTATATACAGAGATCTAGAGTTATCCTTTATTATATACAGAGATCTAGAGTTATCCTTTATTATATACAGAGATCTAGAGTTATCCTTTATTATATACAGAGATCTAGAGTTATCCTTTATTATATACAGAGATCTAGAGTTATCCTATAATATATACAGAGATCTAGCGTTATCCTTTATTATATACAGAGATCTAGAGTTATCCTTTATTATATACAGAGGTCTAGAGTTATCCTATAATATATACAGAGATCTAGAGTTATCCTTTATTATATACAGAGATCTAGAGTTATCCTTTATTCTATACAGAGATCTAGAGTTATCCTTTATTCTATACAGAGATCTAGGGTTTTCCTTTATTATATACAGAGATCTAGAGTTATCCTATAATATATACAGAGATCTAGAGTTATCCTTTATTCTATACAGAGATCTAGAGTTATCCTTTATTATATACAGAGATCTAGAGTTATCCTATAATATATACAGAGATCTAGAGTTATCCTTTATTATATACAGAGATCTAGAGTTATCCTTTATTATATACAGAGATCTAGAGTTATCCTTCATTTTAATATTCTAACATCAGCAGTCTCCATTTATTTCTCCAGAGCAGCGATCACAGACTGAAGCCGCAGCAAGAGAGAAGGAGATCCTGGAAAAAGCTAACATGGAGCTGAAGAGGAACCAAGAGAACGAGCGGGAGAATTACCAGCTTCACATGGAAATGCTGGAGAAGAAGATGCTGGATGAAAGGGAGAAGATGAAGGGGGAGAATGAGTGGCTGATAGGAGAGAAGCTGAAGGTACCAGATCTCATGGGCTTCTCCTGGGACGGACCGACCTCCACACATCCCACGAGGAGCAGTTCACCCTTCTGCTCTCTGCCGCCCGCTCCTGGCCGTGGAATCTACATTCTATGATGTTCCTAAGTCAGTGGGGGATGGGGGGGGTGACAACTGCTCCGAGCACAGAAAAGTAGTTGTCACTGATTGTACCCATGATAAACATAGGTAATAGCGAAGCTTTTCTTGCTGAGAGGGTATCACCTCCATCCTATGTTACTGCCCACTCTACAAGGGCAGTATCCACCTCCTTTGCTGAAAGGAGCTTGGTTCCGCTGGACCAGATTTGTGCTACAGCATCATGGAGCTCACACAGCACTTTTATTAAACACTACCGCCTAGATTCTAGGCGATCTGATCGGGCCATGTTCGGGCGTACGGTGTTGTCCGCCGCCCTCCCGTAAAAAAAAAACTTTTATATGTATATATAGAGGGAATAAGACTTACTCCTTCCTCATTATGTACAGTGGGATGACCTAGTACTATATCACCCTCCCAATTTGTAGGGATACTTGCTAAATCCCCACTTGTGCTGCTGTAGGATGTAAGGGAAGCGTCAATTTTGGCATAAATTTGTTTTCCCTTAGTCCTATCAGCAGCACACAAATTTCCCCCCCTTTTTTCTGATTTATGTTCTTGTTAGTAAGCACTGTCTGTGTGGGCGGGTAGCCCTTTATAGGGGTGGGTTTTTTAGTAATTAATCAATTATTACTTGCTAGGGAATTTATTCTCAGCAAAAATTCCGCTGTCCTATTTGTTCAGAGGGGAGAAATCCCCACTTGTGCTGCTGATAGGACTAAGGGAAAACAAATTTACGTCAAAATTGACGCTTCTGTCTCTGCAGGAACAACAAGAGATGCTGGCCGGGGGCTTCAGAAGGCAATGTCAGTCGCTGGAAGACGAGATCAATCGACTACGAGAGGCGAACAACGAGCCCACGTCATTAATAGGAGAAATCATCAGCACCATATTACCCGGGAAATTAGGGAGATTTGTGAAAAAGGTGCTTCTATAGGAGGAATATACAGTATATGCCGTAGGCCTGGTGCAGAGCCTGAGAGGGCGAGGAATGGCCCGAGGATTCGAAGATCTTCAAGTCGTGGCACCTACCTCAGACCCTGCGCTGCTTTACACATATCTTGTATCCAAGTATAATAAATTACAAGAAATGCACATTTACTCATCTACTTTGAAGAGCACCTGTCAGGAGGATCAACGGCATTAACCCCCACATGCTGTCTGGTAGGGTTGACCCTTTTACATAAGCTCTATAATGACAGAGTCTGTGGCTGAAGCCACGTGGTGTGATAGAAGAGCCCGCTCTTCTCTAGTGTTGAGCGCGAATATTCGAAAAGCGTATTTTAATCGCGAATATCGGCACTTCGAGAATTCGCGAATATGTCGAATATATTGCTATATATTTGCTATTTCGAATAATTTGTATTATTTTTATTTTTCTAAGTTGTTATCCCTGTTCCTTTCCCACTTCCCAAAAGCAGTTCTTACCTGTCCGGAGGATTCCTTGGCCGCTCCAGTCAGTGCCTGTTGCCGCTTCTGCCGACTTCCGTGCACATGGAGCGTCCCCATCACTATGGGAACGCCTCCATGCTACAATGTACTGTCAGATGTGAGAATCACAATCTCTTAAATTAGCTCAAGTTGTATTCGCAATGCGAATAATCGAACTTGTATTAGTCATGAAGATAAGGAATATAGTGCTATATTCGATTTTCGTTATCTTCGTCAATTCTAGCAAGCCGGCCATTAGGAACCCAGCTCTAAGTTGTATTCGCAATGCGAAAAATATAACGAATTGCTCGCATTGTGCATTCAACTTACAGCTATGTAGAATTAATGAGAATATACTGCTATATTCGATATCTTCGTTAATTCTACCAAGCCAACCCAATAGGAAATTTTCCTTTATACAATGTTCAAAGTTTAAATCGCAATATGCGACTATAAAATTTGCGATATATAGAATAATGATGAATATTCGATTTCAACGAATATATGACGAATATTTAATCAAATGTTCGCGAAATATCGCGAAATCCCGCTCATCACTACTCTTTTCACTCTATGCAGTCTCGCAGGTAGTACACACTCCTAGTGCTTTCTGCAGGCGGTCATCCTTCTGTATATCCAGCGGAAGGAGCTTTTTGGTGGTCTCTAGAAGCACTACACCACCTCTTCCTCTTCCGCTCTTCCAAACTCCCTGGGTTTAACCGAATCTCAGGTCTTTGGTTCTGACCAATTTTGCCCTGGGGGATCAAGGACAAAGACAACACCTTGTGCAGAACGTTTTGATAAAACACAGCACATTTTCACAAGCACAAATTAGACCACCCTCTCCCCCGACCGGCGGCTACATTATAAACTCCTCATGTACGTGCCGACAAGGTGTATTTGTCCTTGATCCCCAGTAGGATTCGGGCAGAATCAAGGACTTGAACAGGGGCGTAACTACCGGGGAAGCAGCTGCTTCGGGGCCCGGGCTTACAGGGGGCCCGGCAAGCACATGTTGTCCTCACTTCTCTCCTCCCCTGGGTAATCAGCACGTGTCCTCACTCCTCTCCCGATCGCTAATTACACAGTGAATCGCACTGTCCTCTCGCCCTTGTCTATTTAAAACTTATTTATTCTTTCTTTCAGAAAAGCTTGCCCTGGGGATCGAACCTGCGACCATTAGGTTCAAAGGCAAGACACTTATCCACAAGACTATATATCTGCTGCATAGCCAGATAGCTAAAAAAAAAAGAAAATATGACCTCTAGATGTGGAGAACTTTGATAGTGTATCCATACACAGTACAGCTGCACCAGCACATTGTATATGGATGTAGCAGAGCTTGGTGTGTTGGGGCAGCTGTAATCAGGGCTCGAGTCCAGGGGGAACGGGTGGGAACGGCGTTCCTGCACTTTTTTCACAGCAGGAACGCCGTTCCCTTTAAGGGCAAAATGACCAGGAAGCGGTGAAGGCTTTGTACTCACCGCTTCCTGGTTATCGGCTGTCGGCTGTCAGGGCTGGCTGCGCACAGTGTGAGGCGCTCTGTGACCTCACGCTGTGCGCAGCCTTCACAGCACAGCCGAGAACCAGGAAGAGAGGAGCGGCGGCGTCCAGGAGCAGGAGAGGGTAAGTGTTTTTTTGTTTTAGATTTTATGGCTGGTGAGAGGCACTGACTGGGGGCTGATGGAGGGGGCACTGGTGGCTGATGGAGGGGGCACTGGTGGCTGACGGAGGGGTCACTGGTGGCTGATGAAGAGGGCACTGGTGGCTGATGGAGGGGGAACTGGGGGCTGATGGAGGGGGCACTGGGGGCTGATTGACTGGTCACTGGGGCTGGTGGAGAGGCACTGGGGCTGATGGAGGGGGCACTGGGGGCTGATGGAGGGGGTCACTAAGGGCTGATGGAGGGGGTACTGTTGGCTGATGGAGGGGGCACTGGTGGCTGACGGAGGGGGTACTGGTGGCTGACGGAGGGGTCACTGGTGACTGACGGAGGGGTCACTGGTGGCTGACGGAGGGGTCACTGGTGGCTGACGGAGGGGGCACTGGTGGCTGATGGAGGGGTCACTGGTGGCTGATGGAGGGGTCACTGGTGGCTGATGGAGGGGTCACTGGGGGCTGATGGAGGGGTCACTAGGGGCTGATGGAGGGGTCACTGGTGGCTGATGGAGGGGTCACTAGGGGCTGATGAAGGGGGCACTGGGGGCTGATTGACTGGTCACTGGGGGCTGGTGAAGAGGCACTGGGGGCTAATAGAGAGGCACTGGGGGCTGATGGAGGGGGTCACTAAGGGCTGATGGAGGGGGCACTGGTGGCTGATGGAGGGGGCACTGGTGGCTGATTGACTGGTCACTGGGGGCTGATTGACTGGTCACTGGGGGCTGATTGACTGGTCACTGGGGCTGATTGACTGGTCACTGGGGGCTGATTGACTGGTCACTGGGGGCTGGTGGAGAGGCACTGGGGGCTGATTGACTGGTCACTGGGGGCTGGTGGAGAGGCACTGGGGGCTGATGGAGAGGCACTGGGGCTGATGGAGGGGGCACTGGGGCTGATGGAGGGGGCACTGGGGGCTGATGGAGGGGGCACTGGGGCTGGTGGGGAGGCACTGGGGGCTGGTGGGGAGGCACTGGGGGTTGGTGGAGAGGTCTTATCTGAGGTCTGATTGGGGGTCATTCATATTTGGGTCTGAGCTGAGGTGTGATCTGGGGTCTTATTAACATTGGGCATCTTATTGGGGCTGTTAGCTGAGGTCTGATTAACATTGGGGGTCTGATTGGTGGTCTGACCTAAGGTGTAATAAAAAATATTTTTTTTCCTATTGTCCCCCTCTAAAACCTAGGTGCATCTTATAGGGCGAAAAATATGGTGCTTGCTCCTCCTCCTGACCTCCCCTGCCATTTGTGTACGCCGCGCGCCATGACGTTACACGGAGGCACTTGGGTGAGTTCCCACACTTTTTTTTCCCAGGACTTGACCCCTGGCTGTAATGTGTATAGATACACTATCAAAGTTCTCCTTATCTAGAGGTCTTATTTTTTTATTTTTAGCTACCTGGCTATGCAGTTGATATAGCCTTGTGGTTAAGTGTCTTGCCTTTCATCCTAATGGTCACAGGTTTGATTCCCCTCACAAACTTTTCTGAAAGACAGGATAAATGAGGCTTGCCTAACATGGAGGTAAGGATATGTGTTTTCTTTTTTTTTTTTTTTTAAATACTGGACTTTTACTTTACTGTCACAGGGGAGGAGGGGGCTATTGGCACTATGATATTGGCAAATGGGGGGGAAGAGATAGGCACTTCATATTGGCACACACATTAGGGGGCAGGGGGAGAGGATGGCACTATGATATTGGGATGGGGGAAGACAGAGGCACTTGATATTGGCACATTATAGGGGGCACTATGGGGAGAGGAGCACTATGGGGGCATCTGGTGCTATATGGCTGGCTACTGGCACATTATAGGGTGGGTTTATATGGCTGACTACTGGCACATTATAGGGGGGGTTATATGGCTGACTACTGGCACATTATAGGGGGGTTATATGGCTGGCTACTGGCACATTATAGGGGGGCTGGGGGGGCTATATAGCTGACTACTGGCACATTATAGGGGGGCTATATGGCTGGCACATTATAGAGGGGGAGCGAAACGCGCAGGTAGGGGGGGGGCCCAATACAAAAATTTGCTGTGGGGCCCAGTCATTTCTAGCTACGCCCCTGATTAGAGCACCACCCATGCATAGGAGGAAGTGAGCTTTCTCTATGCCACATCTTGCGCAGTTTAGATTCAGCCAGAGCAATACGATCCGGATCATCATATATCTGGCCCAGGGTTATAAAAAATTCATCTACCGATCGGAGGGAGCGTGCCCCCGCCAGCAGCGAAAAGGCCCAAGACTGAGCGTTATCCCTGAGCAGCGAGATGATGATCCCCACCCTCTGCTCCTCATCACCAGAGGAATGGGGACGTAAGCGAAAATGGAGTTTGCAAGCCTCTCTAAAACGAACAAAATTCTCACTACCCCAAGTAGTCACTATAAATACCGTTTATAATGTCAAGGATGGAGAACAGTTAGCAGGAACTGATAAATAACGACAGACTGGCTTGATCCCAAACTAAGGAAAATATAGGAGGGCCCTATAAATCCTAAGAACTCTCCCAAACTGCTATGCACATGTACAGGTCCCGGTGGTAGACAAATACATGTCCTCGTACCTATAACTGAGTGACACCTGAATTCCCTATAGTAGTGAGGGGAACGGCCACCGGCTCCCTGCACAGAATACAGAGGGAGACAGGGTCACCTAGAATCAAGCCAGCAAACAAAACACAAAGTAAACGGAATGCACTTATCTTAGAGCAAAACAACTGCAGCCTCCAGCAGCACACACTTCATCCAGGAAGTAATATAAACCGCAAAGAGGAGCAGTATGGGAGGGAATATAAAGCAAGCCAATTAATCAAGATAAGGGGCAGCTGAGGGAGAGAAAGGAACTGAGCAAAGTGAAACCGAAACAAACAACGTCATACGCAAGACAGGGAGGAACTTCTGACCGGCTGTCTCCCAGAACCGGCGGTGACACTGCTACAGCAACAATACCTCAACAATACCTAATTTTTCTGGTATGTGTACATACCTAATTTTTCTGGCCTCTGGTGCTGCACTGTGGCTGCAAAAACAAAACAAAAAAAAGGCACTTACATGTGTCAATTCCCCTTCGTGATCATTACCTTGCTGTGGAGAAGGGGCTTGCGTATCACAATAAAGCGATCACCTCTATGAGTGTGTTGGCAATGTTGGCACACCCCAGATGATAAGGTCGTTGCTTCATTGTGAACAGACCAAAAGCGATCGGCTGGATAATTTTTCATAGAAAAAACTTAATTTTCTTTGTAATCATCTAAGGTGATCATTAAAGCCAACTAGGCCAACAATGGGCCCACACTGCAGAATCATTGTTTTCTGGATCACTTACCTCAGCACGACCATAGGCTTTGAAAAACCGCCATCGCCTGCAATCTCCCGAACGTGGGCACGAGCACAGTCATCACTACACCAAGATTGACGCATAGAGGAATAAAATTTATGTCATGAGTGTGTCAACTATTGACAACTCTTTGCGGTTGTCTAAAATCTATTCCATACACCGGCCCCTGATAGGGGACGTAACAGGGACTAAACTGATAAGAATAGTACTACTTAACATACCACTCAAATCTGGTGGCACAGTACATTGCACGGCGCATGCGCAGTGCCCCAAATTGGAAGTAAGAGGACCGACCAATCATCTTTTTCCATCTCCTGGTTCCTAAAATCTATTTGATACACCTCCCCTGATAGGGGACAAAACAGAGATTAAACTGATAGGAATAGTACTACTTAACACACCACTCATATCTGGTGGCACAGTACATTGCACGGCGCACGCACAGTGCCCCAAATTGGAAATAGCAGGACCAACAAAGCATTTTTTCCATCTCCCGGTTCCTAAAATCTATTCGATACATGTCCCCTGATAGGGGACGTAACAGGGATTAAACTGATAGGAATAGTACTTAGTTAACACTAGTTGCATTTGTCATGACTGTGACTGATCCAGATAGGTCTGGGAAGAGAAGGTCGCAGCGACTTGCTACTCGCGATAGCTTGTGAGTTTGCTTCGTGGTTCAGGGTATGTCATCCAGGTTTTGCCTTGTGAACCTTTTTGTCCTGACTGGGAGTTTGTAGGCATTCTTCTCAGGTGAGTGCTGTCTGCCACTCCCAGCTACTATATTAGTTTCAGTTTCACTTGCAGTCATTGCCAGATATAGTCCTTACTTCCAGTGCTATTCTGACCTTTGAAGGAGATCGTTTGACGGTATTGCTGTGGAGCTCGTGTCTGGCGTGGACTGTCGTTGTTGGGATCATCTTCTCTGCTCGTGACTGGATAAGTCTATCTCTGCTGGAGATTGTTTGTTTGTTTGTTACTGTCTTCCCCTGTTGTTCTCCTAGACATGAGTGATGGTGACTAGTGCTCCCATCTGCCTTTCCCCAGTCTAGTGTTCTGAGGGTGACTCAGGGTTTAGGCATCCTGCTCGCCGCATGGGTTCACACCCCGTCTAGGGTATCAGGGCAGACAGGTGCCAGCGTAGGGTTTGTCAGGGGTGGCCGTTCTATTTCCCATCCGTAGATAAGGGTCCCCCTTCCCCTCCGTCTGGTGCGACACGACTGCTGCTGGAATAGCGGTCGTGACAGTATATCTGGCCTTTACAAAAAAAAAAAAAAAAAGTGACATTTCCTTTTTTTTTTTTTTTTTTTGCCTGCTGTTTTGCTTTGTATTCTTCTGTTCCACTATGGATCTGGTTACGGTTTTGGCGAAACAATTACAGGGGCTATCCCTTGAAGTGGCAGGATTAAAAGCAACAGTACTGCAGCAGCAGCAGCAATCCTTGGGTTCCACCGTTGCTACGGGAAACCAAGGTACTCCTGAGCCAAAAGTGGCTTTTCCTGATAGGTTCTCAGGAGGGAGAGACCAATTTGTAACCTTCAGAGAAGCTTGTAAATTGTTCTTCAGGTTACGCCCTAGATCCTCCGGCGGTGAGGAACAACGGGTGGGCATTGTAATTTCTCTCCTGCAAGGAGATCCGCAGGCTTGGGCTTTCTCCTTACCATCTGACTCTCCGGCCTTACGATCAGTGGGGGAGTTTTTTGAAGCCTTGGGTCTCGTGTATGATGACCTGGACAGGGTCTCACTGGCTGAGTCTAAGCTACGTAGACTTCGGCAGGAGAACCGGTCAGCTGAACTATATTGTTCCGAATTCTGTAGGTGGGCTACGGATACATTATGGAACGACTCGGCCCTTAGGAGTCAGTTCTGCCAGGGGTTGTCTGAAAATTAAAAGACGCGCTGGCTGTATACGAGGTCCCTGGGTCTCTTGAGGCTGCTATGTCTCTGTCCATAAGAATCGACAGACGACTCAGGAGAGACTATTAAATTCTACAGAGGCCTCTATAGGGCAGGGATCGGTTTGTTGTGATCCAGTCGAACCAATGCAAATAGGGGGCGCCACTAGACGGGTGAATCCTCCTAAGGTCCGCCATAGGTCAGAGGTTTGTTTTCGTTGTGGGGAGGGGTCATTTTGTAAAGGTATGTCCCTCAGAACCCAAGAGATCACAAACAAAGGAGCCGCCGGAAAACTAGAGTCCCCAGACTGTGCGGAGGATAACAGTCTGGGCGTATTCAAGCTTCCTCCATACGCATGTCTCAGTTTTTGCTGTCCGCTACCGTTGTGGCGGGCAATAAGACTGAGATCTGTTCCGTCTTTTTGGACAGTGGGGCGGGGGTCAACTTGGTGGATTCACGGTTTGCTCAGGCTCTGGGTTTTACTCCGGAACCGGTACGCAGAACTATTCCTGTTTTTGCCATCGACTCCTCCCCTCTTACTCAGAGAGAGTTAACTCAGATCGTCCATAATATCCATCTGCAGGTAGGGGACCACCATAAAGAGCATATCTCTTGTTATGTCCTGGACGGTCTTCCGGCTCCTATGGTATTGGGGCTTCCCTGGCTGGTGACTCACAATCCCGTGGTGGATTGGCAGGCCGGGAGATTGTGGAGTGGAGTGAACATTGTAAGGACCACTGCTTGAGTAGTAGGTGCTCAACACTCTCTGTAACATCTCTACCTGCCTTTCTGTCGGATTTTATGGATGTGTTCTCTGAGAAGGGTTGTCAGGGGTTACCACCTCATCGTCCATATGATTGCCCAATTAATCTGTTACCTGGGGCAAAACTACCTAAAACCCGGTTATACAATCTTTCCGGCCCGGAGAGGAAGGCTATGAAAGATTATATTTCGGAGAGTTTGGCTAAGGGACACATCAGACCCTCTTCTTCACCCGTGGCTGCAGGGTTCTTTTTCATTAAAAAGAAAAATGGTGGCCTGCGCCCTGCCTGGATTTCCGGGAATTAAACCGATAACTATCCGAGATCCCTATCCTCTTCCTCTCATTCCCGACCTCTTTAATCAGGTTGCTGGTGCTAAATGGTTCTCCAAAATGGATCTCAGAGGAGCCTATAACCTGGTTCGCATCAAAGAGGGGGATGAGTGGAAGACGGCTTTTAATACTCCGGAAGGGCATTATGAAAATCTGGTCATGCCATTTGGTCTTACTAATGCGCCTGCGGTGTTCCAACATTTTGTCAACGATATTTTTAGTCACCTTATCGGGAGATTTGTTGTGATATATCTTGATGACATCCTGGTCTATTCTCCGGATCTGGATACACATAAGATCCATGTGAGACAAGTGCTGCAGATATTAAGGGCCAACAAATTGTTTGCTAAATTAGAGAAATGTGTGTTCGCCGTAAAAGAACTGCCATTTCTGGGGTATGTGTTGTCAGATTCAGGTTTCCGCATGGATCCAGAGAAAGTCCGGGCAATTATGGACTGGGATCTGCCTGAGAACCTGAAGGCATTGCAACGCTTCCTGGGGTTTGCCAATTTTTATAGAAAGTTTATAAAGAACTATTCCTTGGTGGTCAAACCACTGACGGACATGACCCGAAAGGGATCCGATTTTTCCAAATGGTCACATGCAGCCAAAACTGCCTTTACATCTCTGAAGGAAAGATTCACCTCGGCTCCTATTCTCGTACAGCCAGATGTCTCGCTTCCTTTTATTGTAGAGGTTGACGCATCAGAGGTGGGGGTGGGAGCGGTACTATTCAGGGCCCGTCCCCTGGTGAATGGCGTCCGTGTGCTTTCTTTTCGAAGAAATTGTCTACTGCAGAAAGGAACTATGACATTGGCAACAGGGAACTTTTGGCTATTAAGTTGGCCTTAGAGGAGTGGCGCCATTTTTTGAGGGGGCGGTTCATCCCGTCACAGTGATTACTGATCACAAAAACTTAGTATATCTGGAGTCTGCTAAACGCCTCACCCCTAGACAGGCTCGGTGGTCGTTATTTTTACTAGGTTTAATTTTGTAATAACCTATCGCCCGGGGCAAAAATACTAAGGCGGATGCATTGTCTCGAAGTTTTCCTGGAGGGGGTGATGATGATGTTCCAGAGCCTATTTTGCAAAAGGGGGTGGTGGTCTCTGCATTACACTCAGGTTTAGAGGGGAGGGTGTTAGAAGCTCAGGGGACGCCCGGCCTCCTGCCCCTCGGGTAAACTGTTTGTGCCAGAAAATTTACGCCTGGAGATACTAAAGGAACACCATAACTCCGCACTGGCAGGACACCCAGGTAGTAAGGCAACCTCTGAATTAGTGTCTCGTCGGTTCTGGTGGCCTAAGTGGCGCCAGGAGGTGTTGAATTTTGTGTCTGCATGTCCTACCTGTGCTCGCTCTAAGGTGGATCATACTCGTCCGGCAGGGCGTCTTTTACCTCTGGCCATCCCCAACAGGCCTTGGACGCACCTATCAATGGATTTCATTACTGATCTACCAGTATCAGCGGGAAGACTGTTATTCTTGTTGTTGTTGACAGATTCAGTAAAATGGTGCACTTTATTGCTCTGACCGCATTGCCTAATGCTAACACACTGGCTCAGGTTTTTATTGACCACATCGTGAAGCTTCACGGGTCCCTTCCGATATTGTTTCGGATCGTGGTACCCAATTTGTTTCTAAATTTTGGAAAGCTTTTTGTTCTCGCTTAGGGGTTCATCTGTCGTTTTCTTCATCTTTCCATCCACAGTCCAACGGTCAGACTGAACGTACTCAATCAAAACCTAGAGACATATTTGAGATGCTTTGTTTCCGAAAATCAGGAGGAATGGTCATCTTATTTACCGTTAGCCGAGTTTGCCATTAATAATCGTCGCCAAGAATCCACCGATAAGTCACCATTTTTTGGTGCGTATGGTTTCCATCCTCAGTTTTGTACGCTTAGTGAGGGGGGCCGTCTGGGATTCCCGAGGAGGAACGATTTGCGCTCTTCACTTTCATCAGTGTGGCAGAGTGTGCAAGAAAGTTTGAAGAGAATTGGTGGTAGATACAAACGTGTGGCTGATAAGAAGCGCTCTGAAGGTCCGGACCTTGGGGTGAATGACTTGGTGTGGTTGTCTACCAGAAATATCAAGTTGAAGGTTCCCTCATGGAAATTAGGTCCGAGATTTATTGGTCCTTATAGGGTAATTAAGATCATTAACCCGGTGGCTTTTCGTCTGGAGCTACCTCAGACTCTAAGGATCCATAATGTCTTCCACAGATCTCTGCTTAAGAGATATGTAGAACCTCCTGAACCATTGCCACTACCGCCTCCACCGGTGGTTGTTGATGGCAGTCTTGAGTTTCAGGTAGAAAAGATTGTTGATTCACGATATGTTCGCCGCTCTCTTCAGTACCTGGTGCACTGGAAAGGTTATGGTTCGAAGAGAGAATGTGGGTGCCAGCATCAGAGATAAAGGCGGACAGACTCATTCGGGCTTTTCATAGGTCCCACCCGGAGAGGCCTGGTCTTGAGGGTCCGGTGGCCCTCGTAGAAAGGGGGTACTGTCACGACTGTGACTGATCCAGATAGGTCTGGGAAGAGAAGGTCGCAGCGACTCTGCTACTCGCGATAGCTTGTGAGTTTGCTTCGTGGTTCAGGTATGTCATCCGGGTTTTGCCTTGTGAACCTTTTTGTCCTGACTGGGAGTTTGTAGGCATTCTTCTCAGGTGAGTGCTGTCTGCCACTCCCAGCTACTATATTAGTTTCAGTTTCACTTGCAGTCATTGCCAGATATAGTCCTTACTTCCAGTGCTATTCTGACCTTTGAAGGAGATCGCTTGACGGTATTGCTGTGGAGCTCGTTGTCTGGCGTGGACTGTCGTTGTTGGGATCATCTTCTCTGCTCGTGACTGGATAAGTCTATCTCTGCTGGAGATTGTTTGTTTGTTGCTGTCTTCCCCTGTTGTTCTCCTAGACATGAGTGATGGTGACTAGTGCTCCCATCTGCCTTTCCCCAGTCTAGTCTTCTTAGAGTGACTCAGGGTTTAGGCATCCTGCTCGCCGCACGGGTTCACACCCCGTCTAGGGTATCAGGGCAGACAGGTGCCAGCGTAGGGTTTGTCAGGGGTGGCCGTTCTATTTCCCATCCGTAGATAAGGGTCCCCCTTCCCCTCCGTCTGGTGCGACACGACTGCTGCTGGGATAGCGGTCGTGACAGCATTGGTGGCAAATTTCATTGCAAGTGCCCAAAATTAGAAGGAAGCAGAGCTAGCTTTTTTCTCTATCTCCGCATGCAAGTATTTAATTCAATACACAAGTATTTAATTCAATACACAAGTATTAAATAACAAAGATTAAAATGGTAAGAATAGTAGTCCACACTATTTGTATTGGTGGCACAGTACATTGCGCGGCGCTCTCGCAGTGCCCCAAATTGGAAGTAAGAGGACCGACCAATCATCTTTTTACATCTCCCGGTTCCTAAAATCTATTCCATACACCGGCCCCTGATAGGGGACAAAACAGAGATTAAACTGGTAAAAACAGATTTTTTTAATTAAAAAAAAAAGAGGACAGCCTCTGCGGAGCTGAGTATTTTTTGGCCGCGTTACTGAACGCTCATGCACAATGGCTGTAGGCTCATGCGTCCTTTTGCGGAGGTGACAAAACTGGTTAGTCAAAGCCAATGCAACATCATCGACCTCAAGCAATATGCATTTTTTCTGCAAATAAACTCTTCCGTGCGAAGAGTGCTGGATCAGGCCGTAAATGAGCATGAAGAGGAAGAGTTGTGGTCACCATCACCACCAGAAGCAGCCTTGTCGTCATCGATTGCTGGACCTGTGGCAACGCAGAGAGAGGAGTCTGAAGAAAAGGAGTCAGAGGAGGAAGACCAACCACAGAAGGCGTCCCAGGGGGCTTGATGTCACCTTTCGGGGACCCTTGGTGTTGTACGTGGCTGGGTGGAGGAAGAGACCTTCAATGACATCACCGGGACGTGGCTAGCTTGGTATCCAACCTTGTGCAAATGAGGAGTTTGCGGTTGTGCAAATGGACTGTTTGCGGTACAATAAACGGGGAGTTTGGTCTGTCAGAGTTTGGTCTGTCACTGTGAAGCGGGCGCAACCCTTACACTACCTGATCGATACAACATCATGATCACACACTGGATGTTTTAAAGCACGTTATTCCAAACAATTTAGGAATGTTAGGTGATTTATGCCCTTTATGGATTAAAACCTGACTCCATGGGAGTTTTGCCATGGATCCCCCTCCGGCATGCCACAGTCCAGGTGTTAGACCCCTTGAAACAACTTTTCCATCACTATTGTGGCCAGAAAGCGTCCCTGTGGGTTTTAAAATTCGCCTGTCTATTGAAGTGTATGGTGGTTCGCCCGGTTTGCGAAAGTTCGCGTTTGCCGTTTGCGAACGGAAAATTTTATGTTCGCAACATCTCTAATGGTGAGAACACTGGAGGAGTAAGGGTACTTTCACACTAGCGTTTTGGATTCCGTTTGTGAGATCCGTTTCAGGGCTCTCACAAACGGTCCAAAACGGATCAGTTAAGCCCCAATGCATTCTGAATGGATAAGGATCCGTTCAGAATGCATGAGTTCGGCTCCGTTCCGCCTCTATTCCGTTTTGGAGGCGGACACCAAAACGCAGCATGCAGCATTTTGGTGTCCGTCTGAAGAGGCGGAGCCTAACTGATCCGTTTTTTTTTACAATGTAAGTCAATGGGGACGGATCCGTTGTCAGTGACACAATATGGTGCATTTGAAAACGGATCCGTTCCCCATTGACTTTCAATGTAAGTCAAAACGGATCCGTTTTGGACTTTGTTATTTTTCTTTAAAGCTAATGCAAATGGATCCGTTCTGAACGGATACAAACGTTTGCATTAGAGGTGCGGATCCGTCTGTACAAATAAACAGACGGATCCGCACCAACGCTAGTGTGAAAGTACCCTAAGCCAAACAAACCAACAGGTTTCTTACCGTACACAGCCAAGCAGACCTTTCAATCAGTCATCAGCTTTTTCAGTGCCAAATTCCTACATTACAAACCAGCCTTACTTCAGTCTCAGTGGACAAATTCAAGCACGGATTTATTCAGCTGCCGGTCCTTTTGACATACAATTATACAGATCCATCCACTTCTTCAAATCAGAACCCAGTGCCAATTCCAGACTCATACAATTCTAGTATAAATGCAAGATAGCCATGGGGTTCTTGGCAATAAGTTAAAGAAGATGAGAAGACAAAATCTGTGGGTACAATATCTGCATCATTTCAGTTGACTACTTACAGTAGTGTTTTCTGTGCCAGTAACAAACTAGCTAGGTTACAGTGGCGTACCGCCAATAGCGGCAGACCACGCAACTGCTACGGGGCCCATGGCAGGAGGGGGCCCGGAGTGGATAGAAAGCCCCGCCCCCAACAATGTCTGCGGCATAGCTTGTCTTCTATACGGGGCTTCGGTGATCCCTTCTCCTCTGTTCAAGCCCCCCTCTCTGCAAACGGTGCACAGGCCGTACAGTATGCAGGCAGGTGAGCATGCCACTCGCTCTCCTCTGCCTGCTGGGCACTGCACTGGCCAATCAGCTTTTAGCAGTGCTAGGCTTCTGCTGCTGATTGGCTAGTGCATGGCAGCAGCAGGGGAAAGAATTGAGTGGGCGGGACATGCTATTTTCCTACTCCGTCAGCCACAGGACTCCAGCCCCCAGCGTCACCTGCAAGTTGTGCACCCGGGACCGGAGTCTGCAGCTCCAGTAAGTCACAACTTCTCCCCCCCTGTCCCCTCCTCCACTGACCTGACTGCTGTATGCCTGTCACACTGTGCCTGCCAGCCCTGCTGCCTGCTCATACATATACACATGAATGCAGCCTGCAGGCACTGCTGGAGTGTCACTGCTCTGTACCTGCTAGACACCCTGCTCCCACTCAAGTATTGTTAGTGCACAGTAAAAAATGTATCACTTTGGATTCCTATGGATGAGGGGGGTTATAGTCATATTTGATATAAACACTGTCCAGGGACTGTTCTGTAATTGGCATGTGTTTATATTAAATATGACTATAACCCCACTCATCCATAGGAATTCACAAATGTACTGCAGTATATGAGTGGATTGTTATGGATGAGGGGGATTATAGTCATATTTAATATAAACACATGCCAATTACAGAACAGTCCCTGGACAGTGTTTATATCAAATATGACTATAACCCCCCTCATGCTTGAGAATACACCAATGTACAGTAAGTACATCAGTGTATTCATTAGGGTGATGGGGGTTATATTCACATAAGTGTCATCCACAGATCCCCCATAACAGTGACATCCACAGATCCCCCATAACAGTGCACCATCCACAGATCCCCCATAACAGTGTCATCCACAGATCCCCCATAACAGTGTCATCCACAGATCCCCCATAACAGTGTCATCCACAGATCCCCCATAACAGTGTCATCCACAGATCCCCTATAACAGTGCCATCCACAGATCCCCCATAACAGTGCCATCCACAGATCCCCCATAACAGTGTCATCCACAGATCCCTCATAACAGTGCACTCATCCACAGATCCCCTATAACAGTGATCATCCACAGATCTCCCATAACAGTGCCATCCACAGATCCCCATAACAGTGTCATCCACAGGTCCCCTATAACAGTGTCATCCACAGATCCTCCATAACAGTGTCATCCACAGATGCCCCTATAACAGTGTCATCCACAGATCCTCCATAACAGTGTCATCCAGAGATCCCCATAACAGTGTCATCCACAGGTCCCTCATAACAGTGTCATCCACAGATCCCCCATAACAGTGTCATCCACAGATCCCCATAACAGTGTGTCATCCACAGATCCCCCATAACAGTGACATCCACAGATCTCCCATAACAGTGTCATCCACAGATCCCCCATAACAGTATCATCCACAGATCCTCCATAACAGTGTCATCCACAGATCCCCTATAACAGTGACATCCACAGATCCTCCATAACAGTGTCATCCACAGATCCCCATAACAGTGTCATCCACAGATCCTCCATAACAGTGTCATCCACAGATCTCCCCATAACAGTGTCATCCACAGATCCCTCTATAACAGTGTCATCCACAGATCCCCCATAACAGTGTCATCCACAGGTCCCTCATAACAGTGACATCCACAGATCCCCATAACAGTGTCATCCACAGATCCCCATAACAGTGTCATCCACAGATCCCCATAACAGTGTCATCCACAGATCCCCCATAACAGTATCATCCACAGATCCCCATAACAGTGACATCCACAGTGCTCCCATAACAGTGACATCCACAGATCCCCTATAACAGTGACATCCACAGATCCCCATAACAGTGTCATCCACAGATCCCCCATAACAGTGACATCCACAGATCCCCCATAACAGTGTCATCCACAGGTCCCCCATAACAGTGACATCCACAGATCCCCTATAACAGTGTCATCCACAGATCCCTCATAACAGTGTGTCATCCACAGATCCCTCATAACAGTGTCATCCACAGATCCCCATAACAGTGTCATCCATAGATCCCCCATAACAGTGACATCCACAGATCCCCTATAACAGTGTCATCCACAGGTCCCCTATAACAGTGACATCCACAGATCCCCCATAACAGTGTCATCCACAGATCCCCTATAACAGTGTCATCCACAGCTCCCCATAACAGTGTCATCCACAGGTCCCCCATAACAGTGACATCCACAGCTCCCTCATAACAGTGTCATCCACAGATCCCCCATAACAGTGTCATCCACAGATCCCCATAACAGTGACATCCACAGATCCTCCATAACAGTGACATCCACAGATCCCCCATAACAGTGACATCCACAGGTCCCTCATAACAGTGACATCCACAGATCCCCCATAACAGTGTCATCCACAGATCCCCCATAACAGTGACATCCACAGATCCCCCATAACAGTGTCATCCACAGGTCCCCATAACAGTGACATCCACAGATCCCCATAACAGTGTCATCCACAGATCCCCCATAACAGTGTCATCCACAGATCCCCCATAACAGTGTCATCCACAGATCCCCATAACAGTGACATCCACAGATCTCCCATAACAGTGTCATCCACAGATCCCCATAACAGTGTCATCCACAGATCCCCCATAACAGTGACATCCACAGATCCCCCATAACAGTGTCATCCACAGATCCCCCATAACAGTGTCATCCACAGGTCCCCCATAACAGTGTCATCCACAGATCCCCCATAACAGTGTCATCCACAGATCCCCCATAACAGTGTCATCCACAGATCCCCCATAACATTGTCATCCACAGATCCCCCATAACAGTGACATCCATAGATCCCCCATAACAGTGTCATCCACAGATCCCCATAACAGTGACATCCACAGATCCCCCATAACAGTGACATCCACAGTGCCCCCATAACAGTGTCATCCACAGATCCCCCATAACAGTGACATCCACAGATCCCCCATAACAGTGTCATCCACACAGCCCCCATAACAGTGTCATCCACAGATCCCCCATAACAGTGTCATCCACAGATCCCCCATAACAGTGTCATCCACAGATCCCCCATAACAGTGCCATCCACAGAGCCCCCATAACAGTGTCATCCACAGCTCCCCCATAACAGTGACATCCATAGATCCCCCATAACAGTGTCATCCACAGATCCCCCCATAACAGTGTCATCCACACATCCCCCATAACAGTGACATCCAGAGATCCCCCATAACAGTGTCATCCACAGCTCCCCCATAACAGTGACATCCATAGATCCCCCATAACAGTATCATCCACAGATCCCCCATAACAGTGTCCTCCACAGATCCCCCATAACAGTGTGTCATCCACAGATCCCCCATAACAGTGACCTCCACAGATCCCCCATAACAGTGCCATCCACAGCTCCCCCATAACAGTGACATCCATAGATCCCCCATAACAGTGACATCCACAGATCCCCCATAACAGTGACATCCACAGATCCCCCATAACAGTGTCATCCACAGGTCCCCCATAACAGTGACATCTATAGATCCCCCATAAAAGTGCCATCCACAGATCCCCCATAACAGTGTCATCCACAGTGCCCCCATAACAGTGTCATCCACAGATCCCCCATAACAGTGTCATCCACAGATCCCCCATAACAGTGTCATCCACAGGTCCCCCATAACAGTGTCATCCACAGGTCCCCCATAACAGTGTCATCCACAGATCCCCCATAACAGTGTCATCCACAGATCCCCCATAACAGTGTCATCCACAGGTCCCCCATAACAGTGTCATCCACAGGTCCCCCATAACAGTGTCATCCACAGATCCCCCATAACAGCATGTCATCCACAGATCCCCCATAATAGTGTGTCATTCACAGACCACCATTAGTTCAAAACCCACCAACAGCACACCTTTTGGTTCAAAATATTTTTTTCTCCTCAAAAACCTAGGTGCGTCTTATTATCAGGTGCATTTTATAAAGCAAAAAATACAGTGTGTGTGTATATATATATATATATATATATATTACTTACATTGTACTTTATACTTTATATGTGTGCGGGGAGGGAGGGGCCCAATACTGAGCTTTGCTATGGGGCCCCATGATTTCTATGTACGCCCCTGCTAGGTTAGTCCATACTCAACACCCGTCACTATACTTATACCAGGCTATCAGAGCCGCTAAATTGCAATTAGACGCTATCCTTTCTCATAGGACACAGAAAGCCCTGTGCTGGGCACAAGCTAAATACTATAAATGGGCCAATAAGCCTGATAATCTCCTTGCTGGGAAATTAAAAAATCAGCAGCGCATCTACCAGGTCCTAAAGCTACAAACCCCAGAAGGTGAGGTCACAAGCAACCCTAATCTCGTTTACGACACCTTCTATCAGGCTCTTTATAGATGCCGCTGACCCAATCCCCCACACACATTGATAGCTTTCTCTCCAATGCGAATTTGACTAAATTTAATAGGGATGTATCTGATGTTGAAGTTGATATTGCCCTTAAGTGCTTAAAACTCAGGAAGGCCCCCGGCCCAAATAGCTGCTCTTTATTTTAAAGAATTCTGCAGCATCCTTGCTCCCCATATTAGAAACTACTGCAATCATCTCCTTTAGGGTCATCCAAGGCCAGATGAATTCTTGGACACCTTCATAACAGTCATCCCCAAACCCAACAGAAACCTCCTGTCCCCCGTTAATTAGAGACCAAATTTCCCTCAAATCTCGACGCAAAGATATTTTGCTCTATTTTGGCCAATAGACTTAACGAGTTACTCCCCCAATTAGTGCACCCTGGTCAGGTGGGCTTTATCCACCATCGTGAAGCCCCTGATAATGTCCATAAAATACTCAATGTGATCTCCTGGTTCCAGCAACACCACCTCCTCTAATTTTACTTTCACTGGACTTAGAAAAAAGTCCTCGACTGCCTCTCATGGGATTATTTATTTTCTGTCCTTAGGACAATGGGATTTCAGGGCCCTTTTATTCAAGCACTAACAGCCCTTTACTCCCATACCATAGCTTTTCTAAAATTGCCCTCTTCTTCCCCCTCTCCTATTAACATTGGAAGAGGCACGTGGCAAGGATGCCTCTTGTCCCCAGCCCTTTTTGCCTTGGCAATCGAACCCCTAGCTGCTCTCATACGACAAGATCCCAACATCACAAGGGTTACTCTTGGACTCAGGAACTGAAGGTGAATCTTTTTGCAGACGATCTTCTGCTCACAGTGACCCGGATATTTCTTTCCCCAACCTCAATGTCCTCTGGTCTACAAATAAATGCATCCAAATCCAAAATCCATGTATTGTACACTGCGCCATTACCATTGCCTTAGTAGAACAGTAATTTGGTTTTTGCACCTGCCTTACTAAACTATCCTATCTAGGTATAGATCAAACTCCCCACCTGTCAAGTATGTACCAAATAATCTTCCCCTCTACCTGTGATTAGGACCCTACCGATCCTGGTTCCCCTGGCTGATCTTCGTTGGTTACATCAAGACCTTTCATCCTTCATCTGGGCATGTCGGAGGCCGAGGATAAAGTTGGAGGTCATTTTTTTCCACAAACAAATGGGGGCCTTCTCAGTCCCCAACGTTTTATAAGGTGTTATACAGCTGCACGACTTTCACAACTCCTCCTTGTCCATGATCCCTAGAATCCTCTATGCTCACGACACTATTTTGGGGTTCAAGTTCAATTCCCACTGACCTTAGGTCTAAGGCCCTTCTGTCTTTTTATACCTTACATCTATGGCGGCCAGAACATTTCAAGGCTGAACTCCAATCACAATCTACTCCCCTTACCCCTTTATTGGATAACCCGGACTTCCCACCAGGTATGAATTTGGGGGCTTACTCCTGGTGGTCTGCCAATCGTTTCACTAGTTTACATGATCTTCTCACTGATGGGAAATTGCTCTCCGCCTTAGGCCTCTTTCACACGGGTGATAATTCAGTGCGGGTGCAATGCGTGAGGTGAACGCATTGCACCCACACTGAATCCGGACCCATTCAATTCAATGGGGCTGTGCATATGAGCGTTGCTTTTCACGCATCACTTGTGCGTTGCGTGAAAATCGCAGCATGTTCTATATTCTGCGTTTTTCACGCAACACAGGCCCCATAAAAATGAATGGGGCTGCGTGAAAATCGCAAACATCCGCAACCAAGTGCGGATGCGGTGCGATTTTCACACATGGTTGCTTGGAGATGATAGGGATGAGCAACCCCGGACCCCATTAAAGTGTATTTACTGTATTGTTTTCCCTTATAACATGGTTATACAGGAAAATAATAGCATTCTTAATACAGAATGCTTACTAAAATGTGCATTGAGGGGTTTTAAAAATAAAAAAAATTAACTCACCTCATCCAATTGATCGCGCAGCCGACATCGCTTCTTTCTTCTTCTTTGAGGACCTTCAAAAGAACCTTTGATGACAAAAGGACCTTCAATCTTCATTCAGTAGGACCTGCACTGACATCACAATTACGTAATCAAAGGTCCTTTTGCAGGTCCTCAAAGAAGAAGAAATAAGACGTCTCCTTAGCCATTACCTCTACCCCTTTTGAATGCTTCCTTTAATACTCTTTTGATAGTCTGGGATTGGTCTCTTGCCTGTATAGTTGGCTGAATACCCCACCAGATAAACGCAAATTGCCTTTCATATCTAAGTGGGAGGAGGACATCCATTGCTCGCTGCCTCTATGTAAATGGTGTGCATGTTCTCAGGCTATTAGCTGAGGTATCTGGCAAGTCTCCTTAAGGTCCTGCATAGAACTTACCTGGTGCCCACCAAAGATTACACCGTATCTACCCATCAGTCTCGCTCTTTTGCTTCCGAGGCTGTGATTCCATAGGGTATGTATCATACCTGGTAGGCGTGCCCTATAGTCAGCGCCTTCTGGGCACTTATATGTTCGGTTGCCTCAGATGTTCTGGGCACTACTTTCCATAAAAGTCATCTGCATATCTACTCGGGGACAGACCGCAAGGGCTAAAGTATGCACCATTTACATTGGCCCAATTTCTTCTATTAGCGGCACGCATACACATTGCTGCCAAATGGCCTACTGATACGGTCAATTTATCTGAAGTCCAGCGGCGCATGGATAGAGTCGCCATATATGAAAAGACTGCAGCTATGGAAGGCGATACGGTTGACTCCTATATGAATCTCTGTCCTCCTCTCACGTAGATCAAAAAGGTGCTTCGACTAAATACTGAGCAAAGGGTCTGAATACTTAGGACCATGTGATATTTCAGTTTTTCTTTTTTAATAAATCTGCAAAAATGTCAACAATTCTGTGTTTTTCTGTCAATATGGGGTGCTGTGTATGCATTAATGAGGAAAAAAATTAACTTAAAAGATTTTAGCAAAAGGCTGTAAGAGTGAAAAATTTAAGTGGGTCTGAATACTTTCCGTACCCACTGTATACTGTGGGTGATATGAGGTCACCACCCTGCTGCCCTATTTGCTCGGTAGATATACTGATGCCCCACTTCCTATGGGACATCCTTTTTTTCCCATTTTTTTCTTGTTTTGTTTATTGTTCGGTTACGATTTCGGCTGTGCATTCAAGTGTCTGCATTAGTCGGCCCCTGTGTGGGGCTTATTTTGTGGTGTAGTCTTTGTTTTTTTATTCACTGATTTGTTCAAGTTTCAAATAAAATGTATTTTAAACTAAAAGAGAAGACATGAGACATAGCTGACTACATACTGAAGATACAGTAGAGGATCTAATTTTTCTTTCTTTTTTACTTTACCAAAATTTGCCAAATTCCTGACTGCACTATCTACAGATCGTATGCTCAAGGTTTCATGTTTGTGCCCATTAATCTACCAAACCAATGGGCCAGATCAAGTAGTCTGGCATTTTTTATAAACTTCCATCTAGGTGGACCCCCACGTGCTTCAGGTCTGACACTTATCAATGGCAAACTTCTTGCAAAGGTCCTCGGGGGTAGGCTACACGGAATGGACAGTGGCCGCCCGATCTTCCACCAGTGTCCATTTACAGGAACAGTCAGACCATCCATTCGGACCATTCTTCTCTTATGCTAGATTACCAAGAATTCCAGAATGTGGGATCCAGATTATGGGAACTTTACTGCACCAATATTTTTAACTTTTGCTAAGGAGTTTATTTTTTCAAAGAAGTTTACAATACAACACAACCTCCATTACTTGAGCTGTTCTGATGCCGTAAACTATTGATTTCTTGCTGCAGAGCATTCATTTTGTCCTGAAACCCTGCATTCATCATCACTTCTTGCTCCTAAAAGTAAATACAAAAAAGAGAGATGAGACAAGGAAGAAATTTATCAAAACGCCTGCAAAATACTAAAGCTGTTGACTATACTTGAGCAGCAAGATACCACCAGTAAGACTTCGAAGGGTCAGCAACTGCTACTCAGACGGAACTGATGCACAACCCCCGAGAGATGGCACAAGAACAATACCACTTAATAAACCGTATGCATTTTATGGTGCTGACCAGTTTTGGGTCATGCTCCACCAAGAAACATCTCATGTCCGCGGGCAGCTCTACAATACTCTACCTTAAGCTTCTGTGCGATCACTAGTTCGTTTTGCTGCATCATCATCTTCCTCTCTTGTTCCATCTTGTCCATGAGCATTTCTTTATGCTGCTCGAAGCTCCTGTTCTGGTCGTCCATGCGTTGTTGCAGATTTCTGTTATTTTGCTCCATAATTGCTCTCTCCCTCTCTGCATTTTCCGCTTGAGCCCGTTCCTCTAAAATAGTGAGTACATACCGATAAGTATTAATAGATAAATATCAGAGGGTTCCCCACCGGTGGAACGCAAGAAACTCTATATTGGTTGGCTTATCCAGTATAGGGAACCCCACCAATCCTAATAAAGAGGGTCGATTCACCAATGTGGCCCCTTTTTAGTTTTTTTCTGCACAGTTTCTTACTACACACTATTGCAGCGTATAGTTAGGGTCGTAATGTTTTCCCTTTTCTAAGCACAGAGGTCCAGAGACCTCAATGGGTCAAATATCGGGGGCCATGACATTACAGGTTTCAGCAGCTGCCCGTCTCTCACCTGCTAGCTGTCTCTCTTTCTCGGTCAGGGTGTTGTCTGCTTGGATGACGGCAGCTTCAACGTCCTTCTTCTCAGAGATGTACTCCTGCATCACTTCAAGAGCCTGTGGTTACAAAAAGTGAATATTCTTAATTGGGGGGTTATAATTTACATGAATAATGCAGTTGTAGTTTGACTATTTTTAAGGATATCGTATTTCAGATATCCAAAATGGTAGTGAAGGGGACGCTCCAGCCCAATCAGAATTTCACATTGTAATTATGTATTTGCTAATTGTTTAGGATTCCTGCGACATCGCTGTTTGGAAGGTCACTGAATGGGATTCTTATTTTGCCTTCATCGTCTCTGTGAACCTGTTACCTTTATGCCTTTTCCAGGTGTTACGTTGTAAGCTTCCATAACTTTAAGCTTCTCCATTAGATACAATTTGTGTCCTCCAGGTACGGAATATTTTCCGGCCAATATGTCATCCTCCAAAGTCAGACTCAGCTGTTGGAGAAGTTTCCTGCAGAAATCTCTTGAAGCCGTTTCATTCTTTGTGGAATATTCATTCATTTTATTATCAATCAGTTCCTGTTAGAAAAAAGTTAAATCTATTTTTAAAATACTCTGCAATCATTATGGAAACCATCAGTATTGTGCAGGACTGTGCAGGAGGAGGTGGTGAGAACAATCTATCAGATCTTCTCAAACTCCGGAGTGAATACAAACGATCTGCAATAATTTGGAAACTTTTTGATCAGTGATCGTGAAATTGTTTTTCATTGCATCATGGAGAGTAGTCACTGTTTTAGGGCCCCGAGACACATTAGGCTATTGTCATACGAACTCACAGGGAACCTGTCAGCCAATGCCAGTGTGTATGTGCATGGAGAAGTCCGGAGAGGGAGCTGTCAGCAGATCTGAGTATGTATGTGCATGGGAAGATCGGAGAGGGAGCTGTCAGTGAATCTGAGTGTGTATGTGCATGAAGAAGACCAGAGGGGGGACTGCCAGCAGATCTAAGTGTCTATGTGCATGAGGAAGTCCAGAGAGAGAGCTGCCAGCAGATCTGAGTGTGTATGTGCATGGATAAGACCGGAGAGGGAGCTGTCAGCAGATCTGAGTATGTATGTGCATGGAGAAGACCAGAGAGAGAGCTGTCAGCAGATCTGAGTATGTATGTGCATGGAGAAGTCCAGAGAGGGGGCTGTCAGCAGATCTGAGTGTGTATGTGAATGGAGAATACTGGAGAGGGAGCTGTCAGCAGATCCGAGTGTGTATGTGCATGGAGAAGTCCAGAGAGGGAGCGGTCAGCAGATCTGTATGTGCATGGAGAAGTCTGGAGAGGGAGCTGTCAGCAGATATGAGCATGTATGTGCATGCAGAAGACCAGAAAGGGAGTTGTCAGCAGATCTTGCCTCTCCACCTTTACAGTGACCATGGACTATCCTCAGCATTTTCATGCTGGTCCCTAGAACTAATGATTGGCATTCAGAACATAAAAATACAGAAATTCAAACAATTTTAGGGACATTTGGATCTGGGACTGACCTTCAACTTGTGTTGATATTTCTGGTCCTTATCATTCAGTGATCGTCCCAGGAAGACTTTGATGGCCTCTTTCTCACGTTCCATGTGTAGGTTCAGGAATTCTTGCTGTGTCTCTGTAGGGAACCTCAGGACATGGTTGTCCATCTCACGTTCATATTTGGACAGTGCGTCTTGTAAAGCTCCTGTGTTTTCAATCTGGGACAGAGCCAGAACCGCATTCTCCATGCAGGGGACTGTTCCGCTCTGAATTGCCTTGACATAGGATTCAGCGAGAACCGCTAACACTGGAACATACAAGTAAAGATGAGCTGTGATCATCTGTTTTCAAATGGTCGACCCTGAGGTATATACAGTAGGTATAATCTGCTATTGTATTCCTGCCTGTGATGATAATGAGATGACTCCTAAGAAGTGATCTTTACAGTTACTGCCAGCCTATTATGGGGGTCAGTGTGAAAACTGAAAGATTTCAGGACTTTTATATAGATTAGATAGTAACATGAACAATAGAACAAATCATCACAAAAAACGTGATTTAAACAACAAGGTAATCATTGTCACGCCTCGCCCTGCCAAGAGAAAGCAGTGCTTCTAGGTGTAACGGCAACGCCCCCGTTGCTCCTGAAGGCTCATTTGCATATATTAAAACATAATTTTTCTCAGCAATGCGGGCAGATATAGACATGAGACCAACACGGATGTCTTCAGCTGCCGAGCGCACATGGTACAGGTCAGCCAGTGTCAGAGGGACCGATCTGCTGACGGATGCCTATTAATGGAGGGTGTGCATACTAATTCCTCACTATGTGACTTACTTCTCCCGGTGACTTCGAATCCTCCGGCCAGTGTCTTCACGCGGCTCTCGGCGATCATGTAACTGTAGAATCTTGTTGCCTGTTCCACAAATTCCTCTTCCAATTCACTTTCTTCTAGTTCTTCCAGAACCCGAAGTTTTTTCTTTGACGCCGGTCGGTCAAATACGAAACATTTGTGCGTGTGGAAAAAATGTAGAATGCACTCACGGGGTAAATTATAGTCCTTGGCTTTCTTGTCAGTACCTTGAAGAGATAGGTTAATAAAGGGTTCTATTACAGTTCAAAGTCTATTTTGTATATAAGCTTTAAATTCCATCACTATCTATACATCAGTACATCACGCACACAGGGACACATAGGGGTAAAGAGTTCTTGGAAAACTGTTTCATAAGAACTAAGTGTTTTGCCCACATATAGCCTTGACTCTGATGAAAGATAAGATAACTGAAATATGTAGCTGGCTAAGACGTGTGTTATTCTGTGATTGGTTAACTTAAACATAATGTTATTGGATTAGGACCATATATGTCTCACGAGATCATTAAAGACTTAGAGTGACTTTTAACAACACCTAAGTGTGTCCTGTGTCAACGTCGCTCTCTCTGGCGCCAGATAAGAATCAAATCAAGCTGAATACCGAAGTCTGGTACCAGGGGTACCAATAGAGGGAAAGAAAAGAATATTCCTAACAATCTGGGGGCTCTGTCCGGGATCGAGAAGGTCATCCTCGGGTCTGGTGAGAAGAGACACAGATTTTGTCCTTTGGCCGATCCGAGGGCACTAGCCACGTCTCGATTCAAGTAAGTACATAAGGGACCCTTAGATTGACTTCGGGTGAAGTACTGTGTCAGGGATACAGTAAGCATAACTCAGGGAGTTTTGCCTTAGGACTCAGGGAGTCCCGTAAAAGATATGTTCAGGGAACAGAAAGGACTCAGGGAAATCAAGTAACAAGGAAAGTGCACTTCAGAGGGCTCAGGGAGTCCCGTAAAAGATCTGTTCAGGGAACAGAAGGTTTTACAGCTTGATTTGATTCTTAATAAGATAACTGTAGAAGTTTGCATGATAAGTTGTTTTGTTTAACATAGTTATGTTAGGGGAAGTGACAGGCTGGGTCGTAAGTGTACAGCTGTCTTGTTTTTTTCTATTACTGTTTTGAATTCTTTTTGTAAGAAAATAAGTTTTGATAATGAGTAGTCAAAAAAATCTAAGACAGAATACCCTAAACCAGAAACAGGAGAAACATGTAAACCATATGTTGCCCGTGTCAGTCTTACAAAATATTACCTTGTTAACCCATGGGTAGATAATTTGACAGGGTGGACAGAGGCAATGGAAGCGGTAGACCCCTTTCCCAGGGAAGGAGACAATAGCATATATCACATGGACATGGTCAAGGGTCTATGATTAGGCGACACTGCCGCCTGGCCATATTTTGAACCTGACCCTTCGTGGGATATGGATTATATGCAGAAAGGAGGAGAACAATGGCTAGAGATAGCTCCCCACTGGTATGACCCCGACATGTGCAAGACAAAAGGTTTTAAAAGATCAAAAGACGATAGAAAACTACATGTGATACAGACTAAGAAGGAAAATGATAAAAAACATCAGATGTATCCCCCACCTTCATATGTACATAAAATTTACTGTTCAGCGCCCCTACCACCCCCTTATACACCCCTCCCTCTCTACCCGTCCTTACAGCAATATAAAAATAATGAGAGGATTTAATAGCAGCCAGTCACATAATAGCAGGACACGAAGTTAGTAAACAACCCACACCCCCAACTGTATCGAGATATAATTTAAGGAACAAGGAAAAAAAGGAAAAGGATAGTGAGACCAGAGGACCTGAGACATCCATGCCTTTTTTGACGGTTGGTAATCAACTGATGAAAAAGGTTTTGGACATGGATGACCTTAATAAAATTATTAAACACTGCCCCAAGCCTACTGTGGCTCCGTCTGGCACAGTGGCTTATTTAAAGAAAGCCTGTAAAGGGAGACATTTCTAGAGATGGCCCGAACTATCCACCCACAAACATAGCATGTTTGCGTTCGCCGCGGCGTGCGAACACATGCGATGTTCAGTCTGCCCCCTATACATCATCATTGAGCAAACTTTGACCCTGTACCTCACAGTCAGCAGACACATTCCAGCCAATCAGCAGCATACCCTCCCTCCCAGACCCTCCCACCTCCTGCACAGCATCCATTTTAGATTCATTCTGAAGCTGCAGTCTTAGTGAGAGGAGGGAGAGTGTAGTTGCTGCTGATTTAATAGGGAAATTGATAGCTAGGCTAGTGTATTCAGTGTCCACTCCAGTCCTGAAAGACTCATCTGATCTCTGCTGTAAGGACAGCGTCCTGACAGCACCCCAAAAAGCCCTTTTTAGGGCTGCAACATTAGTCTGCTTTTTTTTTTTCTCCATATATATATTGCAGTTGCCTGGCCTGCCTGTGTGTGAGGAGCTGCAGGCCCACAGACTGTAGTGTGCCCACTGCCAGTGCCCACCCGTCATCCCGTGTGGCACAGGACTTTGCATCAAAAAAGGCATTTCATTTTTATACTTTAGTGTAATTTCAGTTGCTTGCCTGCTAGTGTGTGTCAGGCCGACTTCCACTTACTGTAGTGTGCCCACTGCCAGTGCCCACCCCTGTCAGCCAGTGTGGCACAGGATTTTACATCAAAAAAAGGCATTTCATTTTTACACTTTAGTGTAATTTCAGCTGCTTGCCTGCTAGTGTGTGTCAGGCCGACTTCCACTTACTGTAGTGTGCCCACTGCCAGTGCCCACCACGTTAATTCGTTAACTCGTTAATTCGACAATGGTTAATCAATTCGACACACGTCCCTGGATAGGGTACGTAACAGGGATTAAACTGATAGGAATAGTACTAGTTAAGACACCACTCATATGGACATTGCTCTGTGCACGCGCAGTGCCCCAATTTGGGAGTAAGAGGACCGACCAAGCTGCTTTTTCCATCTCCCGGTTCCTAAAATCAATTCAGTTTGGTGTATGAGAGTTTGGTCTGTCACTGTGAAGGCAGTCAAAGGTACCCGGCCTAAATTTTTTTTCACAAAAGGCAATCCCTGATATGGGATGTAACAGGGATTAAACTGATGAGAATAGTACTACAGAAAATACCACTCATATCGGGTGTGACAGTAAATTGCACGGTGCAGACGCAGTGACAATGGATTAAAACAAAGGGGAGGGAGCCAACGTTTTTTTAACCATTTACCCGTTAGAAAAATCTATTCAATAAATGGCCCCCAGATTGGGGACGTTAGAGGGATTAAACTGATGAGAATAGTACTACAGAAAATACCACTCATATCGGGTGTGACAGTAAATTGCACGGCGCAGACCCAGTGACTGTGGATTAAAACAAAGGGGAGGGAGCCAACGTTTTTTTAACGATCTCCCCGTTCGAAAAATCAATTCAATTCACCTTTCCGTGACCCTTGGTGTTGTACGTGGCTAGGTGGAGGAAGAAACCCTCCATTACATCACCGGGACATGGCTAGCTTGGTATCCATAAAATAGGCCCATAAAAGGTAAGAATTAATGTTAGGGACCACTCATAGAGGCAACCGTGACGTGGTGGGTGGCTTACATAATTTGGCCAAAATATAAACTAATGCCTCATCTAACATCCAGCATAGTGGCAGGACGGAGCTCTAGCTGCAGTGTGCCATTGCACCTTTGTTTTTACGTTTGTATGTGTATTTCACCATAGCAACGTGCACCTGCGTATTGGGTTGTGCTGACTGCAATCCCCATTTTATTCCTTTGTAGCTTGGTATCCAACCTTGTGCAAATGGGGAGTTTGCGGTTGTGCAAATGGACTGTTTGCGGTTGTTTGCGGTGCATTAAAAGGGGAGTTTGGTCTGTCAATGTCTGTGAAGCGGGCGTAACCCTTATACTACCTGATCGATACAACATCATACCTGATCGTATACACACACTGAATGTTTTAAAGCACATTATTCCAAACAATTTAGGAATGTTAGGTGATTTATGCCCTTTATGGATTAAAACCCGACTCTGCGTCCACTACATAATTTTCCATGGGAGTTTTGCCATGGATCCCCCTCCGGCATGCCACAGTCCAGGTGTTAGTCCCCTTGAAACAACTTTTTCATCACTATTGTGCCCAGAAGGAGTCCCTGTGGGTTTTAAAATTCGTCTGTCTATTGAAGTTTATGGCAGTTCGCAATGTTCGCGAATATTTGCGGAAATTCGCAATCGCGAACGGAAAATTTTATGTTTGCGACATCACTAGAAATTTCACCCAAGAAGACCTTAGACTCATAATTGACGGAATAGTGAGTTCCCACAGTTCATGGGATTGGAAAAAGGTAACAACAGTATCAGAAATAGACCCTAATACTAAAGCAAAGGACTATATTTATCACACTGAGCACGGACAACAGTTAATATGGAAGGAGATAGAAGAACACATGATAGAGGTATTTAAACAAAAGTCTTCACTCCCAGTAGCCGTAGCATGTAAGAAAAAACCCTCAGAATGCGTTACTGATTTCTGTAGGAGATTTATGGATTGCTGGAAATTGGAGGCAGGGCTGCCGCTTCTCCAGAATGACAGTCTAATTATTTCCACATTTATTAACAATCTATCTGATAGGCTAATGCTTACAGTAAAACAGAACGTCTCCACGTGGACTTCAGACAGCATAGATCAATTTGAAAAACACCTTTATGAAAAGGAAGCTGCAGGGTGTTTCGACATTAGCAAATCCACTGCCCCCACACATGCGTATGCAGGAAACAGAGGGAGAGGGAGAAACAAGCGAAAGACAGCAGGAAACTTTCATAGATCAAATTATAGAAACCAAGACTTCCAAACCATGAATAACCGCTGTTATAACTGTGGACAGGAGGGACATTGGGCTAGACAGTGCACAATGCCCGGGAGAGACCTGCAGAATGGGGGAGCACACAGCCAACAACAGCCCATGACACAAAGGGGACAGAATACAGATTGACAGGGTACGCAGACTCAGCCCAGGTTCCCATTGATTGGAATCATCAACAACCCTACTGACGGGGCCCGGAGGGAGTCACCCCAGCTTTCACACAGGTCACCACCCACTGAAAGATACACCGATTATTTTGCTTAAAGTTGCGGGAAGGAAGGTAGGATTCATGGTAGACAGCGGCACCACCTCTAGTGTGTTAAACAAAGACATGTACAAGGGACCTTTAAGAAAGTCTGACCCCTCTATGGGAATCAACGGGGTATTAACTAAAACATATAAAACGAGTGTCCTCCCAAAAGAGACAGTGGATGGTGAATACATCACGGACCATACTTTCAGCATCATACCGGATTGCCCTGTAAGTTTATTATGAAGGGACCTGTTTGTGAAGTTGGACTTGGGGGTGACAGTAAAAAATGACGAACTAATTATTCACTCAGCCACCATGCCCATAGTGACCCCGGCTATATGTACTTTTGTTAGTTTACAGGACCACCCTGAGCTAGGAGACATAAACCCTTCACTATGGTCACAGAGCGACTATGACACGGGCCTGATTGATTGCACACCTTATCAAGCCAATCTTAATCCCGGTGCCACACAGGTGTATCAAAAGCAATACCCACTGTCCAAGGAAACGATTGAGGGGCTACGGCCAATGATAGAAGAATTTCTGAGAAAAGGAATCCTCGAGGAGGCGATTTCACCTTACTCCACCACTATCAATCCTGTGACAAAGGCAGATGGTACTACCCGCTTTGTCCAGGATTTGAGGAGAATCAACAATCTCATTGTGACCATAGCCCCGGTGGTTCCTTATGTCACAACTCTCCTTTCCTCCATCCCCGTGGAAGCCGTCTGTTTTAGTGTGACTGATTTGATAAATGCTTTCTTCTCAGTCCCAGTTAATAAGAGTACCTGACTCTTTTTTCCTTTGAGGGACGTCAATTGACCTGGGGTGGAATGCCACAGGGGTATGCTGATTCACCAGTTGTGTACAGCATTGTCCTCCAAGCCACTTTGAAACCCTGGGACCCCCCCCCCTCCAAGGTTCCATCCTGATAAAGTATGTTGATTGATGATCTACTGTTGTGCAGCATGTCAGTGGAGGCAAGTATGCATGATGGTATATCCTTGTTGAAATGGTTGTCAGAATGTGGTCATAAAGTGTCGTTAAAGAAACTGCAGTGGTGCAAACAGCAGGTTGAATACTTGGGTAGTGTTGAGCGAACAGTTCGAGAATAGTTCAGGTTCGTACCGAATTTTGGGGTGTTCGGGACACGGACCCGAACCCGAACATTTTCAAAAAAGTTCGGGTTCGTTGTTCGGCGATTACTTCCCGCTTTCTGAAGGTCTGCACAGCAGCCAATCAGCTAGCGTTTTACTTCTTGCCCTAAGAGCCTATCCCAGCCATGCCTACTAATGGCATGGCTGTGATTGGCCAAGTTCAGCATGTGACCCAGCCTCTATTTAAGCTGGAGTCACGTAGCGCCGCACGTCACACTGCTCTGATTAGTGTAGGGAGAGGACGCAGCTTCTGTGAGGGCGAGATAGGCAGGAAAAAGTCAGTAAAAGCACCTAATGAAGTGATCGATCTACAGCTGTGAATGATTGAACTTCTGCTAGTTACTTGCTCACTGGTTTTTAGGCTGCACAGAGCGTTTTTCTGTCACTTATTTTCTGGGGTGATCGGCGGCCATTTTGTGAGTTGTGGTGCACCAGAAGAAGCTGCCACCAAGTCCATCAATCCATCAATACTAGTTTTTTTTTGCTATATCCTACATCAGGGGCTTGGCTGTGATTATTGTCACCCCTAGAAACTCAGGATAGCAATTTCTATATTTTATTAAAGGGTTAAATACAATTGCCAAAATACCAATCCCCTAAATCTGGTGTTCCAGCTTTGGCTAGCCAAATATAATACTGTCTGCTGTCTGGCAAAGGATAGATTATTTTCTGTGGTGAAATTCAATTGTCAAAATAGCAATCCCCTAAATCTGGTGTCCCAGCTGTGGCTGGCAAACTATAATAGTGTCCGCCAAAACATATATTTTGTTCTGGGGTGAAATTCAATTGCCAAAATAGCAATACCATAAATCAGTGGTTTCAGCTGTGGCTGGCCAAGTTTTATAGTGTCCTGCAAAGGATATATTTTGTTCTGGGGTGAAATTCAATTGCCAAAATAACAATACCCTGAATCTGGTGTTCAAGCTGTTGCAGGCCAAGTGTAAATCTGTCCATAAAAGGATACCTTCCATCCAGGGCCTAAATACTAGCCCTAAAAGAGATATTCCCCTAAATCAGTGGTTACTGCTGTGCCTGGATTAGTGTAATACGCTACATAAATAAATAGGCAGATAGTGTTAGGTGCCTGTAACAAAAGGCCTGAATTTGAAATCAATACATTGGGCCAAATATTTTTTTTTCTTATTGTGGTGCTTGGTGAACGGTAACAATGAGGAAAACATCTAGTAAGGGACGCGGACGCGGTTGTGGTGGTGTTAGTGGACCCTCTGGTGCTGGGAGAGGACGTGGCCATTCTGCCACAGACACACGTCCCAGTGAACCAACTACCTCAGGTTCCAGTACCCGCCAGAATTTACAGCGATATTTGGTGGGGCCCAATGCCGTTCTAAGGATGGTAAGGCCTGAGCAGGTACAGGCGCTAGTCAATTGGGTGGCCGACAGTGGATCCAGCATGTTCACAACATTATCTTCCACCCAGTCCTCTGCAGAAAGCGCACAGGTGGCGCCTGAAAACCAAGCCCATCAGTCTGTCACATCACCCCCATGCATATCAGGGAAACTGCAGTGTGCAGTGTGCAGACCGAACAGGAGGTCAGGGAGGAAGACTGTGTGGAAGACGATGCAGGGGACGATGAGGTCCTAGACCCCACATGGAATGAAGGTCGTGCCACTGACTTTCATAGTTCAGAGGAAGAGGCAGTGTTGAGACCGAGCCAACAGCGTAGCAAAAGAGCAGGGGGCAAAAGCAGACCAGCCGCCACCAAGAGAGTTCGCCTGCTACTGGCCACCGCCACCAGGGACCGAGCACCCTAAAGGCAGCTTCAAGGTGTTCCCTGGCATGGCACTTCATTAATTTAAACAATGTGCTGACGAAAAGACCCGAGTGGTTTGCACGCTGTGCCATCAGATCCTGAAGCGAGGCATTAATGCTCTGAACCTTAGCACAACCTGCATGACCAGGCATCTACATGCAAAGCATGAACTGCAGTGGAGTAAACACCTTAAAAACAAGGAACTCACTCAGGTTCCCCCTGCTCCCTCTTCTGCTGCTGCCTCGGCCTTTCCCTCCGCCTCAGGAGGAACGTTGGCACCTGCCGCCCACCAAACAGAGGATGTGCCACCGACAACACCACCTGCGTCACCAAGCATCTCCACCATGTCACACGGCAGCGTTCAGCTCTCCATCTCATAAACCTTGGAGAGAAAGCGTAAATTCCCACCTAGCCAACCTCGAGCCTTGGGCCTGAATGCCAGCATTTCTAAACTACTGGCCTTTGAAATGCTGTCATTCAGGCTGGTGGACACAGACAGCTTCAAACAGCTGATGGCCATGGCTGTCCCACAGAATGTTGTTCCCAGCCGCCACTACTTCTCCAAGACAGCCGTGCCTTCCCTGCACAACCAAGTATCCGATAAAATCAAGTGTGCACTGCGCAACGCCATCTGTGGCAAGGTCCACCTAACCACAGATACGTGGACCAGTAAGCACGGCCAGGGACGCTATATCTCCCTAACTGCACACTGGGTAAATGTAGTGGCGGCTGGGCCCCAGGCGGAGAGTTCCTTGGCGCACGTCCTTCCGCCGCCAAGGATCACAGGGCATCATTCTTTGCCTCCTGTAGCCTCCTCTTCCTACTCGGCTTCCTCCTCCTCTGCTTCCACCAGCTCATCCAGTCAGCCACACACCTTCACCACCAACTTCAGCACAGCCCGGGGTAAACGTCAGCAGGCCATTCTGAAACTCATATGTTTGGGGGACAGGCCCCACACCGCGCAGGAGTTGTGGCGGGGTATTGAACAACAGACCGACGAGTGGTTTCTGCCGGTGGGCCTCAAGCCCGGCCTGGTGGTGTGCGATAATGGGCGAAATCTCGCGCAGCTCTGGGACTAGCCGGTTTGACGCAAATCCCTTGCCTGGCGCATGTGCTGAATTTGGTGGTGCAGAAGTTCATTCACAACTCCCCCGACATGTCAGAGCGGCTGCATAAAGTGCGGGCCGTCTGTGCGAGCTTCCGGCGTTCACATCCTGCTGCTGCTCGCCTGTCTGCGCTACAGCGTAACTTCGGCCTTCCCGCTCACCGCCTCATATGCGACATGCCCACCCGGTGGAACTCCACCTTGCACATTCTGGAGAGACTGTGCGAGCAGCAGCAGGCCATAGTGGAGTTTCACCTGCAGCACGCACGCATCAGTCGCACTGCGGAACAGCACCACTTCACCACCAATGATTGGGCCTCCATGCGAGACCTGTGTGCCCTGTTGCGCCGTTTCGAGTACTCCACCAACATGGCCAGTGGCGATGACACCGTTATCAGCGTTACAATACCACTTCTATGTCTTCTTGAGAAAACGTTTAGGGCAATGATGGAAGAGGAGGTGGCCCAGGAGGAGGAGGAGGATGAGGGGTCATTTTTACCACTTTCAGGCCAGTCTGTTAGAAATGGCTCAGAGGGAGTTTTTTTGCAACAGCAGAGGCCAGGTACAAATCTGGCCAGCCAGGGCCCACTACTGGAGGACGAGGATGATGAGGAGGAGGTGGAAGAGGATGAGGATGAAGCAGGTTCACAGCGGGGTGGCACCCGACACAGCTCAGGCCCATCACTGGTGCGTAGCTGGGGGGGATACGGAGGACGCTGACGATACGCCTCCCACAGAGGACAGCTTGTCCTTTCCTCTGGGGAGCCGGGCACACATGAGCGACTACATGCTGCAGTGCCTGCGCAACGACAGCAGAGTTGCGCACATTTTAACGTGTGCGGACTACTGGGTTGCCACCCTGCTGGATGCCCGGTACAAAGACAATGTGCCCACCTTACTTCCTGCACTGGAGCGTGATAGGAAGATGCGCGAGTACAAGCGCACGCTGGTAGACGCGCTCCTGAGAGCATTCCGAAATGTCACAGGGGAACAGGTGGAAGACCAAGGCGAAGGCAGAGGAGGAGCAAGAGGTCGCCAACGCAGCTGTGTCATGACCAGCTCCTCTTAGGGCAGGGTTAGCATGGCAGAAATGTGGAAAAGTTTTGTCTCCACGCCACAGCTAACTGCACCACCACCTGATAACGGAACGTGTTCACTAACATGGTTAAACAGTACGTGTGCACACCCCTCCACGTACTGACTGATGGTTCGGCCCCATTCAACTTCTGGGTCTCCAAATTGTCCACGTGGCCAGAGTTACCATTTTATGCCTTGGAGGTGCTGGCCTGCCCGGCGGCCAGCGTTTTGTCTGAACGTGTATTCAGCGCGGCAGGGGGCGTCATTACTGACAAACGCAGCCGCTGTCCACAGCCAACGTGGACAAGCTGATGTTCATAAAAATGAACCAGGCATGGATCCCACAGGATCTGTGCCTCTCTTGTGCAGAATAGACATTTATAACTGCCTCCCCCTCAACCATGTATTCTTGTACTCCGGGACACTTCTTTATTGAATCCTCATTTTTTTAACTTTACCATGATCTTGCGGTTCAACCCAAAGTTGAATGAACCTCTCATCTGTCTGGGTGCTGGGGCCGAAATAACTAAAAGTGGTCTTCTCCAGTGGTGGGTGATATGACGACGTATTCCTTGCTGTGGGACCTCTCTCCTCTGTCTGGGTGCTGGTTCCGAAATAACTGAAAGTGGCCTTCTCCAGTGGTGGGTGAAATGACGCATGATTCCTTGCTGTGGGACCTCTCTCCTCTGTCTGGGTGCTGGGCCGAAATAACTGAAAGTGGCCTTCTCCAGTGGTGGTTGATATGACGCTTTATTCCTTGCTGTGGGACCTCGCTCCTCTGTCTGGGTGCTGGGTCCGAAATAACTGAAAGTGGCCTTCTCTAGTGGTGGGTGAAATGACGCATGATTCCTTGCTGTGGGACCTCTCTCCAATTGATATTGGTTAATTTTTATGTATTTTATTTTAATTCATTTCCCAATCTACATTTGTTTGCAGGGGATTTACCTACATTTTGCTTCCTTTTGCATCCCTCTAGCCCTTTCCTGGACTATTTTACAGCCTTTTTAGTGCCTAAAAGTTTGGGTCCCCATTGACTTCAATGGGGTTCGGGTTCGGGATAAAGTTCGGGTCGAGTTCGGCCGAACTTCCAGGTGTTCGCTCATCTCTATACTTGGGCTTTGTCCTCACACAGGGGGAAAGAAGAATCAGTCCCGGGAGAATCCAGTCTATTGCGGGCCTGGTCACCCCGCGCACCAAGAAGGAAATGCTGTCCTTTCTTGGTATGATAAACTACTGTAGACAATGGATCCCGACTGTTCTTATTATGACAATATTTTTATGCAAGCCACTCTGAAAGAATCCCCAGAGCTAATAGGATGGTCAAAAGAAATGTTGAATGCTTTCGACACTCTGAAATGTTCATTGATGTGTAGACCATGATTGGGCCTCCCTGATTATAGCCTACCATTCCACATGTTTTCACGACAAAACTGTAAAACCATGGCGGGGGTACTCACTCAAGAACATAGGGGAAAGTTGCGTCCTTGTGCCTTTTTCTCAAAGGTAATGCCTGTCCCTGTACAAGGGATGCCGGCATGTCTACGTACTCTTGCGGACTGTGCGATGATGGTGGAATTGGCCACACCCTTTACATTGGGACACCACACTGTCTTGCATACTACCCATGACGTAGTGGGACTACTCAGAGGTATTCATACGCAGCACATGTAAGAACAAAGATTGTCAGGATATTAAGTCCTTTTACTCAGTGTTCCATCATTACAGATTAAATATGACTCACATACGGCGGGACCAGCACCTATACTAAATGCATTACTAGGACTAAAAGGGACAGAAGACTTTTTTCCAGACGAACATGACTGTCTCGAGGTACTAGAATACGAATCCTCCCCCAGACTAGATTTGTCAGCCACCCCCATACCAGACGCACCAGAAGTGTTTGTAGACGGTTCATGTTCACGTCCACTCGACACCGTCTACTGTGCAGCATATGCAGTAGTGATGCTGCCAGATATTATCCTTGAGTCACGACCCGTTCATGTGCAATCAGCCCAAGCTGCAGAATTTATAGCACTTACAAGGGCATGTCAAATACACAAACACAAACCTGTCACAATATACACAGACAGCAGATATGCACACAGGGTTGTGTGGGACCATGGGGTAATCTGGCAACGCAGGGGTTTCACCACAGCTGACGGTAAGAAAATATCACATTCCCAGCTTATAGAGGATCTGTTGGCCGCCCTCCAGCTTCCCTCACAAATAGCTGTTATTCATTACAAAGCACATACTCGAGGAAAAGACAAGATTTCCCAGGGAAATGCCCTGGCTGACAAGGCGGCAAAAGAAACAGCCCAAAAACATCCCAATCGGATTCATGAACCAGACCGAGCTACAGAGATATGCCACAGAGGAAGAAGAAAAAAACTGGGTTTACCCTGTTTTGCAGAAAAATCCCCAAACTGGATTGATCTGCAAAGAGGGGAAACCATTTATACCCCAGCACAGCGCTGCACTTTTCATAGCACATTTTCACGGAGTAGGGCACAACAGCATCAAAACAGACATGCAACATTTGGTTGCAGATTACATAGGCAGATGCCTGATTTGCCTTCGAGCTAATCCTGGTAATCCACATAGGATATTACACCAACATCTTGAATATCCTACAACTCCATTCACCTATTTACAGGTTGACTACACACATATTCCCAAGACAAAGGGTAAGCAAGAATACGCTTTGGTCATAGTGGACATGTTTTCTAGATGGCCAGAGGTATTCCCTACAAAGGCAGAAGATGCCAAGACCACGGCAAGGATTATAACTCAGCAGATAATTCCGAGATGGGGATGTCCCCTGGTCATTGAATCAGATTGGGGGCCAGCATTTACATCCAAGTTAAATAGAGAAATGCCAGATTGCTACAGGTGGAATGGAGATTTCATATCCCGAATCACCCCCAAAACTCCGGAATTGTAGAACGCATGAATCGAACAGTTAAAGACGAATTTAGGAAAGGCACAGCAGGTACTTTTGAGAAATAGAAACAAATCCTACCTATTATATTGGCAGAAATAAGAATGACTCCCAATAAGAGGTTAGGACTGTCACCCTTTGAAATCCTTATGGGTAGGCCCTTTCCAACTCCTTGGGAAAGTCACCCCCTAGTGATACAGGAAGGCGAAATAGACCAGATTAGGGAAGAATATGTCACAAAACTGATTAAAGTTCTTAGCAAAACTGAAGAAAAAGTTGCTTGTAAGTCTCCTTCTCTTCCACAGGAACCAACGCACCCCTTCCGGGCTGGGGACACGGTGGTGGTCAGGGTACTACATAAAGGAAAAGATCCCAAGGAGTTGGCATTCGGACCCCCTACCACAGTGGTAGCAGTCACTAGAACAGAGATTCTCACAGAGGAGGCTCCGATCTGTATTCATGCTAGCAGAGTGAAAAGGGTCCCTGAGGCTTCTTCTCCGGTGTCCAACGAAGATAAAGAGCGGAGCTCAGAAGAAGCCTTGCCACAGACTGAAGATGAAGACCCCACAATATTCTAGGAGATTTGTTTGTCTGCTGCTGATTATTAATCTTTGTGTTTTCTTGCCAATCGGACTCATTACCACTTGTATTTATCATCCAGAGGAGATTAGTTTATTATGTGGTGCACCAAATAATCACACAGTCTCTAAAAGAGCTCAGGAGCAAGATCCAGTTGTTCCTGGCCCCTCTTATTCTGAACAGAATAATATAATCAGGATAGTGAAGGCCCAAAATGTTAGCTCATCGTGCCTTACAGATTTACAGAGTCCACGAGACCTTACACAAACATGTGTTGTTGCTGTATCCAATGTATACCCTCATTAATTATTACATTTATGAGATGTAGACGAGTCCCAGATACACCACAAGCTGCATACATTCAGATACCTAAAAAAAAAAATCTGGGTCTCCAGAGGAGTACCAACAATACTTACAGAAATATTTTGAAAGAAAAAACAAGAAAGGAACAAAATGAAAAAAACACATTATATAAAAATATGTAGATGGTTTTTAAGAGGGGATTGAAGGGTTCTATTACAGTTCAAAGTCTATTTTGTATATAAGCTTTAAATTCCATCACTATCTATACATCAGTACATCACGCACACAGGAACACATAGGGGTAAAGAGTTCTTGGAAAACTGTTTCATAAGAACTAAGTGTTTTGCCCACATATAGCCTTGGCTCTGATGAAAGATAAGATAACTGAAATATGTAGCTGGCTAAGACGTGTGTTATTCTGTGATTGGTTAACTTAAACATAATGTTATTGGATTAGGACCATATATGTCTCACGAGATCATTAAAGACTTAGAGTGACTTTGAACAACACCTAAGTGTGTCCTGTGTCAACGTCGCTCTCTCTGGCGCCAGATAAGAATCAAATCAAGCTGAATACCGAAGTCTGGTACCAGGGGTACCAATAAGAGGGAAAGAAAAGAATATTCCTAACAGTTATCAGTGTTACTATACAGTAAGTGAACGCTGCTCTTCTCAGGGGTGAACCGGCCGACAAGCCGGTCGAGATTTATCTGGGGCTTCCTAGTTGTTGGCAGCTGCAGGTACCAGTATGGACCACACATCGGACAGCGGGGTTGTCACAGTGGAGCTGACACTTGGTACCAGTCAGGAGCACATGAATGGAAGTTTATATCAGACTGAGGACCACGACTCCTACTGCAGCCAGCTGCCTTAACAAATTATTTTTAACTAGAGGTTCTCCGGTCAA
Organism: Bufotes viridis; assembly: GCA_033119425.1. Lineage (NCBI taxonomy): Eukaryota > Metazoa > Chordata > Amphibia > Anura > Bufonidae > Bufotes > Bufotes viridis. Next base: position 597,326,893 of record CM065590.1, on the reverse strand, counting down.
CATAATAAAATTTTGTCTGACCAAACTGCCCCAAAAATGCCATATTTTGTCCCATATTCCTGTTTTCCATCTCAGCACTTTCCTTTCCCTGTTCTGAGCATCATAGCAGGACTAACCAGGCCCAGCATGCTTTACTGTCAATGTTTCTGAGGGATTGAGCCACTGTTCCCTCCCATCTTCATGTGATTTAGGTGAAGCAAGGCATGCTGGGATTGGTTAGAAAAGCCAACAGGTAGTTGAAGAAAACAGGAAGTAAAACAGGTCAAGGTCCTGCCAGGATGCAGTGATGTGGAGAACAGGGGAAGGAAAGAGCTGACACAAGGAAGATGGGGCAAAAATATGCAGCGTTTGGGGAACTCTGGGCAGTTAAGTCATTATGGGACCGGAGAAGCCCTTGAAACCCTATTCTCATTTTTTAGTGTAAATGTGGCAGAAATCAATAAGAATCCAATATTTGGATCAGGGAGGTACTAAAGAAGAAGTCATGAGACATTACCTAGAGATGAAAAGTTCACCCCCGCCCCGGTCCGGCTCCCCGAGCCCTCGCACCTACCAAAACTTACAGAAATTATTATCAACAAATGCTTAAAATGAGAAATGTTACCTTTCTTCATCTCCAGTGATGTCATCAGATACTCGTCTTCTGTGATGGGTTTACCGTCCTTCTCCAGTAGTAGAGTGAAGTCTCGGACGCACCAGGTGAATGACGGGAAAATCCTCTTATATTCGCCGCTCTCATCTTTTTTCTCAGGAGACGACTTCAGCTTAATCAGTTTTGTCAGTTCGGTCACATAACTGGGAGATTGTATTGTTAAGGAAAAGGTGAAAGGAGGAGAAAGGAGAGAATATACAGTGTCGTGCAAAAGTCCTAGGCAGGTGTGGAAACCGCCCCCCGCCATCGCTATACACATATATACACCTGTATACAGCATCACTATACACATATATACACCGATATACAGCATCACTATACACATATATACACCTGTATACAGCATCACTATACACATATATACACCTGTATACAGCATCACTATACACATATATACACCTGTATACAGCATCACTATACACATATATACACCTGTATACAGCATCACTGTACACATATATACACCTGTATACAGCCTCACTATACACATATATACACCTGTATACAGCCTCACTATACACATATATACACCTGTATACAGCCTCACTATACACATATATATACCTGTATACAGCATCACTATACACATATATACACCTGTACACAGCATCACTATACACATATATACACCTGTATACAGCATCACTATACACATATATACACCTGTATACAGCATCACTATACACATATATACACACCTGTATACAGCATCACTATACACATATATACACCTGTACACAGCATCACTATACACATATATACACCTGTACACAGCATCACTATACACATATATACACCTGTATACAGCATCACTATACACATATATACACCTGTATACAGCATCACTATACACATATATACACCTGTATACAGCATCACTATACACATATATATACACCTGTATACAGCATCACTATACACATATATACACCTGCATACAGCATCACTATACACATATATACACCTGTATACAGCATCACTATACACATATATACACCTGTATACAGCATCACTGTACACATATATACACCTGTATACAGCATCACTATACACATATATACACCTGTATACAGCATCACTATACACATATATACACCTGTATACAGCATCACTATACACATATATACACCTGTATACAGCATCACTATACACATATATACACCTGTACACAGCATCACTATACACATATATACACCTGTATACAGCATCACTATACACATATATACACCTGTATACAGCATCACTATACACATATATACACCTGTATACAGCATCACTATACACATATATACACCTGTACACAGCATCACTATACACATATATACACCTTGTAACGGACCGTTACGCACACAACTCCGTTTAGGCGATATTCCCTTTTCCGGATAGACCAGCAGCTACTGCAATCACCAACTTCCCGAACTGCAAACCACACGAATTCACCAACTTCCGAACAAGAGACACACGAACCCTGGAAGCAGCCGAACAGGAAAAGCCCGAGGAACAGCTTACACTCCTGGCAATCAGCATACAGTCAAATCCCCCCCAATAACGAGACGACACTTCGTTTTGAGGGTCAAGCAGGAACTCTATCCTGGGGCATACAGCCTTTTTTATTTACACTCCACAAACATAGTACGGCCCACAGGGGTTTGAAATACAACCAATCAATCCGTACAATAAACACAGACACTCCCACACAAAATACAGCGACCAATCAACATACAGCCAGATATATCACAATCCCACATGGCTGGTCCATTGTGGGTGCTGATTAGGTCACAGCAATGTCCATTGTGAATATTGATTAGGTCACAGGCGATGTCCATTGTGAATGGTGATTAGGTCACAGGTAATGTCCATTGTGAATGTTGATTAGGTCACAGCAATGTCCATTGTGGATGTTGATTAGGTCACATGTCCATTGTGAATGCCAACTGTCATTGGGGCCATAGTCGCAGGGTAAGAGGCTAGCAAGCATGCCTCTCCAATGCCCAGGGATACATGGCAGTTTGTCACATATCTCCCTTTGGGGGAAGACTAACCAGGCACCTGACCTCCTGTCGGTCAGTGCCTACGTTAGTCGATCCACCAACCCACAATAGACAAATGCCAGAGTAGCCCACCCACAACAAACAGGTACAAGAGTGACCCACCCACAAGAAGCAGTTACTGCACCCGGATATTCCTCTGGGGTGCTGGGGCAACATGCTGTGGGGACTTGAGGGAGGGCAGAGGCCGACTGCACTCTGCCCAGCTGCCAGCTCTCCTACTGGTATAACCTGCAGGACCTCAGGCTCTGGACAGGGGACAAAGGGAGGGCAGAGGCCGACTGCACTCTGCCCAGCTGCCAGCTCTTCTACTGGTATAACCTGCAGGACCTCAGGCTCTGGACAGGGGACAAAGGGAGGGCAGAGGCCGACTGCACTCTGCCCAGCTGCCAGCTCTTCTGCTGGGGGCTGGGAACATAGTCCGGCTTAGTAGCCAGGGAACATGGGCGCCAGTGGGGGTTAACATCGCCTCTGTTAACCCTGGGGCCAAGTTAGGTGTTAGCTGGGAGGAGAGTTTGTACTTACCCCTCCTCCTGTTGTCCCGGTGCGGGTAGTTGGGGATCTGGACAGGCTGTCCAGCATCCCTGTAGGTCAGGCACAGAGACCACGGTCCTATCTGCGCCTGTCTGGGAGATTGGTGTCTCCCCTTGTTAGGGTAAGCTGCCGCTGGGGAGAGGGGTGCTGTGTTCCTCTCCCTGAAACACAGGCTGCTGCTGGAGTGGGAGACCGCCTGTCTCCACTCCCGTAACATTGTCCTGCTGCTGGAGAGAGAGACCAACTGTCTCTGCTCCCTGTAGGACACACTGCCGCTGGGGGAAGGACGACACCTTCGGCCCTCTGTAACTTCACACTGCCGCTGGGGGAAGGACGACACCTTCGGCCCTCTGTAACTCACACGGCCGCTGGGGAGGAAGGGCGACACCTTCAGCTCTCCGGAGCGCACTCAGCCGCTGGGGAGGGCGGGCGATACCATCTGCCATGAACTGCAGGTACTCTGCTGTTATCCTCCTCACGAACTGCACAGATTTCTCCGGGGTTGGGTCCGAAGAAAATCAGCCGTGATCTCAGCTCTCTGTCAAATTCCTCCTGCGTGTAGCTGGGTGCCATGCTTGTTCTCCTGAAGTTCTTTCTTTTGTAGATAGGGCGCTGTACGGGTACTAACGTTGCCCTCACTTTGTAATCCAAGGAATGGTGTTGCCCTGTAGATGTCCTTCTGGGCTGTGGAAATGATCCCGCCGCCTGCCACCAAATGTAACAGACCGTTACGCACACAACTCCGTTTAGGCGAAATTCCCTTTTCCGGATAGACCAGCAGCTACTGCAATCACCAACTTCCCGAACTGCAAACCACACGAATTCACCAACTTCCGAACAAGAGACACACGAACCCTGGAAGCAGCCGAACAGGAAACGCCCGAGGAACAGCTTACACTCCTGGCAATCAGCATACAGTCAAATCCCCCCCAATAACGAGACGACACTTCGTTTTGAGGGTCAAGCAGGAACTCTATCCTGGGGCATACAGCCTTTTTTATTTACACTCCACAAACATAGTACGGCCCACAGGGGTTTGAAATACAACCAATCAATCCGTACAATAAACACAGACACTCCCACACAAAATACAGCGACCAATCAACATACAGCCAGATATATCACAATCCCACATGCATGGTCCATTGTGGGTGCTGATTAGGTCACAGGCGACGTCCATTGTGGATATTGATTAGGTCACAGGCGATGTCCATTGTGAATGGTGATTAGGTCACAGGTAATGTCCATTGTGAATGTTGATTAGGTCACAGCAATGTCCATTGTGGATGTTGATTAGGTCACATGTCCATTGTGAATGCCAACTGTCATTGGGGCCATAGTCGCAGGGTAAGAGGCTAGCAAGCATGCCTCTCCAATGCCCAGGGATACATGGCAGTTTGTCACACACCTGTACACAGCATCACTATACACATATATACACCTGTATACAGCATCACTATACACATATATACACCTGTATACAGCATCACTATACACATATATACACCTGTATACAGCACCACTATACACATATATACACCTGTATACAGCATCACTATACACATATATACACCTGTATACAGCCTCACTATACACATATATACACCTGTATACAGCATCACTATACACATATATACACCTGTATACAGCATCACTATACACATATATACACCTGTATACAGCATCACTATACACATATATACACCTGTATACAGCATCACTATACACATATATACACCTGTACACAGCATCACTATACACATATATACACCCGTATACAGCATCACTATACATATATATACACCTGTACACAGCATCACTATACACATATATACACCTGTATACAGCCTAACTATACACATATATACACCTGTATACAGCATCGCTATACACATATATACACCTGTATACAGCATCACTATACACATATATACACCTGTATACAGCATCACTATACACATATATACACCTGTATACAGCATCACTATACACATATATACACCTGTATACAGCATCACTATACACATATATACACCTGTATACAGCATCACTATACACATATATACACCTGTATACAGCATCACTATACACATATATACACCTGTATACAGCATCACTATACACATATATACACCTGTATACAGCATCACTATACACATATATACACCTGTATACAGCATCACTATACACATATATACACCTGTATACAGCATCACTATACACATATATACACCTGTATACAGCATCACTATACACATATATACACCTGTATACAGCATCACTATACACATATATACACCTGTATACAGCATCACTATACACATATATACACCTGTATACAGCATCACTATACACATATATACACCTGTATACAGCATCACTATACACATATATACACCTGTATACAGCATCACTATACACATATATACACCTGTATACAGCATCACTATACACATATATACACCTGTATACAGCATCACTATACACATATATACACCTGTATACAGCATCACTATACACATATATACACCTGTATACAGCATCACTATACACATATATACACCTGTATACAGCATCACTATACACATATATACACCTGTATACAGCATCACTATACACATATATACACCTGTATACAGCATCACTATACACATATATACACCTGTATACAGCATCACTATACACATATATACACCTGTATACAGCATCACTATACACATATATACACCTGTATACAGCATCACTATACACATATATACACCTGTATACAGCATCACTATACACATATATACACCTGTATACAGCATCACTATACACATATATACACCTGTATACAGCATCACTATACACATATATACACCTGTATACAGCATCACTATACACATATATACACCTGTATACAGCATCACTATACACATATATACACCTGTATACAGCATCACTATACACATATATACACCTGTATACAGCATCACTATACACATATATACACCTGTATACAGCATCACTATACACATATATACACCTGTATACAGCATCACTATACACATATATACACCTGTATACAGCATCACTATACACATATATACACCTGTATACAGCATCACTATACACATATATACACCTGTATACAGCATCACTATACACATATATACACCTGTATACAGCATCACTATACACATATATACACCTGTATACAGCATCACTATACACATATATACACCTGTATACAGCATCACTATACACATATATACACCTGTATACAGCATCACTATACACATATATACACCTGTATACAGCATCACTATACACATATATACACCTGTATACAGCATCACTATACACATATATACACCTGTATACAGCATCACTATACACATATATACACCTGTATACAGCATCACTATACACATATATACACCTGTATACAGCATCACTATACACATATATACACCTGTATACAGCATCACTATACACATATATACACCTGTATACAGCATCACTATACACATATATACACCTGTATACAGCATCACTATACACATATATACACCTGTATACAGCATCACTATACACATATATACACCTGTATACAGCATCACTATACACATATATACACCTGTATACAGCATCACTATACACATATATACACCTGTATACAGCATCACTATACACATATATACACCTGTATACAGCATCACTATACACATATATACACCTGTATACAGCATCACTATACACATATATACACCTGTATACAGCATCACTATACACATATATACACCTGTATACAGCATCACTATACACATATATACACCTGTATACAGCATCACTATACACATATATACACCTGTATACAGCATCACTATACACATATATACACCTGTATACAGCATCACTATACACATATATACACCTGTATACAGCATCACTATACACATATATACACCTGTATACAGCATCACTATACACATATATACACCTGTATACAGCATCACTATACACATATATACACCTGTATACAGCATCACTATACACATATATACACCTGTATACAGCATCACTATACACATATATACACCTGTATACAGCATCACTATACACATATATACACCTGTATACAGCATCACTATACACATATATACACCTGTATACAGCATCACTATACACATATATACACCTGTATACAGCATCACTATACACATATATACACCTGTATACAGCATCACTATACACATATATACACCTGTATACAGCATCACTATACACATATATACACCTGTATACAGCATCACTATACACATATATACACCTGTATACAGCATCACTATACACATATATACACCTGTATACAGCATCACTATACACATATATACACCTGTATACAGCATCACTATACACATATATACACCTGTATACAGCATCACTATACACATATATACACCTGTATACAGCATCACTATACACATATATACACCTGTATACAGCATCACTATACACATATATACACCTGTATACAGCATCACTATACACATATATACACCTGTATACAGCATCACTATACACATATATACACCTGTATACAGCATCACTATACACATATATACACCTGTATACAGCATCACTATACACATATATACACCTGTATACAGCATCACTATACACATATATACACCTGTATACAGCATCACTATACACATATATACACCTGTATACAGCATCACTATACACATATATACACCTGTATACAGCATCACTATACACATATATACACCTGTATACAGCATCACTATACACATATATACACCTGTATACAGCATCACTATACACATATATACACCTGTATACAGCATCACTATACACATATATACACCTGTATACAGCATCACTATACACATATATACACCTGTATACAGCATCACTATACACATATATACACCTGTATACAGCATCACTATACACATATATACACCTGTATACAGCATCACTATACACATATATACACCTGTATACAGCATCACTATACACATATATACACCTGTATACAGCATCACTATACACATATATACACCTGTATACAGCATCACTATACACATATATACACCTGTATACAGCATCACTATACACATATATACACCTGTATACAGCATCACTATACACATATATACACCTGTATACAGCATCACTATACACATATATACACCTGTATACAGCATCACTATACACATATATACACCTGTATACAGCATCACTATACACATATATACACCTGTATACAGCATCACTATACACATATATACACCTGTATACAGCATCACTATACACATATATACACCTGTATACAGCATCACTATACACATATATACACCTGTATACAGCATCACTATACACATATATACACCTGTATACAGCATCACTATACACATATATACACCTGTATACAGCATCACTATACACATATATACACCTGTATACAGCATCACTATACACATATATACACCTGTATACAGCATCACTATACACATATATACACCTGTATACAGCATCACTATACACATATATACACCTGTATACAGCATCACTATACACATATATACACCTGTATACAGCATCACTATACACATATATACACCTGTATACAGCATCACTATACACATATATACACCTGTATACAGCATCACTATACACATATATACACCTGTATACAGCATCACTATACACATATATACACCTGTATACAGCATCACTATACACATATATACACCTGTATACAGCATCACTATACACATATATACACCTGTATACAGCATCACTATACACATATATACACCTGTATACAGCATCACTATACACATATATACACCTGTATACAGCATCACTATACACATATATACACCTGTATACAGCATCACTATACACATATATACACCTGTATACAGCATCACTATACACATATATACACCTGTATACAGCATCACTATACACATATATACACCTGTATACAGCATCACTATACACATATATACACCTGTATACAGCATCACTATACACATATATACACCTGTATACAGCATCACTATACACATATATACACCTGTATACAGCATCACTATACACATATATACACCTGTATACAGCATCACTATACACATATATACACCTGTATACAGCATCACTATACACATATATACACCTGTATACAGCATCACTATACACATATATACACCTGTATACAGCATCACTATACACATATATACACCTGTATACAGCATCACTATACACATATATACACCTGTATACAGCATCACTATACACATATATACACCTGTATACAGCATCACTATACACATATATACACCTGTATACAGCATCACTATACACATATATACACCTGTATACAGCATCACTATACACATATATACACCTGTATACAGCATCACTATACACATATATACACCTGTATACAGCATCACTATACACATATATACACCTGTATACAGCATCACTATACACATATATACACCTGTATACAGCATCACTATACACATATATACACCTGTATACAGCATCACTATACACATATATACACCTGTATACAGCATCACTATACACATATATACACCTGTATACAGCATCACTATACACATATATACACCTGTATACAGCATCACTATACACATATATACACCTGTATACAGCATCACTATACACATATATACACCTGTATACAGCATCACTATACACATATATACACCTGTATACAGCATCACTATACACATATATACACCTGTATACAGCATCACTATACACATATATACACCTGTATACAGCATCACTATACACATATATACACCTGTATACAGCATCACTATACACATATATACACCTGTATACAGCATCACTATACACATATATACACCTGTATACAGCATCACTATACACATATATACACCTGTATACAGCATCACTATACACATATATACACCTGTATACAGCATCACTATACACATATATACACCTGTATACAGCATCACTATACACATATATACACCTGTATACAGCATCACTATACACATATATACACCTGTATACAGCATCACTATACACATATATACACCTGTATACAGCATCACTATACACATATATACACCTGTATACAGCATCACTATACACATATATACACCTGTATACAGCATCACTATACACATATATACACCTGTATACAGCATCACTATACACATATATACACCTGTATACAGCATCACTATACACATATATACACCTGTATACAGCATCACTATACACATATATACACCTGTATACAGCATCACTATACACATATATACACCTGTATACAGCATCACTATACACATATATACACCTGTATACAGCATCACTATACACATATATACACCTGTATACAGCATCACTATACACATATATACACCTGTATACAGCATCACTATACACATATATACACCTGTATACAGCATCACTATACACATATATACACCTGTATACAGCATCACTATACACATATATACACCTGTATACAGCATCACTATACACATATATACACCTGTATACAGCATCACTATACACATATATACACCTGTATACAGCATCACTATACACATATATACACCTGTATACAGCATCACTATACACATATATACACCTGTATACAGCATCACTATACACATATATACACCTGTATACAGCATCACTATACACATATATACACCTGTATACAGCATCACTATACACATATATACACCTGTATACAGCATCACTATACACATATATACACCTGTATACAGCATCACTATACACATATATACACCTGTATACAGCATCACTATACACATATATACACCTGTATACAGCATCACTATACACATATATACACCTGTATACAGCATCACTATACACATATATACACCTGTATACAGCATCACTATACACATATATACACCTGTATACAGCATCACTATACACATATATACACCTGTATACAGCATCACTATACACATATATACACCTGTATACAGCATCACTATACACATATATACACCTGTATACAGCATCACTATACACATATATACACCTGTATACAGCATCACTATACACATATATACACCTGTATACAGCATCACTATACACATATATACACCTGTATACAGCATCACTATACACATATATACACCTGTATACAGCATCACTATACACATATATACACCTGTATACAGCATCACTATACACATATATACACCTGTATACAGCATCACTATACACATATATACACCTGTATACAGCATCACTATACACATATATACACCTGTATACAGCATCACTATACACATATATACACCTGTATACAGCATCACTATACACATATATACACCTGTATACAGCATCACTATACACATATATACACCTGTATACAGCATCACTATACACATATATACACCTGTATACAGCATCACTATACACATATATACACCTGTATACAGCATCACTATACACATATATACACCTGTATACAGCATCACTATACACATATATACACCTGTATACAGCATCACTATACACATATATACACCTGTATACAGCATCACTATACACATATATACACCTGTATACAGCATCACTATACACATATATACACCTGTATACAGCATCACTATACACATATATACACCTGTATACAGCATCACTATACACATATATACACCTGTATACAGCATCACTATACACATATATACACCTGTATACAGCATCACTATACACATATATACACCTGTATACAGCATCACTATACACATATATACACCTGTATACAGCATCACTATACACATATATACACCTGTATACAGCATCACTATACACATATATACACCTGTATACAGCATCACTATACACATATATACACCTGTATACAGCATCACTATACACATATATACACCTGTATACAGCATCACTATACACATATATACACCTGTATACAGCATCACTATACACATATATACACCTGTATACAGCATCACTATACACATATATACACCTGTATACAGCATCACTATACACATATATACACCTGTATACAGCATCACTATACACATATATACACCTGTATACAGCATCACTATACACATATATACACCTGTATACAGCATCACTATACACATATATACACCTGTATACAGCATCACTATACACATATATACACCTGTATACAGCATCACTATACACATATATACACCTGTATACAGCATCACTATACACATATATACACCTGTATACAGCATCACTATACACATATATACACCTGTATACAGCATCACTATACACATATATACACCTGTATACAGCATCACTATACACATATATACACCTGTATACAGCATCACTATACACATATATACACCTGTATACAGCATCACTATACACATATATACACCTGTATACAGCATCACTATACACATATATACACCTGTATACAGCATCACTATACACATATATACACCTGTATACAGCATCACTATACACATATATACACCTGTATACAGCATCACTATACACATATATACACCTGTATACAGCATCACTATACACATATATACACCTGTATACAGCATCACTATACACATATATACACCTGTATACAGCATCACTATACACATATATACACCTGTATACAGCATCACTATACACATATATACACCTGTATACAGCATCACTATACACATATATACACCTGTATACAGCATCACTATACACATATACACTGTATACAGCATCACTATACATGTATACACCTGTATACATCACTATACACATATATACACCTGTATACAGCATCACTATACACATATATACACCTGTATACAGCATCACTATACACATATATACACCTGTATACAGCATCACTATACACATATATACACCTGTATACAGCATCACTATACACATATATACACCTGTATACAGCATCACTATACACATATATACACCTGTATACAGCATCACTATACACATATATACACCTGTATACAGCATCACTATACACATATATACACCTGTATACAGCATCACTATACACATATATACACCTGTATACAGCATCACTATACACATATATACACCTGTATACAGCATCACTATACACATATATACACCTGTATACAGCATCACTATACACATATATACACCTGTATACAGCATCACTATACACATATATACACCTGTATACAGCATCACTATACACATATATACACCTGTATACAGCATCACTATACACATATATACACCTGTATACAGCATCACTATACACATATATACACCTGTATACAGCATCACTATACACATATATACACCTGTATACAGCATCACTATACACATATATACACCTGTATACAGCATCACTATACACATATATACACCTGTATACAGCATCACTATACACATATATACACCTGTATACAGCATCACTATACACATATATACACCTGTATACAGCATCACTATACACATATATACACCTGTATACAGCATCACTATACACATATATACACCTGTATACAGCATCACTATACACATATATACACCTGTATACAGCATCACTATACACATATATACACCTGTATACAGCATCACTATACACATATATACACCTGTATACAGCATCACTATACACATATATACACCTGTATACAGCATCACTATACACATATATACACCTGTATACAGCATCACTATACACATATATACACCTGTATACAGCATCACTATACACATATATACACCTGTATACAGCATCACTATACACATATATACACCTGTATACAGCATCACTATACACATATATACACCTGTATACAGCATCACTATACACATATATACACCTGTATACAGCATCACTATACACATATATACACCTGTATACAGCATCACTATACACATATATACACCTGTATACAGCATCACTATACACATATATACACCTGTATACAGCATCACTATACACATATATACACCTGTATACAGCATCACTATACACATATATACACCTGTATACAGCATCACTATACACATATATACACCTGTATACAGCATCACTATACACATATATACACCTGTATACAGCATCACTATACACATATATACACCTGTATACAGCATCACTATACACATATATACACCTGTATACAGCATCACTATACACATATATACACCTGTATACAGCATCACTATACACATATATACACCTGTATACAGCATCACTATACACATATATACACCTGTATACAGCATCACTATACACATATATACACCTGTATACAGCATCACTATACACATATATACACCTGTATACAGCATCACTATACACATATATACACCTGTATACAGCATCACTATACACATATATACACCTGTATACAGCATCACTATACACATATATACACCTGTATACAGCATCACTATACACATATATACACCTGTATACAGCATCACTATACACATATATACACCTGTATACAGCATCACTATACACATATATACACCTGTATACAGCATCACTATACACATATATACACCTGTATACAGCATCACTATACACATATATACACCTGTATACAGCATCACTATACACATATATACACCTGTATACAGCATCACTATACACATATATACACCTGTATACAGCATCACTATACACATATATACACCTGTATACAGCATCACTATACACATATATACACCTGTATACAGCATCACTATACACATATATACACCTGTATACAGCATCACTATACACATATATACACCTGTATACAGCATCACTATACACATATATACACCTGTATACAGCATCACTATACACATATATACACCTGTATACAGCATCACTATACACATATATACACCTGTATACAGCATCACTATACACATATATACACCTGTATACAGCATCACTATACACATATATACACCTGTATACAGCATCACTATACACATATATACACCTGTATACAGCATCACTATACACATATATACACCTGTATACAGCATCACTATACACATATATACACCTGTATACAGCATCACTATACACATATATACACCTGTATACAGCATCACTATACACATATATACACCTGTATACAGCATCACTATACACATATATACACCTGTATACAGCATCACTATACACATATATACACCTGTATACAGCATCACTATACACATATATACACCTGTATACAGCATCACTATACACATATATACACCTGTATACAGCATCACTATACACATATATACACCTGTATACAGCATCACTATACACATATATACACCTGTATACAGCATCACTATACACATATATACACCTGTATACAGCATCACTATACACATATATACACCTGTATACAGCATCACTATACACATATATACACCTGTATACAGCATCACTATACACATATATACACCTGTATACAGCATCACTATACACATATATACACCTGTATACAGCATCACTATACACATATATACACCTGTATACAGCATCACTATACACATATATACACCTGTATACAGCATCACTATACACATATATACACCTGTATACAGCATCACTATACACATATATACACCTGTATACAGCATCACTATACACATATATACACCTGTATACAGCATCACTATACACATATATACACCTGTATACAGCATCACTATACACATATATACACCTGTATACAGCATCACTATACACATATATACACCTGAATACAGCATCACTATACACATATATACACCTGTATACAGCATCACTATACACATATATACACCTGTATACAGCATCACTATACACATATATACACCTGTATACAGCATCACTATACACATATATACACCTGAATACAGCATCACTATACACATATATACACCTGTATACAGCATCACTATACACATATATATATATATATACACCTGTATACAGCATCACTATACACATATATACACCTGTATACAGCATCACTATACACATATATACACCTGTATACAGCATCACTATACACATATATACACCTGTATACAGCATCAGCTCTTCTGGTGTTACCACTTCTGCACCCTGCTACTGTCTTTTATGGGCTAATATGACTGTCATCTGTGTATTTTATTCCAGGTCCTCCACAATGTGCATTTGTATTAATGTTATGTAACTGTTCATGTAATGTGCCTGGTTTACCAGGAGGTGGCAGCAAACACGGCAGAGCTGTACTTAGAATGGAAAGCTCGATTCTAACTTACGCCCCTCGAGTTCCATGCTCCAGGAAGGGTGGGGCAGGAGTTCGAATCAGTCTAGTTTACCCCCAGCTAGGGGAAGGGTCTCTGCTGGACGTGCCAACACCAGCCAGACCACCCTAAGCTCTGCTGGCCATGGAGGCCAAAGCTTGAAGCCTCAGGAGCCAGGAGGAAAGTTCCCTGGTATAACCCAGAGTCAGACTACAAAGTGAAGTGCTGGATACAGAAGAAGCTGAGTTATACAGCCAGCCTGTCAGTACAGCAGAGTCAGAGAGAAACAGATGTAGCAGAGTGGAGTTTGCCTGCCAGTTTCATACTAAAGCCTGCTGGGACCAAGACAAAGCCTGCAAACCATTTTGGAGAAATGTTTATGCAAACTTCATCTCAAGGTCTGGACTCAAGTTATTTTTTATCCCTCAATTATTCCCCCTATTTATTGCTTCAGAGCCAAAGCCTGGGGTCCAGCGGTATCCAGGTAGGAGCACCGTGACACACATAGAGAGACATTTAGGCCGCAACATACCACTCGGCATTTCCTACTCCTGGGACGTGTTATATAGAGAGGGCCCTGGGGGAAGGCGCCCGTTGCAATATATATATAGCACATATATACAGTATACAGTATCAGGTATTCTAGGTACATCTAGATACACATATATGCAGTATATACACCTGTATATAGTATCAGCTCTTCTAGGTACTCGTTTTGAAAGAACTCGGCAGAGAGTTTTTTTCTAACATCTGGATTAACTTGTAGGAAACAGGCCGAACTGAATGGACCTCCTCATCTGAGCCACCGGTGGATGGATGAAGGCATACAGCTGTAAAGATGGCAGGAGTCGGAGAAGGAAGAGGAGTGGACAGCTGCCCCGCACTTGTACCAGCAGTGGTAGCAGCAGATGCACCAACAGGACCTACAAAATACAAAGTGCTGCCCCAGGGACCTGGAAACAGAAGTGACCTAATAGTATCGGGAGGCCATTGGAGGATGGGAGGTCTGGAGGCTTTTTTGGAATCTCTTGTGGGTTTGCTATGCAAAGGTGTAATTACAGCACATTGCACTGCATGGTCTTGGAGTCTATGTGGCACCACCAGAGAATCAACCACCGAATGCTACGCTCGGATACATTCTACCAGTTTGAATTTCCACTCATTTCTATGTGAAGTCGATTTGTCTTTTCAGGTGGATATAGAGCAATAAGTCGGCAGATAACATTCGGGTGTAACCTGAATATTTGGGATTCCTTGGTCGAGTTTCTCTCTCCTTGCCTGTTGAGTAGATGGACCCCTGTGATGTGAGAGCCGTCATTAACCCTCTGCTCGCCTCTCCCTTCTAGAGCAGTAAACTGAGGCAGAGACAGTGCAGCTCCATCCCCCTCCTCCCCCATCCTCTGCGGCTCCTGTGACTGTTTCACTCTATTTATATCTCTTTGTGACTGAAGAGGTTTCAGATTATTTGTAAAAGGGCCGGAGGCACCAAGAAGGGGAACCACAGCCTAATGGAAGGTGAGGAAGATGACACATCCCCGAATAAGGTTCATATATTCACATGGATTGCAGATAAATACAATAAATGGAATGATAACATCTAATAAAACTTATTACCAAGGGAATTAACTACCATAGCGGCAGACCATGCGACTGCGATGGGGCCCAGAGCAAGAGGGGGCCCAGTCTTAGTCAAGACACTACCCGCTAAAGCAGTGTTTCCCAATCAGTGCCTCCAGCTGTTGCAAAACTACCCCTCCCAGCATGCCCGGACAGCCGAACACTGTCTGAGTATGCTGGGAGTTGTAGTTTTGCAACAGCTGGAGGCACATTGGTTGGGAAACACTGCTCTAAAGGAAAAATGGCCCAAGGGTCTTTGAAAAGGGTTTAGGCAGAAACCCTTCTGTCCTGTGTGGGGGCCCGGTTTGATCCTTGCTATGGGGCCCCTACTTCTCTATGTACGCCACTGGTTATTCCTAAAATGAGCATTAAGGATACTGTAGCTGCTCCATAGATTGCTGGTCAATGGTCCCCAAGCTATTAAACACGAAGGCACTGCTCAGCAGCACCGCCAAGGAGAAGATCCAAGCGTCGTTCTTACAGTCTCCCTGCCGTACAAGAAAATTATTTTAATGCAATTGCTCTAAATCTCCAAGAATTACAGATTGTAGATTTCTAATGTACATAATCCTTATGCTGTGACGTCATTGCTCGAGCAGCAGAGGATTGAAAGAGTAAGTAAATCCTGGACATGGCTCCTCACTTTCCTGGTATTCAGCAGTGACTTCATTTTCACTCCTAGCACAATCCCAGTGATAGTTATTTCACGGAAAGCTTCGACTGACGACTGTTCTGATGCCCGTAAAAGACACAAAGGAGGCCATAAACATTAGACTAACGGCGGCAAAACCTGCCAATCTCGGTGGGACGGGCTAATGGGCATGAGATGTTTTACAGACAATATTTCAACAGACATTGGGGAAAGAAGGATCACACCTGCTGAATTACAACAAGCAATCCTTTGTTCTACACGGAGATGAGCAGCCAGAAGCTCCTGTTAGTCTCTTATTTCCCTCTCCCCAGTGAGAAGGCATGCACGTTCGACTGGCCAGACTAAGTGTGCATGTGTATGGGAGGGGACTGAAGGAAATGAGCGTTTGGCTGTTGACTATTGAAGACGTAGGGCCACCTTAAAGGGGCTGTCCAGTAATTTCAAGTTATCTTTTATTCAATATAGAGGATAACTATTAGATCAGTGGGAGTCCTACTGCTGGGACCTCCACCGATCATGAAAATGGAAATGTATTAAAGACTACAAAAAAGATTTTCTCTTTTGTTCTAGAAGCAGCACCCGCTGCTCCATGGACTGCGCCTCATCCTGGGGTTCAGCTCTATTCACTTAAATGGGGATAAGCTGCAATACCAGACACAAACTAAGGACAAGAGGGGCCACCAATGAGTAATCCACACTACAGAGAGCCCTTCATATCTGTCCAATTGGTGTAACCCACCTTCTCCACGTCGCCCAGTCCCTCCGTATCCAGCAGAATAAGGGTTTGTCCGGGATTTTGAGGGTGAGGAACGCACCACATCCAGATCCCTTTGGTCTTTGACTGGATGCTGGATCCCAGAGCAAAACCTGGAAAGATTCACAAATAAACTCAAATAAGACACAGAAATCTGAAACCTTAAAATTGAGCAGGTCTAGGACAGTGAAGGGGTTAATGCGAGTAGGATGGCGGTATAGTTGTGGCCGATCAGCTCTAACATGACGTGGGAACTCTTCACTTTACTCAGAGGAGTGGTAGCGAGGCTCTGCCCTGCGGCTGTGGGTGACGGGAGGATGTCCATGGAGGAGGACGTAGAGAAGGTGGACAAGCGCTTGGGGTGGGAACCGGACCCACATCAACGTGGAGGTATCAATAAGACCTTCCTGCTGAGTCACTGCTGCTGCCCAAAACATTGCCCCGGTGGGCCGCAAAAGACATGTACTGTCCTTGCCCATGACAGCTGCTCCTGGTGGTGATGGTGGGGTGCTCCTTGCCCGTGACAGCTGCTGCTGGTGGTGATGGTGGGGTGCACCTTGCCCGTGACAGCTGCTCCTGGTGGTGATGGTTGGGTGCTCCTTGCCCGTGACAGCTGCTCCTGGTGGTGATGGTGGGGTGCTCCTTGCCCATGACAGCTGCTCCTGGTGGTGATGGTGGGGTGCTCCTTGCCCATGACAGCTGCTCCTGGTGGTGATGGTGGGGTGCTCCTTGCCCATGACAGCTGCTCCTGGTGGTGATGGTGGGGTGCACCTTGCTCGTGACAGCTGCTCCTGGTGGTGATGGTGGGGTGCACCTTGCCCGTGACAGCTGCTCCTGGTGGTGATGGTGGGGTGCTCCTTGCCCATGACAGCTGCTCCTGGTGGTGATGGTGGGGTGCTCCTTGCCCGTGACAGCTGCTCCTGGTGGTGATGGTGGGGCGCTCATTGCCAGTGACAGCTGCTCCTGGTGGTGATGGTGGGGTGCACCTTGCCCATGACAGCTGCTCCTGGTGGTGATGGTGGGGTGCACCTTGCCCGTGACAGCTGCTCCTGGTGGTGATGGTGGGGTGCACCTTGCCCGTGACAGATGCTCCTGGTGGTAATGGTGGGGGGCATCTTGCCCGTAACAGCTGCTGCTGGTGGTGATGGTGGGGTGCTCCTTGCCCGTGACAGCTGCTCCTGGTGGTGATGGTGGGGTGCTCCTTGCCCGTGACAGCTGCTCCTGGTGGTGATGGTGGGGTGCACCTTGCCTGTGACAGCTGCTCCTGGTGGTGATGGTGGGGTGCTCCTTGCCAGTGACAGCTGCTCCTGGTGGTGATGGTGGGGTGCACCTTGCCCGTGACAGCTGCTCCTGGTGGTGATGGTGGGGTGCTCCTTGCCCATGACAGCTGCTCCTGGTGGTGATGGTGGGGTGCATCTTGCCCGTAACAGCTGGTCCTGGTGGTGATGGTGGGGTGCTCCTTGCTCGTGACAGCTGCTCCTGGTGGTGATGGTGGGGTGCACCTTGCCCGTGACAGCTGCTCCTGGTGGTGATGGTGGCGTGCATCTTGCCCGTAACAGCTGCTCCTGGTGGTGATGGTGGGGTGCTCCTTGCTCGTGACAGATGCTCCTGGTGGTGATGGTGGGGTGCACCGTGCTCGTGACAGATGCTCCTGGTGGTGATGGTGGGGTGCTCCTTGCTCGTGACAGATGCTCCTGGTGGTGATGGTGGGGTGTTCCTTGCCCATGACAGCTGCTCCTGGTGGTGATGGTGGCGTGCACCTTGCAGCACACTGAGGCCCACATTCCTTCCCACTTTAGAGCACAGGCAAATAACGGCAGCTAGGTATCTTCTATCGAGACTAAGCGCGCGCCTTCAGCTCCCAAATTCACTGCTAGCAAGTTCGCCAGGTGGAGTTCAGCTTGTGAGCGCAACAATGTTAAGAGTGCATTATATTATATGTTGTGTCAGAATTAACTTCTTTCTAGAATAATATTCTTCTCTCTTCTGTGGCCTTGAGATAGTCTGCAGATGCTCTGCAGACTATCTAGTCATAATTCTGTGAAGCTCGCCAGTTCTGGGTGTGCAGACAAAGAGTGAATAAACAGAAAACATAGATAAGAATAAGGGGAGTTTAAGGGATCACCCCTCTTCTGTACCAATCAATGTAAATGTTATGTTTCTGGTTTATGAAGGTCGGCTTGTATCCGCCACCTTATCCGTCAGTGTGATATCATCTTACACGCTGCTTCATGAAAGTGGAAGGATCTTGTTGGACACACACTGCTTGTGTCTCACATTATTCTCCGATCCGAGCTCGGTAACTTTCTACTAATTTGGATTTCACATGATAATCAGTGGAACCTGGTTAAGGTGCGATAACAAGCTTGCGCATGAGCAGATTGTTGGGAGCGTAGTTTGCAAGAACCTTATTGCAGCCTTAGATTCTGCAGAAAGACGCTTTGGGGAAGATAGAGAGGAAGCGGTACTACAACCCCCACTCTGGCCTATAGGCATACATTGCTATCTGGGAAGATTTGCACTTTCAGTTTGAAGCTGTTTATACGATTGGATGTACTACAACTCCCATTTTGCACTTTAGTAAAGAGACTTTTTTTTTCTACAACTGGCCTGGTTACTGATCCTGGCCCCATTAGCCGCCGCCGTACCCTACACCTCCTGCCTCGTAACACCAAGGGCACCCCGACTACTATCAGGCGGGAGCCCCGACATCAGGGCGTGTCCTAAGTAGTGATGAGCGGCAGGTGCCATATTCGATTTCGACAAAATTCGCGAATATTCGAATGAATATTCGTTTCATATTCGTCGAAATCGAATATTCGTCATTTTTTCTAGTTATCGCGATTAACATGCGATTTAAATAATAAGGCTACTTTCCTATTGGTTTCATATCTAGAATTAGCGAGGATGACGAATATGACGAATGTATTCGTCATATTCCTCAAAACGAAGATAACGAAGTATTCTACATCTGCTTTAGCAACCTATTCGTCAACTCGCTAATTCTAGCAATCAAATAGAAGGTTGACTAGGGATCAACTGTACTGACTTATTATGCGATTTTTAATTTTTTTAATAAATAGAATACTTATAATAATTTTATCAAGTAATATAATTATTGTATTAAAAATAATAAAAAATCGCATAGCTAATTAAACACAGCTGTCTCTATAGTCAACCTTACTATTTGATTGCTAGAATTAGCGAGGTTGACGAATAGGTTGCTAAAACAAAGATGTAGAATACTTCATTATCTTCGTTTTGAGGAATATGATGAATACATTCGTCATATTCGCTATTCGCTAATTCTACCAAGCCAACCATAACTTCTGTGCTCATGGAGCGTCCCCATCACCATGGGAACGTCTCCATATCTTAAAATGTACTGTCGGATTTGAGGAATTACGTTGAAATCGCAATGCGATTAATCTGGTTATATTAATCGCATTGCGATTTCAACTTAGAGCTGGGTTTATAATGGGTCAGCTTGCTAGAATGAACGAAGTTAACGAATATGGAATATAGCAGCAGTGCTAAGTTGAAATCGCAATGCGATTAATTTAACTTAAAGTATTCGCATTGCGATTTCTACTTAGCACTGCTAGTGCATAGCTATACTCCATATTCGTTAATTCTAGCCTATGTAAGATAGCAGTGCTAAGTTGTAATCGCAATGCGATTAATATAACTTGAATTAATCGCATTGCGATTTCAACGTAATTCTCAAATCCGACAGTACATTTTAGTATATGGAGACGTTTCCATGGTGATGGGGACGCTCCATGAGCACTGAAGTCGGCAGAAGCGGCAATGGGCACTGACTAGAGCAGCCAGGAAGCCAGGAATCCTCAGGACAGGTAAAAACTCCTTTTGGGAAGTGGGAAAGAAAAAAATATAACTAAAAAAAAAAAAAAAAAACACGAATATTCGAAATAGCGAATTTATAGTGCTATATTCGAAATATTCGCGAATTAGCGAAGTGCGGATATTCGCAAAAAAAATTTGCTTCGAATATTCGCGCTCAACACTAGTCCTAAGGGTGCACCCTCCTATTACTGCCCAACCATAGGGAGACTCAGTGTGAGGATTGGCACTGTGAAGAATTATTGCAGCCAGAGCCACTACCACTCCCATCCTCCAGGGATTATGTCACGCTTAGGGCTTGATCACACAAATGTAAGGGCTCCATGCCTGTGCTGTGGACCGCAAATTGCGGTCCGTAATTCACGGGCACCGATCGTGGACCAGCCGTATGCAGATCGTGGACCTATTCACTTTAATGGAGTCCGCGATCCGTCCATTCCGCAAAAAGATGGAGCAAGTTCTATCTTTTTGTGGTGCAGAGGCACGGAACGGAACCCACAGAAGCACTCCGTAGTGTTCCATTCCGTTCTGCACCTCCAGATTTGCGGACCCATTCAAGTGAATGGGTCCGCATCCGTGATGCGGAATGCACATGGCCGGTGCCCCATGTATTGCGGACCCGCTGTAAGCGGACCGCAATACAGCAATGAAGGGGCAACGGCCGTGTGAATGAGCCCTTATTGCAATGCTCACATATAAACTGTAGAAGTCTTTAAAAAAAGAGTACTGTCTCTTTAAAAGCTCATGTCTTGTACAGTGCAGATCAGCTCCAGCCGGGCTACAGACCCAGATTACACCGACCGCCCCGATCCTGTCCCTGATGAGAAAACCCTAATCTCCCTGCAGGACCTTATAATGGAGACATGGCGGACACGTCCTCTCACATCAGAGGCCGAGCGCAGAATGGCGCATGTGCTTCCGGGTTAGTATCCTCCCCCTGACTGCAGGGCATTGTGGGCCTCCTTCCGGGCCATGTCATCCCTCATCTTCATCCTTCCTGCCCCATTTCCCGAGCGCCTTTTTGCAGGATTTGTTCAAAGCATTTGGATTCATTTGGAAGAAGAATTTTGGTGAAATTCGTGATGAATCCGATCAGTTTTGGGTCGATGACAAATCCGCAGAAAGAATCTCATGAAGATAAAAGGTCCAAACACAATGTATCTTTTTCTTACTTGATAAAATAAAGTATATAATTCTGACTCCCTGCAGTCCCCTCTAGGGGGCGCTAACTACACATGGATTTGTGCCACTAGTACTGAAGTCACGTGGATTGCGGACATGCAGTGACCCCCTTTAGTGGCGGCCCTGACCCCCTCATATAACGCTCCTTCTCTAATACTATACAGATATTATATCACATGTGGCGTGTCCTGGGCGTAACATTTATAACTCACCGGTTCTTTTCCCGGCCAGTTTGTTCATCAGATAGGATTTCCCCGTCCGGTATTTTCCTACGATTGCGATAACCACCACCGGCTGCGAGATTTCCGAAAGGATGTTCTCCGCATCTTTATTAAAGACCAGCGTATTCCCATCTACATTCTCTATCAGGCAGATAGGCTCCGGCATCGAAAGCACCGGAGGCATCGTCAGCAGCGGGCGTGTCCTTACGAGCCTCAGAAAAGAGAGACATAAGATATATATATATACACAGAGGTGCTTGAAAGTTTGTGAACCCTTCAGAATTTTCTATATTTCTGTATAAATGTGACATTGAAATGACATCAAATCCTAAAATTACATAAAGAACCAAATCACAGGAACGTCCCAGATATTAGACCTGGAGGAAAATGCTCCAATATCTAATGTCTGTGAGCGGCAAAAGTATGTGAACCCCGCTGTCAGGATCTGGTGTGACCCCCTTGTTTCCAGTAATTGATGATCAGTCCTGGACATTGTGGGAATTGTATCCCATTCCTCCGTACAGAACAGCTTCGGCTCTGCTATGTTGGTGGTGTCCTCCATGATCGGCTCCATTCAGCTTCCTTCCACAACATTCCTGTCGGATTAAGGTCAGGACTGTGACTCGGACACTCCAGGACTTGCTCCTGATTCTTTACCCATTCTTTGGTAGAAGGACCCGTGAGCTCACCCCTTAAAGGAACTTTCGTTATTGCCTATCCTCAGGGCCACATCTCGTCAGTGGTCGTCCAAGTCCCGACCCCCCCGGCTGTATGAATAGGCCGCACTGCATCCTCTTCCTAGGTCTGTGACGTCACGTTCATCAGTCACACGGCCTATGGGCAGCTCAGTCACATTCAAGTCAATGGACCTGGGCTGCAATACCGAGCACGGCCACTACACAGTGGAGGGCGCTGTCGTATCTGGTATTGACAGGAAAAGGGGGCGTCACCACCGCTGATTGATTTCCTGTTCTGTGACTAGCCCATCAAAGTCTTGAACAACCCCTTTAAGGAGATCATCCGGGGCGCAGTGACCGCACACGGGCTTTATAGAATGGATCAGAAGTGGACAGTAAAAATTAATATTTTTTTTTTAAATCTGTAGCTTTAGCTCAAAATTTGTGATTTTCACAGGGATTAATAGGAGAAAAAGGGGCAACTGGTAACGAGGAATCTACAAGAGTCATGGAAGCTTCGAGGAGGCAGGATAACCCCCCCATACCGCCCGCACCCTGTGTATAATGGGGGAGGATGACCCCCCATACCACCCGCTCCCTGTGTATAATGGGGGGAGGATGACCCCCCATACCGCCCGCTCCCTGTGTATAATGGGGGAGGATGACCCCCCCATACCGCCCGCACCCTGTGTATAATGGGGGGAGGATGACCCCCCATACCGCCCGCACCCTGTGTATAATGGGGGGAGGATGACCCCCCCCATACCGCCCGCCTCCTGTGTATAATGGGGAGGATGACCAACCCATACCGCCTACTCCCTGTGTATAATGGGGGAGGATGACCCCCCCCCATACCGCCTACTCCCTGTGTATAATGGGGGAGGATGACCCCCCCATACCGCCCGCTCCCTGTGTATAATGGGGGAGGATGACCCCCCCATACCGCCCGCTCCCTGTGTATAATGGGGGAGGATGACCCCCCCATACCGCCCGCTCCCTGTGTATAATGGGGGGAGGATGACCCCCCCATACCGCCCGCTCCCTGTGTATAATGGGGGAGGATGACCCCCCCATACCGCCCGCTCTCTGTGTATAATGGGGGGAGGATGACCCCCCCATACCGCCCGCTCCCTGTGTATAATGGGGGAGGATGACCCCCATACCGCCCGCTCCTGTGTATAATGGGGGAGGATGACCCCCATACCGCCCGCTCCCTGTGTATAATGGGGGAGGATGACCCCCATACCGCCCGCTCCCTGTGTATAATGGGGGAGGATGACCCCCATACCGCCCGCTCCCTGTGTATAATGGGGGAGGATGACCCCCATACCGCCCGCTCCCTGTGTATAATGGGGGAGGATGACCCCCATACCGCCCGCTCCCTGTGTATAATGGGGGAGGATGACCCCCATACCGCCCGCTCCCTGTGTATAATGGGGGAGGATGACCCCCATACCGCCCGCTCCCTGTGTATAATGGGAGGATGACCCCCCCCATACAGCCAGCTCCCTGTGTATAATGGGGGGAGGATGACCCCCCCATACCGCCCGCTCCCTGTGTATAATGGGGGGAGGATGACCCCCCATACCGCCCGCTTCCTGTGTATAATGGGGGAGGATGACCCCCCATACCGCCCGCTCCCTGTGTATAATGGGCGAGGATGACCCCCCCCATACCGCCCACTCCCTGTGTATAATGGGGGGAGGATGACCCCCCATACCGCCCGCTCCCTCTGTATAATGGGGGAGGATGACCCCCCCATACCGCCTGCTCCCTGTGTATAATGGGGGGGAGGACACAGCATTGTAGTAAACACTCCAGTGAGGATGATAGGAGTGATCCTTCCCGCAAACCAATCAGGGTACAATACACAGAAAAGGGCTCATGCACGCAAACGTATTTTCTTTCTGTTTCTGTTCCATTTTTTTTGCGGACCTTATGCGGAACCATTGATGTCAATGGGTCCGCGAAAAAGTGGAAGTTACTCCGTGTGCATTCCGTTTCTGTATGTCCGTTCCTCCAAAAATTAGAACACGTCCTATGATTGTCCGCATTACATAGAACGATCGGGCCGTTCTATTAGGGGCCGGCTGTTCTGTTCCGCAAAATACAGAATGCACATGGACGTCATCTGTATTTTTTAGCAGATCCGTTTTTTGCGGACTGCAAAATACATACGGTCGTGTGCATGTCGCCTAATCCGGTGAATTATAATGGACTTCACTGACGGGGGACGGGACGGGGTGACACCCTTCAGGAAATGTGGTGCAGCTAGCCAAATAAAGGGAAGGGGTGTAGACAGCCTTCATAAGTATCTACAGGGTTAATAATTCTGCCTCATTTTTTTTATAAGTGAGTCCTGGGCCCCCTGACAACTCCGCTGACAACATCATCACATACCTGGTAATATTGCTCTGCAGGCAGACATAACAGGGGGGATAGAAGCCCCTCACAGCGGCCCTTACCGTCAGCACAGGTCCCGCTCCTCGCCGTCTGTCCGTCCGCTCCTCCAGCTTCTCCTGCCTTTTATAGAGAAGAATGCAAGTGAAAGTGAAAGTGAAAGCGAAGAGAAGAGGCTGTGACGGAAATTCCTGGAACCGCAGAGTTTCTCGTCAGCTGCGCCCATGGGGGCTGGGGTTGGCACTTCTATGGACGGCTCTGTAGTAGTCACTTCTATGGACGGCTCTGTAGTAGTCACTTCTATGGACGGCTCTGTAGTAGTCACTTCTGTAGACGGCTCTGTAGTAGTCACTTCTATGGACGGCTCTGTAGTAGTCACTTCTATGGACGGCTCTGTAGTAGTCACTTCTATGGACGGCTCTGTAGTAGTCACTTCTATGGATGGCTCTGTAGTAGTCACTTCTATGGACGGCTCTGTAGTAGTCACTTCTATGGACGGCTCTGTAGTAGTCACTTCTATGGACGGCTCTGTAGTAGTCACTTCTATGGACGGCTCTGTAGTAGTCACTTCTATGGACGGCTCTGTAGTAGTCACTTCTATGGACGGCTCTGTAGTAGTCACTTCTATGGACGGCTCTGTAGTAGTCACTTCTATGGATGGCTCTGTAGTAGTCACTTCTATGGATGGCTCTGTAGTAGTCACTTCTATGGACGGCTCTGTAGTAGTCACTTCTATGGACGGCTCTGTAGTAGTCACTTCTATGGACGGCTCTGTAGTAGTCACTTCTATGGACTGGCTCTGTAGTAGTCACTTCTATGGACGGCTCTGTAGTAGTCACTTCTATGGACGGCTCTGTAGTAGTCACTTCTATGGATGGCTCTGTAGTAGTCACTTCTATGGACGGCTCTGTAGTAGTCACTTCTATGGACGGCTCTGTAGTAGTCACTTCTATGGACGGCTCTGTAGTAGTCACTTCTATGGACGGCTCTGTAGTAGTCACTTCTATGGACGGCTCTGTAGTAGTCACTTCTATGGACGGCTCTGTAGTAGTCACTTCTATGGACGGCTCTGTAGTAGTCACTTCTATGGACGGCTCTGTAGTAGTCACTTCTATGGATGGCTCTGTAGTAGTCACTTCTATGGACGGCTCTGTAGTAGTCACTTCTATGGACGGCTCTGTAGTAGTCACTTCTATGGACGGCTCTGTAGTAGTCACTTCTATGGACGGCTCTGTAGTAGTCACTTCTATGGACGGCTCTGTAGTAGTCACTTCTATGGATGGCTCTGTAGTAGTCACTTCTATGGACGGCTCTGTAGTAGTCACTTCTATGGATGGCTCTGTAGTAGTCACTTCTATGGACGGCTCTGTAGTAGTCACTTCTATGGACGGCTCTGTAGTAGTCACTTCTATGGACGGCTCTGTAGTAGTCACTTCTATGGACGGCTCTGTAGTAGTCACTTCTATGGACGGCTCTGTAGTAGTCACTTCTATGGACGGCTCTGTAGTAGTCACTTCTATGGACGGCTCTGTAGTAGTCACTTCTATGGACGGCTCTGTAGTAGTCACTTCTATGGATGGCTCTGTAGTAGTCACTTCTATGGACGGCTCTGTAGTAGTCACTTCTATGGATGGCTCTGTAGTAGTCACTTCTATGGACGGCTCTGTAGTAGTCACTTCTATGGACGGCTCTGTAGTAGTCACTTCTATGGACGGCTCTGTAGTAGTCACTTCTATGGACGGCTCTGTAGTAGTCACTTCTATGGATGGCTCTGTAGTAGTCACTTCTATGGACGGCTCTGTAGTAGTCACTTCTATGGACGGCTCTGTAGTAGTCACTTCTATGGACGGCTCTGTAGTAGTCACTTCTATGGACGGCTCTGTAGTAGTCACTTCTATGGACGGCTCTGTAGTAGTCACTTCTATGGACGGCTCTGTAGTAGTCACTTCTATGGACGGCTCTGTAGTAGTCACTTCTATGGATGGCTCTGTAGTAGTCACTTCTATGGACGGCTCTGTAGTAGTCACTTCTATGGACGGCTCTGTAGTAGTCACTTCTATGGATGGCTCTGTAGTAGTCACTTCTATGGATGGCTCTGTAGTAGTCACTTCTATGGACGGCTCTGTAGTAGTCACTTCTATGGACGGCTCTGTAGTAGTCACTTCTATGGACGGCTCTGTAGTAGTCACTTCTATGGACGGCTCTGTAGTAGTCACGTCTATGGACGGCTCTGTAGTAGTCACTTCTATGGATGGCTCTGTAGTAGTCACTTCTATGGACGGCTCTGTAGTAGTCACTTCTATGGACGGCTCTGTAGTAGTCACTTCTATGGACGGCTCTGTAGTAGTCACTTCTATGGACGGCTCTGTAGTAGTCACTTCTATGGACGGCTCTGTAGTAGTCACTTCTATGGACGGCTCTGTAGTAGTCACTTCTATAAATGCCTCTGTAGTAGTCACTTCTATGGACGTCTCTGTAGTAGTCACTTCTATGGACGGCTCTGTAGTAGTCACTTCTATGGACGGCTCTGTAGTAGTCACTTCTATGGACGGCTCTGTAGTAGTCACTTCTATGGATGGCTCTGTAGTAGTCACTTCTATGGACGGCTCTGTAGTAGTCACTTCTATGGACGGCTCTGTAGTAGTCACTTCTATGGACGGCTCTGTAGTAGTCACTTCTATGGACGGCTCTGTAGTAGTCATGGTGTGACGCTTGGTGTGAGAAGGGGAGACCTGGATAGACTCCTGCTGCAGGAAGAAACTAAGTGGATATACCGATTAGATAGCCTGAGCCTGAACGGTCTTAAAGAAAGCTTCACCTTTTCATCTTTTCTGTAGGCCAGCATGGGTGTAAGTGATCGAGTTGTATTCAGCTATTACCAAGTATACATAGAAGTAAGCTTTTTGAGGCTATAGCCCTCTATTTGGAATTAAAGAACGGTTCCACTTTTAGGGGTTTGCATTTGTGTTATTGTTATTCTTTTAAGCATATGAGTAGCTGGCCAGCATGATCTTGCATTATAGAAGATAAGATGATATCAGTAAGAGTGTAACCTGTCAATCATCTATCTGCTAATCTAATATTGTTCATGTTTCTGTAAATTTTTTGATGCACCTTGTTGGTACCGCGTGCACATGTCCCTATGTCATCAATGGGACGAGTTTGTTCATTCTACTTGCAGAATATTTCTGAGTCCATAATATAGCTCCACGTCATTTCTCCCCCTTTCCCTCTTTTTTGCTAAAGTCTGCGCGCATCTGTACGGTGCGCAGTTCATGCGTAGCTGTCTGGTGGTATGCAATAATGTACTTGCATCGAAGTCGGTGCGTATCTGCCTTTTGCACAGATCATGCGCACTAACTAATGGTTAGAAGTTTTGTTTCTAAGTCAGTGCGCAGAGTCGGTTCGCGCATCATGTGATGTGGGCACTTCCTCCGCCGCTCTGGGGTTTTTCCAGCGGCGGTGAGAGGCGTGCCCTAACCCAACAGCTGATAGGTTTCTTTTTTCAATCTGACCTCTCTTGGATTCTGCGAGTCGTTCATTCTTCTTTCAATCAAGAATCATGTGTAATTTATATCCCATATGTGGCTAGTGTCCTCTCTGCCCGTACCCCTGAAAAAGCCAGGTTACTGGCGAAACATGTCAGAGTGCAGATACGGGTTTTAATGTCTGTTTGTCCGCCCTCAGTTATACAGTGCTCACTTAGCAACAGGTGGCGCACATGATATATCGATGCGGCATAAGTCAGGCCACCAGCTGAAGCTCAGGACTAGTCAGTCAGCATAGCAAGTGCTGCGTGTGTGAGTCTGAAGTGCGACTGACTTCAGAGTTACCATAAATCTGAGATAGTGTCTGTGGTGTTTCAAAATGTCAGCTTTATACAATCACGCATCTGTGAGGTGACTTGTTGAATCAGCACATTCTCCACTTACAGTTTACGCATCAGACACCCAGGAGTTAATCAAGTAGACTTTTAATCCGGAGATTGTATTACAAGATATGCAGGGAATCCAGATGGTAAAATAATCATGCCAACAATATTTTCCTTGATAAGAAGATGAGATTCTCCTCAGATTCTCCTCAGAATTAGAGCACACACTAACAGCAATGCATGACTGGGAAAACAGGAAGTGGCTAGACTGAACCAACTAGAAGCTGAAACAGAGGGGGGAGGAGAAGAGAGGAGCATACCAATACACAATGCAAGATACTGAAACAGAACACTCCCCGTCTGGTATCGGTAGATACCACTATGTATATATGCATGCAATGGAATTGTAAAATAACAATGAATAATGTCCATGTCCCGTCACGTGATCAAGTCAATCACTATATAAAAACTATATCAGTATTCATATGCTGATATAGTTTTTATATAGTGATTGAATTGGTGCACTGGTACTCTATATTAAATACACTACATCCGCTATATATGGTCACACAAACATTATGGTTTTCTGCCGTCCCTCCTTCCTCCTCCCCTGCTGTGCGCGTCATGCGCGCGCCCGCGATCGGCATCCTGCGGTCGGCGTCTCTGTTGCCTGGCGTCCCAGTCACGTGACTTGATCACGTGACGGGATATCCGGGTATGACGCCGAGTTGTGGGGATGGCCGAGAACGGGGCCAGCGCGCCTGATGCGGCGTTCCACATCAGGTGTGATAGGAAGGGGGATTGGTTTTCTGTAGCCATTTGATTGGCGCACGATCTATTTATAATGGTTGTCTGCAGTGGATAGCGTCACCCCCTGACGAAGGTACGCCGAAACGCGTTTCGGGGTTGGCGCCATCCCTGCCTGTGCCCCATTGATTTACACACCAGGCGGTAAGCTTTTATATCGTTTTTTATGCACCTGCTCTTGTACTTTGTATACCACAGAACCAGGTGACTGTTATTTGCAGCCTTGGCTGGTTTTCTGTGAAATACTTTACTGACATTTTCATGTTATTTATAATAATGATACTAATACTAGATTTTTAGCAGAGTGCGATGTGGTTTTGCATTTAACATCATAGTGTCTGGGAATTCCGTCTTTATGTGTATATACTATTGCTCTGATATTTTATGAATTATATACCCCACCCTCTATAGTGCATCCATTGTGTTGCACGCTATTTTTGTGATCCGCATATTTGCCGTATACCCTTACAGGGTTTATATTTGGATGGGGTATTGATACATATTTATGCACTGAAATGAAATTGAGGGCCCCGGCAGGGTGGTGCCTTTTTCCTCTGTCCCCCTTGTCTTTTTAATGTAATTTTTTAGTATATTGTTACAATTGTATTTTGGAATAAAGTATATTTTCTCTACACTTTTTGAGTGTGCTCCAATTGTTTCTCTGTCTGCACACAGGCAGCGCCGGGAACCAGTAACAGGAAGAGCAGGCAGGCAGGCTCAGTCAGTGCAGGGGCAGCTAGCCGCCTAATAGAACTAGAGAGAGAGTGCTCCGCACATCCACAGCCATGATTTCTTCTGCACAGTGGGGCACGGGATGGAGCGCTTTGTCATGCAGGAGTTAACATCTAAACTGTCAGCAGTAATTGTGAGTACAACCGCATGTAACGCGTGTACCGTCCATTACCGCACTGTATCATACACATTTAGTTTACAGCCGGTATCCCGTCTCTTCACATTGGCACTGCTTATTCAGGAGAAACTGCTATATATCCACCCTGTCCGTCATTGGGATTATGACGTAAGCGATTTTTTTTGGGGGGGGAGGGGGGATTTTTAGGGCAATATGGTCCAGCCTCAAAGGCAGCATAGCAGCTTTTTTTTCTCTGCTAACATCTCTTGAGCAAAGTATGGATACTGGCCATGTGCACCCCACAGTTTCTGCAGGCCCCATTTTCCAAATGCAATTCTTGTCTGTTTTGCGGGACATGTTTTATTCTTTTGCTGGACGGACATACAGATGACATTAAAACGAACGGGGCCACATCCAACCTGCAGCATGGTTGTGTGCATGAGGCCTAAAGAGGAACTGGATCCTCTCCAGACGTGTCTGTTTTAGTAACTGCCTGCATTACTCAAGAAATAACAATCCTGGTGCATCTTTGTTATGGCTCTATGATGTGCTATTCCTTTATTATTCCTGCTAGAAGTTATGAATCACCAGCAGTTTGCAATGATGGTCCAGATGGGTTTTACCAGTTAGGGGGTGTGTCCTTGCACAGTCTGACCCAATCCAATCAGTGCTGCCTGTGTTAGGCTGGTTTTGCATGAGCGAGTGTCACACTCAGGACTCTCAGCTCCGCACTCAGGGCTGGCACCACCAATAAGCAGAGAACACCGCAGCGTAGAGCGCACTCTTGCTAGGGGCGCCGGCTCCTGTCCGGGCTGATGCGTTTATGAAAGTGCACCGCCTGGGCGCAGTATGGGGACAGAGTAAGCTCTTCCCTCCTGTCAAAAGGGAGGGGGGAGAAGAGTGACAAAAGGGGGCGAGGGGCATTGTGATGTCACATGGGGGGGGGGGGGCGGCGGCAAACTGTTCTTTTGCCTAGGGCGGCAAAAATTCTTGCACCGGCCCTGCAGACAATATCAGCTGCGACTTCGATGTATGTGGGTGTCAGTGAAGAAAATGACTCATAATCTCAAATCTGACAAATATTGACAGTGTTAGATAGTATCGGTTTTGACTCAGATATGGGATGTCAGCAAATAAACAGACTCACTAGACAATAATGTATTGATCATTGCAGTGAGGGGGGAGAGCTGCACATCTCCACCACTCTCCAGCACTCATCTTTATTACACTCTGGAGCGGAAAACAGGACTTTTAAACTTGAGTATGGCTCACAGCCGTTTTAAGGATTACCAATAAAAGCGATATTTCAAATTTACCTCAAACCCGGGTCAAGTTAGGTTATGGACCCTTGAGGTTTCAAGAATAATGTTGTTAATGTACCTTTACACAGGTTAGGTCCTCTTTGTTTAAGAGTACTACAGAGCCATCTATAGAAGTGACTACTACAGAGCCGTCCACAGAAGTGACTACTACAGAGCCGTCCATAGAAGTGACTACTACAGAGCCATCCATAGAAGTGACTACTACAGAGCCATCCATAGAAGTGACTACTACAGAGCCGTCCACAGAAGTGACTACTACAGAGCCATCCATAGAAGTGACTACTACAGAGCCATCTATAGAAGTGACTACTACAGAGCCATCTATAGAAGTGACTACTACAGAGCCATCCATAGAAGTGACTACTACAGAGCCGTCCATAGAAGTGACTACAACAGAGCCGCCCATAGAAGTGACTACTACAGAGCCATCAATAGAAGTGACTACTACAGAGCCGTCCATAGAAGTGACTACTACAGAGCCGTCCATAGAAGTGACTACTACAGAGCCGTCCATAGAAGTGACTACTACAGAGCCGTCCATAGAAGTGACTACTACAGAGACGTCCATAGAAGTGACTACTACAGAGCCGTCCATAGAAGTGACTACTACAGAGCCATCTATAGAAGTGACTACTACAGAGCCATCCATAGAAGTGACTACTACAGAGCCGTCCACAGAAGTGACTACTACAGAGCCGTCCATAGAAGTGACTACTACAGAGCCGTCCATAGAAGTGACTACTACAGAGCCATCTATAGAAGTGACTACTACAGAGCCGTCCATAGAGGTGACTACTACAGAGCCGTCCATAGAAGTGACTACTACAGAGCCATCCATAGAAGTGACTACTACAGAGCCATCCATAGAAGTGACTACTACAGAGCCGTCCATAGAAGTGACTACTACAGAGCCATCCATAGAAGTGACTACTACAGAGCCGTCCATAGAAGTGACTACTACAGAGCCAGTCCATAGAAGTGACTACTACAGAGCCATCCATAGAAGTGACTACTACAGAGCCATCCATAGAAGTGACTACTACAGAGCCGTCCATAGAAGTGACTACTACAGAGCCATCCATAGAAGTGACTACTACAGAGCCGTCCATAGAAGTGACTACTACAGAGCCATCCATAGAAGTGACTACTACAGAGCCATCCATAGAAGTGACTACTACAGAGCCGTCCATAGAAGTGACTACTACAGAGCCGTCCATAGAAGTGACTACTACAGAGCCGTCCATAGAAGTGACTACTACAGAGCCGTCCATAGAAGTGACTACTACAGAGCCGTCCATAGAAGTGACTACTACAGAGCCGTCCATAGAAGTGACTACTACAGAGCCGTCCATAGAAGTGACTACTACAGAGCCGTCCATAGAAGTGACTACTACAGAGCCATCCATAGAAGTGACTACTACAGAGCCATCCATAGAAGTGACTACTACAGAGCCGTCCATAGAAGTGACTACTACAGAGCCGTCCATAGAAGTGACTACTACAGAGCCGTCCATAGAAGTGACTACTACAGAGCCATCCATAGAAGTGACTACTACAGAGCCGTCCATAGAAGTGACTACTACAGAGCCATCCATAGAAGTGACTACTACAGAGCCGTCCATAGAAGTGACTACTACAGAGCCGTCCATAGAAGTGACTACTACAGAGCCGTCCATAGAAGTGACTACTACAGAGCCGTCCATAGAAGTGACTACTACAGAGCCAGTCCATAGAAGTGACTACTACAGAGCCATCCATAGAAGTGACTACTACAGAGCCGTCCATAGAAGTGACTACTACAGAGCCGTCCATAGAAGTGACTACTACAGAGCCGTCCATAGAAGTGACTACTACAGAGCCGTCCATAGAAGTGACTACTACAGAGCCATCCATAGAAGTGACTACTACAGAGCCGTCCATAGAAGTGACTACTACAGAGCCAGTCCATAGAAGTGACTACTACAGAGCCAGTCCATAGAAGTGACTACTACAGAGCCATCCATAGAAGTGACTACTACAGAGCCGTCCATAGAAGTGACTACTACAGAGCCATCCATAGAAGTGACTACTACAGAGCCGTCCATAGAAGTGACTACTACAGAGCCATCCATAGAAGTGACTACTACAGAGCCGTCCATAGAAGTGACTACTACAGAGCCGTCCATAGAAGTGACTACTACAGAGCCGTCCATAGAAGTGACTACTACAGAGCCGTCCATAGAAGTGACTACTACAGAGCCGTCCATAGAAGTGACTACTACAGAGCCGTCCATAGAAGTGACTACTACAGAGCCGTCCATAGAAGTGACTACTACAGAGCCATCCATAGAAGTGACTACTACAGAGCCGTCCATAGAAGTGACTACTACAGAGCCGTCCATAGAAGTGACTACTACAGAGCCGTCCATAGAAGTGACTACTACAGAGCCATCCATAGAAGTGACTACTACAGAGCCGTCCATAGAAGTGACTACTACAGAGCCGTCCATAGAAGTGACTACTACAGAGCCGTCCATAGAAGTGACTACTACAGAGCCGTCCATGGAAGTGACTACTACAGAGACGTCCCATAGAAGTGACTACTACAGAGACGTCCCATAGAAGTAAGTACTACAGAGCCATCTATAGAAGTGACTACTACAGAGCCATCTATAGAAGTGACTACTACAGAGCCGTCTATAGAAGTGACTACTACAGAACCATCCATAGAAGTGACTACTACAGAGCCGTCAATAGATGTGACTACTACAGAGCCGTCCATAGAAGTGACTACTACAGAGCCGTCCATAGAAGTGACTACTACAGAGCCGTCCATAGAAGTGACTACTACAGAGCCGTCCATAGAAGTGACTACTACAGAGCCGTCCATAGAAGTGACTACTACAGAGCCGTCCATAGAAGTGACTACTACAGAGCCGTCCATAGAAGTGACTACTACAGAGCCGTCCATAGAAGTGACTACTACAGAGCCATCCATAGAAGTGACTACTACAGAGCCGTCCATAGAAGTGACTACTACAGAGCCGTCCATAGAAGTGACTACTACAGAGCCGTCCATAGAAGTGACTACTACAGAGCCGTCCATAGAAGTGACTACTACAGAGCCGTCCATAGAAGTGACTACTACAGAGCCGTCCATAGAAGTGACTACTACAGAGCCATCTATAGAAGTGACTACTACAGAGCCGTCCATAGAAGTGACTACTACAGAGCCGTCCATAGAAGTGACTACTACAGAGCCGTCTATAGAAGTGACTACTACAGAGCCATCCATAGAAGTGACTACTACAGAGCCGCCCATAGAAGTGACTACTACAGAGCCATCTATAGAAGTGACTACTACAGAACCGTCCATAGAAGTGACTACTACAGAGCCGTCCATAGAAGTGACTACTACAGAGCCGTCTATAGAAGTGACTACAACAGAGCCGTCCATAGAAGTGACTACTGCAGAGCCGTCCATAGAGGTGACTACTACAGAGCCGTCCATAGAAGTGACTACTACAGAGCCGTCCATAGAAGTGACTACTACAGAACCATCCATAGAAGTGACTACTACAGAGCCGTCCATTGAAGTGACTACTACAGAGCCATCTATAAAAGTGACTACTACAGAGCCGCCCATAGAAGTGACTACTACAGAGCCGTCCATAGAAGTGACTACTACAGAGCCATCTATAAAAGTGACTACTACAGAGCCGTCCATAGAAGTGACTACTACAGAGCCGTCCATAGAAGTGACTACTACAGAGCCGTCCATAGAAGTGACTACTACAGAGCCGTCCATAGAAGTGACTACTACAGAGCCGTCCATAGAAGTGACTACTACAGAGCCGTCCATAGAAGTGACTACTACAGAGCCGTCCATCGAAGTGACTACTACAGAGCTGTCCATAGAAGTGACTACAACAGAGCAGTCCATAGAAGTGACTACTACAGAGCCGTCCATAGAAGTGACTACTACAGAGCCGTCCATAGAAGTGACTACTACAGAGCCGTCCATAGAGGTGACTACTACAGAGCCATCTATAGAAGTGACTACTACAGAGCCGTCCATAGAAGTGACTACTACAGAGCCGTCCATAGAAGTGACTACAACAGAGCCGTCCATAGAGGTGACTACAACAGAGCCGTCCATAGAAGTGACTACTACAGAGCCGTCCATAGAAGTGACTACTACAGAGCCGTCCATAGAAGTGACTACTACAGAGCCGTCCATAGAAGTGACTACTACAGAGCCGTCCATAGAAGTGACTACTACAGAGCCGCCCATAGAAGTGACCACTACAGAGCCGTCCATAGAAGTGACTACTACAGAGCCGTCCATAGAAGTGACTACTACAGAGCCGCCCATAGAAGTGACTACTACAGAGCCATCCATAGAAGTGACTACTACAGAGCCGTCCAT
This sequence comes from Bufotes viridis, assembly GCA_033119425.1. Classification (NCBI taxonomy): domain Eukaryota; kingdom Metazoa; phylum Chordata; class Amphibia; order Anura; family Bufonidae; genus Bufotes; species Bufotes viridis. Next base: position 597,287,735 of record CM065590.1, on the reverse strand, counting down.
AGAAGTGACTACTACAGAGCCGTCCATAGAAGTGACTACTACAGAGCCGTCCATAGAGGTGACTACTACAGAGCCGTCCATAGAAGTGACTACTACAGAGCCGTCCATAGAGGTGACTACTACAGAGCCATCCATAGAAGTGACTACTACAGAGCCGTCCATAGAAGTGACTACTACAGAACCATCCATAGAAGTGACTACTACAGAGCCGTCCATTGAAGTGACTACTACAGAGCCATCCATAGAAGTGACTACTACAGAGCCGTCCATAGAAGTGACTACTACAGAGCCGTCCATTGAAGTGACTACTAAATGTGCGGAAACAGTGATCACATGACTGAGGCGGCAGGTCATGCACCGTTTAAAGACCCTGGTGATGTATTGAATCACATGAGTAGTTACAGGTTCACAATCCCGGTAGCCCATTGGTTAGAAATTATGTTTTAAACATCCCTGCAAGCGCTATGCAAACCACTCCTCCTGAAGAGGCTAGACGCGAAACGCGCACCGAGGAGAGGATCAGCTGGTAATTCCCCTGACAAGACCCAGGTAACATTCAGCAACACTTTGTATTTTTCCATGCTTATAGTTTATCCCACATTGTTAATAGCCCTCCGCATTAGAGATCGGTCAGTGCAGATAGTGAGCTCTGTTTCACTTGCGTTTCTGCAGGAATTGTACCGCACTTTGCACTTTATTCTGTGAATTGGCTGTGTTAATTGCTGCCTGGCATGTTATTAGGATTTGGTGACGTATGGATGATGCATATATAGAAACCTATTGCCTGTGATAGAGCTTGTCATGCTAGATGCTGCTGATCCCTGTTTCCCCCTGAATATATTGTACTTTTAGAGTTCTAGATATTATTAGTGTTGTTTGTAAAAAAGTTTACAATAAAATTGACATTAATTATTTTGTGGTTGAATACACTCTTTGTTTGGGACAAGATTGTATAGGAAGGAGCCGTCCCACAGAAATGAGGGCCCAGGGTTTTACCGTATAGGGAAGTTATTGGAGAGTCACTATACATGGAATTAGTGTTAGTTTTGGGAAAGTGGGACAAAGGTTAAAGTTTATAGGATCTGACTCGGGGGATGGAAACAGGATAAGCTCAACGGTCAAGTTGTGACTGAGCCGGGGGCATGCAAGGATGGCACATTAACATCTTCAGTAAATATCTAATACTAGCAGAAGGTATTTCATTTAATGTGTGGTAAGGTGCAGGGTGCCGTCGTAGATGGCAGGTATGTGTCACCGAGGTTCATAGCCTCGGTGAGGTAAGAGCCGTTTGTTGGTGTCAGTAGCAGGTAGTGCTACTGACACAGTTGCTAAATAGCATGGCTGCAAAGCCGACCCGGGCCGGCTCTTATCGGGAGCAGCTAAAGTGTAGGGTGGGTGGCTGCTCCCCACGACCCAGTCCTGGTTTTGGGGCTGGGTTTAAAACTCAGCCAGCACCAGCAGCTGTCTGTGATTGTCCTAGAGCTGCTGATCGTGCTGTGGAGCTCCCTGGGCTGGAAGCAAGAGCCCAGCAAGGAGGAGTGCAGACGGCCTGGAAGCCTGAGGTGGATTGTCTTGCGGCTGGGCTGACAGCCAGGTGCGAACCCGCACCTAAACCTCCAAGGTGATTGGAACCTGTATGTGACTTTTTGTTTTGCCTCACGTTTTTCTGATAGGTGTGAAGTAACACCAAGTGACTGTTTGCTGTATACTTTATGCAAGTGTGAATTAAACACTGTTCATTGCACCTTCTAGACTCCCTGTTTTGCCTCTGTACTGCACCCGCACCGCTATCTACCAGAGCGACTCCCCACATTTGGTGTCGGATGTGGGCATGCGCAGTGAGGTTGGCGTGAACGCCGAATTGTTTTTGTTTTGCTGAGCACAAGTGCATGGCATATATAAAACCGGCAAAGTTGCAAACAGGAATTTCTGGCAACATGGAGGCGGCTGTGAAAGCCCTCATGGAGGCTAACGTGCAGCAGCAGGAGACCAACCAGCTACTATTACAGCACGTGATGGCGTTACAAGCTGCAGGAGCGTCCCACCACGACCATGATGCCCGGAAAGCGGTCCGTGCTGCGATCCCAAAGATGACCCCCCTCGGACGACGTGGAGACGTATCTGGCGGTCTTTGAAAAGGTGGCCGTGAGGGAGAAGTTACCCCGTGACCAGTGGGCCGAGGTGGTCGCTCCTGACTTAGCAGATGACCAGACTGCTGACTATCCCACGGTGAAGGGGGAGATCCTGGCCAGACTGGGGGTAAACGTGTTGGTCCGGGCTCAGCGTGTCCACCAGTGGGACTTTAAAACGGCTGAACCCGCCAGGCCGCAGTACTATGAGTTGCTGCACAGGTTGCAAAAGTGGCTGCAGCCTGAGGTTCTAAGTCCGACTGCTATGCTGGACCGTCTGCTGGCCGACATGTTCTGGAGGGCCCTGCCTTACCCCCTTCAGCACTGGATCGACCAGGTATCCCCACTAATGCCCTTGAAATGGTTGATCTGGTGGAGCGCTATGAGGCCACAAAAAACTTGCAAGGGGGTGTTGTTGGGAGGGGGCCGGTCAAACCCCGGAGGTCTCCCATCCCGTCCCGACGACTGATACCCGAGAAACCTGCTCGGAGTGTACCCCCTGTGGACCCGGCTCCGATTGTCTGCTGGCGGTGTCAGGAGCCTGGCCACGTAAGGGCCGATTGTCCACACCGGGGAGAACCCATGGAGACTAATTATGGGTGCCGGGCTTCCATGTATGCCCGGAGACTGTGTGCAACCGGCACCCCCGAGACAATAGACAATCGTAACCTGTGCCAGGTGCAAGTGGGTGATAATCTGGCAGTGGCACTGCTGGACTCAGGGAGCCTAGTAACCCTGGTAAGTGCTGCCCTGGTACAGCCCACCCAGTATACGGGCCGGAAAGTTGGTGTGGTGTGCATACATGGAGACTTAAAGGACTATCCCACTGCTGTCATAGGCGTGCGCAGCCTATTGCATTAGGGTGTGCACCCTAAAGCACAAACACACACGCCGCGCCTGTGTATGTATTTATATTTATATATGTATATATATTATATACACATACATACAGGCCTGGCCTCACCCTAGCGTTGCCGTGACTCCGCCTCTGCGCAGTAGCGACTCTAGGAACAATATATAGGGGGGAGGCACATAAGATACCACAGTCAAAAATGATGGGGGGCTCTAATAATTTTCACCACTTAATCATACTACTGAAAAAAACTAAATAAGTATATATAAATAAGATTACAAAATAGGAGAGTATAGCGGTATGCAGGGATACCTTTTTATTGTACTATCCTAACACTTAAAAGACAAGATTTCAAGAGTTTTCCTTTCTTTCTCGGTATTGCTTCAGTCCTGAGAAAGAGAGAAACACTCTCGAAAACTTTTCTTTATAGTTTAAAGCAGTTTCAGCACTATAATAAAACAATTTACTTACAAAAGAAGCTATTTAGTCATCTGCTGTGCTGTCTTCTACTTGCTTCCGCGGATTGTTCCCCTCCTTTCAGTCTCTCCTCAGTGCGCAGGGTAGGCGCAACTGCTAAGGGAGGATCTGTGGATGACACAGTTATGGAGGATCTATGGATGACGCACTGTTATGGGGGATCTGTGGGTGACACTGTTATGGAGGATCTGTGGATGACACAGTTATGGAGGATCGATGGATGATGCATTGTTATGGAGGATCTGTGGATGACACACTGTTATGGAGGATCTGTGGATGACACTGTTATGGAGGATCTGTGGATGACGCACTGTTATGGGGGGATCTGTGGATGGCACTGTTATGGAGGATCTGTGGATGACACACTGTTATGGGGGATCTGTGGATGACACTGTTATGGGGGATCTGTGGATGACACTGTTATGGGGGATCTGTGGAGGACACACTGTTATGGGGGATCTGTGGAGGACACTGTTATGAGGGATCTGTGGATGACGCACTGTTATGGGGGATCTGTGAAGGACGCTGTTATGGGGGATCTGTGGATGACACACTGTTATGGGGGATCTGTGGAGGACACACTGTTATGGGGGATCTGTGGATGACACACTGTTATGGGGATCTGTGGATGACACACTGTTATGGGGGATCTGTGGATGACACACTGTTATGGGGGATCTGTGGATGACGCATTGTTATGGGGGATCTCTGGATGACACAGTTATGAGCGATCTGTGAAGGACACTGTTATGGGGGATCTGTGGATGACACTGTTATGGGGGATCTGTGGATGACACTGTTATGGGGAATCTGTGGATGACACTGTTATGGGGGATCTGTGGAGGACACACTGTTATGGGGGATCTGTGGAGGACACTGTTATGAGGGATCTGTGGATGACACACTGTTATGGGGGATCTGTGAAGGACGCTGTTATGGGGGGATCTGTGGATGACACTGTTATGGGGGATCTGTGGATGGCACTGTTATGGGGGTTCTGTGGAGGACACTGTTATGGGGGATCTGTGGATGACACTGTTATGGGGGATCTGTGGAGGACACACTGTTATAGGGGATCTGTGGATGACACACTGTTATGGGGGATCTGTGGATGACACTGTTATGGGGGATCTGTGGATGACGCACTGTTATGGGGGATCTGTGGATGACACACTGTTATGGGGGATCTGTGGATGACACACTGTTATGGGGGATCTGTGGATGACACACTGTTATGGGGGATCTGTGGATGACACACTGTTATGGAGGATCTGTGGAGGACACATGACTGAGGAGGGTTATCAGTGACATAATACAGGGGTTAGGGGTAATATATAAGTTATATTACCCCTGACCCTGTATAATGTCTGATAGTAGCCTAGCCCAGTAGCCCTCCTCAGTTATATTACCCATCATGTACCCTACCCGTCCCTAGTTATATACCCCCATAATTTACCCTGATACCCCTCAAATATATAACTGAGGGGTATATCAGGGTAATACAGGGGACAACAGGGTAGCACTGTGAGACAGGGGGTACATACTTCTTTTTGTGCGTTTACCGTTTGTTGGTGGTACATACTTCTTTGAATATACACTGTATCTGGACCCGTCACTGGAGCAGCTGGGCAGTGAATTTGTATCACCCCATCCACATACATATCACATCCCGCCTCTGCTGCCTCTGCTGCCGCCCTCACCTCACCAGCTAGCAGCCGCGCCGCGTGACGTCAACAGTTAACTCAGCCTGCGCTGTGCCGCACAGCACGCACCGCTCTCTCTGCCTCCGCCGGGTCCGGGACTCCGCCCCATATGTGAATACTAGCCGCCGCCCGCCGACAGCCCGCAGCAGCACAGCCAGGTATTGTAAATTAAATCACAGCGCTGGCGGCGCGGCAGCCAGCATAACAGACAGGGCCACAGGTGTATCAGCGGTGGGGGGGGGGGGCACTGCAGTGAGCACGGAGGTGTCAAACCTATTAGGGTGTGCCCAGGCACACCCGGCACACCCCGTGCGCACGCCTATGACTGCTGTAATGTCTCTATCCACGGCGGCCGGCACCTGGATTTGTGAAGTGGCGATCTCCACAAAGCTACCCTATGAACTAATAATTGGGAGAGACTTCCCTGGTTTTCCGTCACTATGGCCTGAGATGAAGGTGACTAATAACCCTGAGACAGGGGTAACCCTAGCAGAGTGGCCTGGTTCCTGTGGGAGGCCAGAGCCCTGGGAGCCCGAGTCCGAAGGGCCTGCGGTAGGGGTGACCACCACTTCTGTGATAGAGGGGGAGACACCCCACTGACTGTAATGGTGGGAGACATGGAGGACTTGCCACCCGGACCTGAGTTGGCAGACCTCCACGTTCTGGAGACAATTTTGGGACCGCCTAACACCGGGACCAAACCCTAACTAGGGCCTGGGAGAATGTGGTGGAAATTGATGGTAAACCCCAGAAACCAGGGGCTGAGTTAATATTTCCCGCTTTGTCGTTCACCAAGAAATGTTATATCGGGTGAACCAAATCCGAGTGAGCCTGTTGAACAGTTGGTGGTGCCCACAGCGTATCGCAAGCTTGTCATGGAGCTTGCCCACCAACATGTTCTTGGGGGACACTTGGGGTGGCAGAAAACCCAAGACCGCATACTGCAGCGGTTTTATTGGCCTGGTGTGTTTAAGGAGTGTGGGGAGTCGCTCTGGTAGATAGCGGTGCGGGTGCAGTACAGAGGCAAAAGGGAGTCCAGAAAGTGCAGTAACCAGTGTTTTATTCACACTTGCACAAAACAAACAGTAAACAGTCTCTTGGTGTTAATTCACACACAGCAGAAAACGTGATGCAAAACAAAAACAGTCCAATGCAGGTTACAATCACCTGGGAGGTTTTAGGTGCAGGTTCGCACCTGGCTGTCAGCCCAGCCGCAGGACAATCCACCTCCGGCTTCCAGGCCGTCTGCACTCCTCCTTGCTTGGGCTCTTGCTTCCAGCCCAGAGAACTCCACACAGCACAGAATGGATCAGAACTCCCAAACGCAAATGATTCCACAGTCTAACAGCAGCTCCAGGACAATCACACCCAGCTGCTGAGGAGGCTGCCTTTTAAAGGCCCGGATAAAGTCCGGCCTGGACCGTGGGAGTAGGCACCCACCCAACTCTTTGCCTACTCCCAGTAAGAGCCGGCCCGGATTGGCTTTGCAGCCAAACTAAAAACAAGGTGTCAAACAGCACTAGCTGCTGCTGACACACGAAAACCTGGCTCTTACCTCACCGAGGCCAGGAACCTCGGTGACACGTACCTGCCATCGACCACGGTACCTTGCACCCTCTTACACCCCCTTTGTTTCAACCCTGAGGGGTGAACACATGAAGAACCTGGTAGACGGGACAGGGCATCTGCATTACCCTGCAAGCGACCTGCCCTGTGTTCCACTGAGAACTTAAAGTTCTGCAGGGATGGGGCGCCACCTGGTGACCGAGGCATTCCTCTCCTTGGCCTGGCTCATCCACTTGGGAAGTGGTCGGTCACCAGGCGGAACCTCCTCCTAACAGATAAGCGGAGGGTCGAGTGCCCCTTGATAGCCAGGCACTTCCTCTCAACTTTATACTATACCTGGACTCGGCGGGACTGAGCTTACGGCTCAGGAAGACAGGATGTTCTTCCCCGTTGACCTCTGAACAGTACCGCACGAGGCCTACCTCCAGCGTCGGTCTGTCGTTGAACTCCTGTTGAAAGTAAGTTGTCTGCAAAACCGGGGACCCCACAGGGCCGACTTCAACGGGAGAAAACCTCCTCCGCCTTCTCACTCAGCTAACCTTCCCAGACTTTCGCCCCTTCAACAGGTCTGTCAGCGGTGCTGCTATTGTGGCAAGTGGGGCACAAACCGCATGTAGTACCTACCATTCCCAGGAGGACTTTACCTGCCTGGTGGTGACATTGAGGCCCAGTTACGTATGGCCTCTACCTTGGTCACCTGCGGCTTGATGACTCCGGCCCAATAACATATCCCAGATATTTAGTCTCTTCCAGCCCAATCGCACACTTCTTTGGATTGGCGGTTAGACCAGCTTTCCTCAGGGCATCCACTACCGCCTGCCACTTTGGGTAAATGGCTTTCCCAGTCGGTGCTGTGAATGACTACATCATCTAAGTAGGCCGAGGCGTACGGCGATCGATCACAGCACTATGTCCATTAACCTTTGGAAGGTGGCGGGCGCCATGCAGGCCAAGGGTAACACCTTAGCAGTGATACAGGCCTGCGGGGTAACAAGCGTTTTCCTTGGCCGGCTCCGTTAAGGGTACCTGCCAGTACCCTTTAGTGAGGTCTAGCACAGAAAAATACCGGGCTTGTCCTAAATTCTCAACAAGCTCATCTACCCGGGGCATGGGATACGCATCGAACTTGGACACTTCATTTAACTTGCGAAAATCGTTGCAGAACCGCAACGTCCCATCCGGCTTGGGTATTAGAACTATGGGACTGGCCCACTCACTTTTCGACTCCTCAATGACATCAAGCTTCAACATTAATTGCACTTCCTCCGCGATGGCCCGTCGCCGAGCCTCGAGTACCCGGTATGGTTTTAACCGGATCTTGGCCTGAGGCTCAGTAGACGATGTCATGTTGGATGAGAGGCGTGCGGCCAGGGAGGTCCGAGAACACATCCGTGTTCCGACTGATGAACTCCCTGACTTCCTGAACTTGTTTGGAAGACAGGCTGTCTGCAATTTTTACCGTGGCTACCGCTTCGCGGGCCTCGAACTGTGCGGCTGGACCCTTCTCACCTAGAAGCCCTGGCCGGGGGCTGTTGTCGTCGGCCGTGTTCCTGTCTTTCCACGGCTTCAGTAAATTCACGTGGTACACCTGCTCCGGCTTGCGCCGCCCTGGCTGGTGTACTTTGTAATTTACTTCCCCTACCTTCTCTATTACCTCATAGGGGCCCTGCCACCTAGCTAGGAACTTGCTGTCAAGGGTGGGCACCAGAACCAAAACCCAATCTCCCGGGTTGAAGTCCCGTACCCGAGCCTGACGATTATACACCCTACTCTGGGCTTGTTGCGCTGCCTCCATATGCTCCCGGACCAGCGGCAACACCCTTTCCATCCGGTCCTGCATCTGGGTGACATACTCAATGACACTTTTGTGGGGGGACAGGCTGTTGTTCCCACGCTTCCTTGGCGATATCCAACAGGCCCCGAGGGTGTCTGCCATAAAGCAGTTCGAAGGGCGAGAACCCAGTAGAGGCCTGGGGCACCTCTCGCACGGCGAACATGAGATAGGGCAGAAGCAGGTCCCAGTCCTTCCCATCTCTGGACACCACCCTTTTAACATATTTTTAGAGTTTGGTTGAACTCTTTCGACAAGAGCCGTCTGTTTGCGGATGGTAGACGGACGTCCGTAACTGCTTTATACGCAACAATTTACAAAGTTCCCTCATGACTTTGGACATAAAAGGGGTCCCTTGGTCGGTCAGAATCTCTTTTGGCAGGCCCACACGGGAAAACATTTCCATTAACTCTTTGGCAATGAGCTTAGCCGAGGTATGTCGCAGAGGCACCGCCTCTGGATATCGAGTAGCATAGTCCAGAATCACCAGGATATGTTGGTGACCCCTAGCAGACTTCGCACGGGTCCGACCAGATCCATGGCCATACGCTCGAGCGGGACCTCAATTATTGGGAGAGGGACCAGGGGACTTCTGTAATGCGGCTGGGGGCTATTTACTTGACAGGTCGGACAGGACTTACAGAACTCCTCTACTTCCTTAAACAAACCGGGCCAGTAAAACCGCTGTAGTACGCGGTCTTGCGCTTTCTGCCACCCCATGTGTCCCCAAGAACATGTTGGTGGGCAAGCTCCATAACAAGCTTGCGGTATGCGGTGGGCACCACCAACTGTTCAACTGGCTCACCTCGGATTTGGTTCACCCGATACAACATATCCTGAAGAACAATAAATCGTGGAAACATTAATTCAGCCCCTGGTTTCTGGGGTTTACCATCAATCATTACGACACTTTCCCAGGCCCTGGTTAGGGTTTGGTCCCGGTGTTGTGCGGTCCCAAAATTTTCCCCGGAGACATTGAGGTCTGCCAACTCAGGTCCCGTGTCAAGTCCTCCGTGTCTCCCACCATTATACTCAGTGGGGTTGTCTCCCCTCTACCGCTGGAGCAGTGGTCACCTCTACCGCTGGCCCTTCAGATTCGGGCTCCCAGGGTTCTGGCCTTCCAGTGGTATCAGGCCACTCTACTAGGGTTACCCCTGTCTCGGGTCCATCAGACATTTTTATTGCCGGCCACAGTGCCGGGAAACCTGGGAAGTCCCTCCTAAGTATCAGTTCATGTGGAGTTTGGTAGCGACAGCCACCTCGTGGGTCCACTTACCAGCCGCGGTGGACAAAGTCACTAGCGCAGTGGGGTAGTCTTTAAGTCTCCGTGGATGCATAGGACCTCGATTTTACGGCCGGTATACTCCGCAGGCCGTACTAGGGCAGCTCTTACCAGGGAGACTAGACTCCGGAGTCCAGCAGGGCCACCGCCCAAGAATCTCCCACCTCTACCTGACACAGGTGGTTGTTATCCTGCACCTCACGGTGCCAGTTGCTGACAGCTTCCGTGCATACAGGGAGTGGCAACCCCGTAGTTCACATCCATCGGCTCACCCTGATGCGGACAGTCGGCCCTGATGTGGCCTGGCTCCTGACACCTCCAGCATACCACGGAGGGCGGATCCGCAGGGGGTACATTCCGGGCAGGTCTCTCTGTCGCCGGTCGTCGGAACAGGGTTGGAGGCCTCCGGGGGTTTAACTGACCCCTTCCCAGCAAGACTCCCTGCAGGTTTCTGGTGGCCTCGTAACGCTCCACCA